>CM074728.1:120073531-120653940 GCA_037306005.1 Rhinophrynus dorsalis | reverse complement strand
AGTTTGTTTTCCTGAGAACTGTTCCTCTACTGGTTTTATACTTATCCTCCAATAATGTGTGTGAATACATATCACACTGGATACATAGCACAATAACTACATTATACAATAACTACATAGCACAATAACTACATTATACAATAACTACATTACACAATAACTACATACTAAACAACTGCATGTCACACTGGATACATTATACAACTACATGGTACATCAACTACATAGTACAATAGCTGCATGGTACAATAGCTACATACTAAATCACTACATGATACAATAACTACATTATACAATAGCTACATACTAAACAACTACATGGTACAATAACTACATGTCACACTGGACACATGGTACAATAACTACATATCACACTGGATACATTATACTAAACAACTACATGGTACAATAACTACACACTAAATAACTACATGATACAATAACTACATGATACAATAACTACACACTAAATAACTACATGGCACAATAACTACAATAACTCGTTCGATGAGAGTTGGGAGGGAGGAGAATTGGAGGTCTGGGAAGTCCCGCTCCGCTGTGCCAATGTTACCCTGTACCGCAGAATGCGGAAGTGACAACATGAAGTGTATATTTTATACTGAATATCTACTGAAGTGTGTAAGTGTAAAAAAAAAAAAAAAGCAAGCCAATCCACATAACATTTTAATAGAGAGACAAAGGTTATTCATGGATTTATTTTAAGCACACGCTGTGAGCAATGATCAGAACTAGGCGGATAACTGTTATGTCGATTTACTTTTGAAATGGCGCGCTTAAAATGTTGCATCTTAAAGTGTTGCATTTGTTTGGCTGCGTCATTCCAAATGGCACATTTAGCATGTTGCACCTTAAAGAGTTGCATCATTCCGAATGGCGCATTCAACATATTGCACGTTAAAGAGACGCATAAGGCGCATTAAGGACGCAATAAGGGTGCAATATGGACTCATTAAGGACGCATTAAGGACACAATATGGACGCAATATGGGTGCATTAAGGACGCAATATTTGCCCTCGTAATCCATGTACATGGTGGAGGAAATTCTGTGGTGTTCCCCATTTGCCTTATCCTCACTAATTAATTAAACTGTCTCAATTTTAAATGGATAGTAATACTTAGTTTTATCTTGATTTTATTTTGTAGGCATTAAAAAAACATGAAGAACGATATAAGTCTTATCTCTCAGACCTTTATGGTTTGAGAGATATTCACAAGCAAAGTTTCCCCTCCCGCCCCTTTTACCTAGTGTAAGCCATCTCTTCTCAGATGTGGAATCCAGTCCATAGACCAGACAGATAACAGCAGGGGACAATCTTCTTCCTATGAGAACAATGAAAGCCCTGCCCCCTTGACAAGTTTTCCAGGTTTTTCCCTTATCTTAATTGAAGATTGTCCCTCTTTGCAGTCTACCTGGGCACCTCCCTTCTGATCTGGCTGAGCAGTGTTACATCAGTAAAAGGGGCGGGAGGGGGATACTTTGTCATTCAATTACTCTTGAACCACAACTCTGACAGAATTGATATAACACTCTCCAAAGTCCAAATACTATGATGATTAATTAGAGCTGTTTTTATTATGAAACATTACTGTCCCTTTAATAATATCTGCCCTGCCTCCTGATCAGCCAATCCCAACCCACCAAGTTAGCTCATAGCCTAGTATCTGTTCCAATCAATCAAATGTATATGTACGCATAACACATGGATAATTTAGATAAATGACATATTTATAAAGCCCACAATGTATAATATCCATATCTGAACATATGCAAACTAACTCAGGGTTCTATTCTTATGAGGTAATGACCATGTGTAACGACTCTTGGATATATATATATATATATATATATATATATATATATATATATATATTCTGTCATTGGGCCTAGTAGGTTAAGCAAGGAAGAAGGAGGGAGGCAGACCCAGCTGACTTCATGCTGTCTGCCATACTAAAGAACATCATTAACTCTTGAGATGCTGTAACAATGTTAAAGATCAAGCTTCCTGTAAGATCCTGTAAGATTCTATCTGATCCTGTCAAACTTTGCTGAATAAAGAAAAATCTACTTATCTTCAAGACTCTCTCCAACTCTGTCAGTCAAACAATCTTAACCCTTCACATGCGTTTCCAAAAGACCCATAATGCTCTTGGTTTGCCCCAGCAATTGCCCCACTCTAGTTTGTGCATATGGCCTTAAGCTTTTGAGTGCCAGAGAGATACACAACGCATTGCATACCCCTTTGGCACATAAAGGGTTAATAAATGCACAACTCACTTGATATACAATAGAAGAGATGGTGCACCGCTTTGAGTATTATGGGAGTCTGTCGACTAGAGGGAATGTGCTGCTCTGTAATATTAACCCTTTGAGTGCCAGAGGGGTATGCAAAGCATTGCAAAGCAATACGTTGTGTACCCCTCTGGCACTCAAAGGTTTAACATATAGACATCATAGAGAAGAGAAATACCAAGTGGATAGCACCAGACCTGCCCCGGTAGAAGACTGGCAAGTACATACAGAGGATCCCATATGAAGGGATAGTTCAGCAAAACAAAATTAAAACGTAACCTTTATTACGAACATTAAAGGGATAGTAATACTTAAGGGATAGTAATACTTGCATATTACTAATCCCCATATTGTAGCTTTGTTAAAAAGAAACTTATTGCCCCTAATGTCATCTCTCAAACCCATATGGTATGAGAGATGATAGCGCTCAAAGTTCCCCCTCCCTCCCCCTTACCTGACTGAACGCTGACTGCAGGGATATCCGGTATTACTTGCATCAGGTGGCTCTGCAGCATTGCCGAGATCACGTTTATAAAAAAGAAATCTTTCACCAAAACGGTCTTCTACGTGTGCTTGGTTTGTGATTGGTTTGCGCTTGGTTTGCAAGGACACGTAGAAGACCGTTTTAGTGAAAGATTTCTTTTTTATAAACGAGATCTCGGCAATGCTGCAGAGCCACCTGATGCAAGTAATACTGGATATCCCTGCAGTCAGTGTTCAGTCAGGGAAGGTGGAGGGAGGGGGAACTTTGGGCGCTATCATCTCTCAAACCATAAGGGTTTGAGAGATGACATTGGGGGCAATAAGTTTCTTTTTAACAAAGCAACAATATGGGGATTAGCAGGGCCAGCCCTTACATGGGTCCCGGCGTGTCCATGGACCCAGGCGGCATTTTGACAGGGGCGGCAATTTGCCATCTAGCTCCCCATTAACACCGTGCTCCAACAGAAGCGTGGTGAGTAATACCGGGGACTGAAGTTGATCCCTCCAAGATCAGAGCGATCTCTTTCAGTCCCTCGTTCGGTGTGCCGGCACACAGGATCAGTCACGTGGCAATTTGCCATCTAGCTTTATTCATACATACATAAAGATGTCACAATTCAAAGCCAAGTGTCTACAGGAAATGCAGTGCTGCTTCCAAGAAAATGTACCCAGCACAAAGCAGTTGGGGCACAATAAAGACTACAACTCCCATCAGGTGTCGCGCCTGTCACTGGTTCCGTGTTCATAGCCTTGTTTATATGTCGGTGAATTTTGGCAGGGAGGAGTGGACATGGGATGCCCAGTGAATAAAACGAGGTCCGGGTGTCATCGTAGGTCAAGTTTGTATATGTGTTCAGTCTGAGCTATTGGAGGATATTGCTTCTGTGCCTGCTTGCGCCCCATTAACCCTTTGAGTGCCGGAGGGGTAGGCAATGCATTGCTTTGTAATGCGTTGTCTACCCCTGTCACTCAAAGGGTTAAAGCCCTTGTATATGTATTCGCTTCCATCCTTCTCTGTAATACCTAGCATTCAGTACGTCGCCGCTCCCCCGTCTCTCTCTCCACTTCACTGGCTTGCTTTCCTAATTACTACGTCGCCTCTCCTCTTCTCAGCTTTCTCTCTCCCTCTCGTTCTCTCGCTTTATCTCCACTGCTGTTCTGCCATTCCACTTCCCAGTGGTGCGCCTGGGAGCACCTTGTTTGTACTGACATGCATTGGTTCCATCTGCTACTAAAGACTGTCATTCCCCGCACGTTACAAATACTTATACACGGACAACACCGTGTTTTTTGGGTTTTTTTGTTTGTAAAACATAAATCGCTGGATAATACTAGAAGCTTCATTCCCTTCCCCTTTGGAAGAGTCTAGATTTGAGAGGGTGCAGGGGAATGCCAAAGATCACTGGCCTTTGTGTTGTTCCTGCCACAGGCTCAATCCAGACAGCCACAGGGGTCCTGGTACAAAAATAATACAGCATTCTTCCTCGTGTATTACCGCAGCAATGGTGGGGTTAACTGTGTGACTCAAAATGGAGTGCAACGCTATTGTACTCCCCTATGGTACACACGTGGTTAAGCTAAGCATGAAAGTGGTCTGCTATGACTCCCAGTGCAAATGCCTGATGGAGTCAGAAACGTGGTGACATTCTGGAGCAAACCAACTACACTACATGGAACACAAAACATTTGCATTGAGTTCAAAATGCTTTTTAACCCACTGAATGCCACATGGTTAAACAGCAAAGCAATCCGTAGGGATGTCTATTCGTTCCATGTGGTGAGGTTGGTTTGCCCCAGAACTGAACATCTGTATTGTACATGGCATACAGCATTATGTATAAAAGTGCAGCAGTGCAGTTGTGAAGCAAACCAACTGTAATGCAGAGAGCATATAAAATTCCACATTGATTGATTTAAATGGGGCTTGTAATGCCGATTCAAGGAGTTAAACGTTCTATTTGAATTAATAGGAATTTTTAGATATCCCATATGATGAGGTTGGTTGGCTCCAGAATTGTTCTACTCCGCTGCTATGACCCATGGCAATTACCAAACTTATATATATATATATATATATATATATATATATATATATATATATATATATATATATTTATATATACACATACTAGCAGTGTGGGACGGCATTGCCCATCTGTTTGTTTATTTTTAAGCAATGCTTAACCCCTTCACGACCATTGACGCGCCAGGACAGTCACAGCGGTCCAGCACTTAAGGACCAGTGACGGTCCTGGTACGTCACGTACTTTTACTCACCGTGCTCCTGTAGGAGTGCGGTGAGTAATACCGGGGACTGAAGCTGATCCCTCCAAGACCGGAGCGATCTCTTTCAGTCCCTCGTTCGGCGTGCCGGCATACATGATCAGTCACGTGGGACAGCACGTCGAACTTCCCTATCTGGTTCTTAAAGGACCGCACACCCCGGGACCACTGGTCCTTAAGGGGTTAAGCCTTTGAGTGGCAGAGGGGTCCGCAGTATATATATATATATATATATATATATATATATATATATATATATATATACACTAGTTGAACAGCCCGTTACACGGGCCACAGTGCCACTGCAACCCGGTCGCGGGGCAGTCACGCACAGTAGAGACTGCCCGCGCCATGGCTGATACGGTGCTGGACGCTCCATCAGCCGCGGCGCGGGCAGTCTCTACTGCGCATGACTGCAGCACGCGCAGCAGTGTCTGCTGCGCATGTAGCGGTGTTACACACGATTTAGCGAATTATTATATAGGAGGTATACACACACGCACTCTACACACATGACTGTATAGTGTGTGTGTATTAATTATTATATATTTATATATATATAATATATATAGAGAGAAAAAACAAAATGGATGTAGGCATGGTTTTGGTGGGCGTGGTTTTGGGGGAGGGCAACATTTCATCCTTGGACCCAGGCAGCACAATGTCTTGGGCCGGACCTGGTGATTAGTAATTTGCAAGTATTACTATCCCATTAAAAGAGAAAGTAGTTAATTTTAAAACATTTAGCTTTTCAGGCATGTGTGTGCCTTCAGGACCTTTGAGAAAGCCGTATTGTAGGCGGAAAGCCCCCCAGGTTATGGATGAAGGCACACACATGCCTGAAAATCTACTAGCATTTCTCTCTGTGCTTTAGATTTGCAATGATAGCAAAAACTATGTTACATCAACTCATATGGTACTAGTCTGAGTAGAGATAGCTCTGGGATAGAAAGGCACTTGGAGCTCTGTTACCTATAGAGATTGAATAGTGAGCTCAGTATTTGCCTGAATACCTTGGGGCGATACGAGCAGTGTCATACTGGGTAGCAGTATTGATGCTGATCTCGTTGGTAACCAGCAAGGTATCAGACTTTTCTTTATATTAGTGAAGGTATTATTAAAATAGAAAAATCCTTATCTATTATGTATATGGGTGAGAACTATATTTTCCTTGATTCTGGATGGCATGAGTGGTGTACTATAAGCTCATTAGCATGAGTCTTATTCATTACGGAATAACGGATTAGACCTGATAACTTTGGATACACAGACTAATCCTGAGCCTTAATCTAGACTGGGGAAGGACTTATTTTACTATTCAGAAATAGTACCGCACTTACACTGAACCATATGTATAAGTTATGAATTACAAATAACCCACAGAAAAGTATCTACATCTATTTACTGGGCTGTTGATACACAATTGGGCTGTGAAGCTAAAACTGACAACTGTATTGGTATAGCTACATTGCAAATAAGAATACATTATTTTGCCAATTTGATTGGAAATGCTGTCTTTTAAATGTTTTAACATTTGCTGCTTTCTCTTAAAATGTTCGTAATAAAGGTTACGTTTTAATTTTTTTTTTGCTGAACTATCCCTCCATATGGGATCCTTTGTATGTACTTGCCAATCTTCTACTGGGGCAGGTCTGGTGCTAGCCAATCGGCATTTCTTTTGTCTTTGATGTCTATAACTCACTTGACATGACAGCGCATCTCCCTTGTCCTCCAACTCACATCAAATAAAGTTCTGAAATTCAAACAAACAAATAGATTCCAACATTAGGCCTGTTCTTGTGTAAGGTTGTCAGATCATCCGTTTAACCCCTTAAGAACCACGTGGTCAGGGGGTGGGGCGCTCTGGAGGATCAGAGCACTGGGCACTGAAAGTAGGTTAAAAGTGTCTTGTTGTGACCCTATACTGCCCTTTTAAACAAAAACAACCACAGTGTACACATGTATCAGATTGAATGTAATCCTTATACAACTAAACTAAATAACTGGTTGAACAGGGTCAAGGTTTCTGCTGCTTCCATCTTTATTAAAACAAATAATGTAACCAGTCGTATTGCACAATGAGTGCGGCACAGTCTACTGCTTATGTACGTCTGTATATCTGTATGTATGTCTGTATGTCGCTGAATAAGCTTATTCCCCTTATAGCCTAAAGTGGTGTCTTTTTTAGTTTTAAAGTCATAATAATGTTTCACAAAAAAAACAGCTCCAATTAATCTTCATAGTATTTGGACTTTGGAGAGTGTTATTTCAATTCTGTCAGAGTTGTAGTACAAGAGTAATTGAATGATAAATTATCCTCCTCCCGTCCCTTTTACTGATGTAACACTGCTCACCTCAGAGCAGCAAGACTGTCCAGATGAATCGTAGAGAGGGACAATCTTCAGTGATCATAAGGAAAAACCTGACAAGCGGGGCAGGGTTATCCTTATGATCACAGTAACAAGATTGTCCCTTGCTGTGACCTGTCCGGTTAAGAGACCAGATTCCACATCTGAGGGAAGGCAGCTTACCCTAGGTAAAAGGGGTGGGAGGGGGACACTTTATCATTCAATTACTCTTGAACTACAACTGACAGTATTGATATAACACTCTACATGGCCCAAATAATATGAAGATTAATTGGAGCTGCTTTTATTGTGAAACTTTGCTATCTCTTTAACTCTTTGATCTTTAGTCATAAAGGCAAAAGCAACTTCAGCATAAGATATAAAAAATCCCCCCAAATTACCATTAATTTAAATTGGATGTTTAACTCCTTAAATGCTAGAGAGGTTTCCAATGCATTGAGTTGAAGCTGCCAGCGGGTGTGGTATCACAGCAGCCAACAGCAATCATCTACCGCCTCTCTGTAACTCATAGAGGTGATGTGTGGAATCACAGCAGCCAACAGCAATCATCAACCGCCTCTCTGTAACTCATAGAGGTGATGTGTGGAATCACAGCAGCCAATAGCAATCATCTACCGCCTCTCTGTAACTCATAGAGGCGATGTGTGGAATCACAGCAGCCAATAGCAATCATCAGCTGCCTCTCTGGAACTCATGTGTGGAATCACAGCAGCCAATAGCAATCATCAGCCTCCTCTCTGGAACTCACAGAGGGGATCTGTGGCATCACAGCAGCCAACAGCAATCATCAGCTGCCTCTCTGGAACTCACAGAGGGGATGTGTGGAATTACAGCAACCTATAGCAATAATCAGCCGCCTCTCTGGAACTCATGTGTGGGGTCACAGCAGCCAATAGCAATCATCAGCTGCCTCTCTGGAACTCACAGAGGTGATGTGTGGAATCACAGAAGCCAATAGAAATAATCATCTGCATGCAGTCAGGGTCTTCATATAGTTTCCAAAAAATGAAGGATGTAATACCAAGCACATAACTTGTTTTGTGCATTTCTGTATTCAAAAGCCTTTGCATAGATTGGGGACTGGCAACCTGCCTCCCTCAAGATGTTGTTGGACTACAGCTCCCATCATTCTCCTCCAGACTATGGCTTCATAGTCTTGTAAACACCACTCTGGCATGCAAATGCTTAACCCCTTGAGTGCCAGAGGGGTGACATCCGTCTGGCACTCAAAAGTTTAAAGGGCTGTCTGCAGTTTTATTCAGAAGTTATATCTGTTCATAATGTCAGGAAGTGAGTCCCAGCGTTATCACTTCCTGAAAATTCAAACCGACAGGAAGTAACTCAGCAGTTTCTCTCACATTCTATGGAGAACTGCTTGTCAGTGTCTCACCTCTCCCACGGTATTCAACAGAATGACTATCTGAAATCTGGCCACTAGAGAGTAATGTTAACGTAAACAAAATAAAAACAACAGTTTAAACTGTAATAACTCTGGAAAGAAGCATTTCCTAGCAGGGAAAAATACATAGAAAAATAAATTACAATATGTGTCGTTATATTAAAAAAAAAGTATACAAAACATATTGCAAAGCAATGAGTTTGCATAGCCCTCTGGTACTCTAAGGGTTAAGTTACATATAACATATAGAAAAAATAGAAAATGTCAGGTAATGGAGATAAATGTAAAATAATGCACTTAGGACATAAAAATCAAAAGGAAAAATATACTATTAAGGGTACTGTGCTGTCAGAGACAAGAGGAAAGGGATTTGGGAGTAATTATTTCTAATGACTTAAAGGTAGGCAGGCAATGTAATGAAGAGGTGGGGAAAGCAAGCAGGGTACTGGGTTGTATAGATAGGGGCATTAGTAGCAGAAAAAGGGAAGCGGTCATGCCACTCTACAGATCTCTAGTTAGACCTCACCTAGAGTATTGTGTACAGTACTGGAGACCTAGAGTATTGTGTATAGTACTGGAGACCTAGAGTATTGTGTACAGTACAGGAGACCCAGAGTATTGTGTACAGTACTGGAGACCTAGAGTATTGTGTATAGTACAGGACACCCCATCTCCAGAAGGGTATAGATACTCTAGAGAGAATTCAGAGAAGGACTACTAAAATGGTTACTGGTTTACAGGAAAAGAAATATCAGGATAGACTAAAGGATCTGATCATGTATAGGTTGGAGGAGAGAAGAGAGAGAGGGATATGATAGACACATTCACATACATGAAGGGATTCAACAAAGTGCAGGAGGGAAGTACATTTCAAAAGAGTAAAAATGTTAGGACAAGAGGCCAGAGACTAACACTAGAGGGACACAGGTTTAGATGTAATGTAAGAAAGTTTTACTTCACTGAGAGGGTAGTAGATAAGTGGAATAGCCTACCAGCAGAAGTGGTACAGGTTAATACAGTGAGGTAATGTAAGCATGCATAAGGCTCTCCTGAAAATAAGACAAGACCAAGGACCAAATAAGGTTTGAGGTTTTTACAGTAGGAAAATGGGCGACTAGATGGGCTGAATGGTTCTTATCTGAAGTCAAATTTTATGTTTCTACGAGACATCCATTGTTCATTACTGGGTTTGAAGTTAAATGCTACAGATGTGCCCTGGAAATGTAAATGAATTAGTGCTACATTTGTATAAAAAATACATTGAGCTGGATCATTACATTTCACCATTATTTACTCTCCCCTCTCTATCTGTAGCACAAAGGTTACTTGGTTAATATTTAGAGAGGTCAGTGCTTTCCATGCTGTGTCCATCTCCTTATATAAAGGACAGTGCAGGACAACCTGGCACTGGGGAGCTGCGGAGACCCGTGAAGGCAGCCAGTAAGTATAAGGACTCCAAAATCTCTACTGATATTGACTAGGGCTGTAAATCAATTACTAGGGCTGTACATTATTTACTAGGACTGTACATCAATTACTAGGGCTGTACATCAATTACTAGGGCTGTACATCAATTACTAGGGCTGTACATCAATTACTAGGACTATACATCAATTACTAGGGCTGTACATTATTTACTAGGACTGTACATCAATTACTAGGGCTGTACATCAATTACTAGGACTATACATCATTTACTAGGACTGTACATCAATTACTAGGACTATACATCATTTACTAGGACTGTACATCAATTACTAGGACTGTACATCATTTACTAGGACTGTACATCATTCACTAGGACTGTACATCATTTACTAGGACTGTACATCATTCACTAGGGCTGTACATCAATTACTTGGACTGTACATCAATTACTAGGACTGTACATCATTCAATATGACTGTACATCAATTACTAGGGCTGTACATCATTTACTAGGACTATACATCATTTACTAGGACTATACATCATTTACTAGGACTGTACATCAATTACTAGGACTATACATCATTTACTAGGACTGTCCATCAATTACTAGGACTGTACATCATTCACTAGGGCTGTACATCATTCACTAGGACTGTACATCATTTACTAGGACTGTACATCATTTACTAGGACTGTACATCAATTACCAGGACTGTACATCATTCACTAGGACTGTACATCATTTACTAGGACTGTACATCAATTACCAGGACTGTACATCATTTACTAGGGCTGTACATCATTCACTAGGGCTGTACATCATTCACTAGGACTGTACATCATTCACTAGGACTGTACATCAATTACTAGGGCTATACATCATTCACTAGGGCTGTACATCATTTACTAGGACTGTACATCATTTACTAGGGCTGTACATCATTCACTAGGACTGTACATCAATTACTAGGACTGTACATCATTCACTAGGACTGTACATCAATTACTAGGACTGTACATCATTCACTAGGACTGTACATCAATTACTAGGACTGTACATCATTTACTAGGACTGTACATCAATTACCAGGACTGTACATCATTCACTAGGGCTGTACATCATTCACTAGGGCTGTACATCATTCACTAGGACTGTACATCATTCACTAGGACTGTACATCAATTACTAGGGCTATACATCATTCACTAGGGCTGTACATCATTTACTAGGACTGTACATCATTTACTAGGGCTGTACATCATTCACTAGGACTGTACATCAATTACTAGGACTGTACATCATTCACTAGGACTGTACATCAATTACTAGGGCTGTACATCAATTACTAGGGCTGTACATCATTTACTAGGGCTGTACATCATTCACTAGGACTGTACATCAATTACTAGGGCTGTACATCATTTACTAGGGCTGTACATCAATTACTAGGACTGTATATCAATTACTAGGGCTGTACATTATTTACTAGGGCTGCACATCATTTACTAGGACTGTACATCAATTACTAGGGCTGTACATCATTCACTAGGGCTGTACATCAATTACTAGGGCTGAACATCATTCACTAGGACTGTACATCAATTACTAGGGCTGTACATAATTTACTAGGGCTGTACATCATTTACTAGGGCTGTACATCATTCACTAGGACTGTACATCAATTACTAGGGCTGTACATCATTCACTAGGGCTGTACATCAATTACTGGGACTGTACATCAATTACTAGGACTGTACATCATTCAATAGGACTGTACATCAATTACTAGGACTGTACATCAATTACTAGGACTGTACATCATTTACTAGGGCTGTACATCAATTACTAGGACTGTATATCAATTACTAGGACTGTACATCATTCACTACGACTGTACATCAATTACTAGGACTATACATCAATTACTAGGGCTGTACATCATTCACTAGGACTGTACATCATTCACTAGGACTGTACATCAATTACTAGGGCTGTACATCAATTACTAGGACTGTATATCAATTACTGGGACTGTACATCAATTACTAGGACTGTACATCATTCAATAGGACTGTACATCAATTACTAGGACTGTACATCAATTACTAGGGCTGTACATCATTCACTAGGACTGTACATCAATTACTAGGGCTGTACATCAATTACTAGGCCTGTACATCATTTACTAGGGCTGTACATCAATTACTAGGACTGTATATCAATTACTAGGACTGTACATCAATTACTAGGACTGTACATCATTTACTAGGGCTGTACATCAATTACTAGGACTGTATATCAATTACTAGGACTGTACATCATTCACTACGACTGTACATCAATTACTAGGACTATACATCAATTACTAGGGCTGTACATCATTCACTAGGACTGTACATCAATTACTAGGGCTGTACATCAATTACTAGGACTGTATATCAATTACTGGGACTGTACATCAATTACTAGGACTGTACATCATTCAATAGGACTGTACATCAATTACTAGGACTGTACATCAATTACTAGGGCTGTACATCATTCACTAGGACTGTACATCAATTACTAGGGCTGTACATCAATTACTAGGACTGTACATCATTCACTAGGCCTGTACATCATTTACTAGGGCTGTACATCAATTACTAGGACTGTATATCAATTACTGGGACTGTACATCATTCAATAGGACTGTACATCAATTACTAGGACTGTACATCAATTACTAGGACTGTACATCATTCAATAGGACTGTACATCAATTACTAGGACTGTACATCAATTACTAGGGCTGTACATCATTTACTAGGACTGTATATCAATTACTGGGACTGTACATCATTCAATAGGACTGCACATCAATTACTAGGACTGTACATCAATTACTAGGGCTGTACATCATTCACTAGGACTGTACATCAATTACTAGGACTGTACATCATTCAATAGGACTGTACATCAATTACTAGGACTGTACATCAATTACTAGGGCTGTACATCATTCACTAGGACTGTACATCAATTACTAGGGCTGTACATCAATTACTAGGCCTGTACATCATTTACTAGGGCTGTACATCAATTACTAGGACTGTATATCAATTACTAGGACTGTACATCAATTACTAGGACTGTACATCAATTACTAGGGCTGTACATCATTCACTAGGACTGTACATCAATTACTAGGACTGTACATCATTCACTAGGGCTGTACATCAATTACTAGGACTGTACATCAATTACTAGGACTGTACATCATTCACTAGGACTGTACATCATTCACTAGGACTGTACATCAATTACTAGGACTGTACATCAATTACTAGGACTGTACATCAATTACTAGGGCTGTACATCATTCACTAGGACTGTACATCATTCACTAGGGCTGTACATCATTCACTAGGACTGCACATCAATTACTAGGACTGTACATCAATTACTAGGACTATACATCAATTACTAGGACTGCACATCAATTACTAGGACTGTACATCATTCACTAGGACTGCACATCAATTACTAGGACTGTACATCATTCACTAGGACTGTACATCATTCACTAGGACTGTACATCATTCACTAGGGCTGTACATCAATTACTAGGACTGTACATCATTCACTAGGACTGCACATCATTCACTAGGGCTGTACATCAATTACTAGGACTGTACATCATTCACTAGGACTGCACATCATTCACTAGGACTGTACATCATTCACTTGGACTGTACATCATTTACTAGGACTGTACATCAATTACTAGGACTGTACATCAATTACTAGGACTGTACATCAATTACTAGGGCTGTACATCAATTACTAGGACTGTACATCAATTACTAGGACTGTACATCATTCACTAGGGCTGTACATCATTTACTAGGACTGTACATCAATTACTAGGACTGTACATCAATTACTAGCGCTGTACATCATTCATTAGGACTGTACATCAATTACTAGGACTGTACATCATTCACTAGGGCTGTACATCAATTACTAGGGCTGTACATCAATTACTAGGGCTGTACATCAATTACTAGGACTGTACATCATTCACTAGGACTGTACATCAATTACTAGGGCTGTACATCATTCACTAGGACTGTACATCAATTACTAGGGCTGTACATCAATTACTAGCGCTGTACATCATTCATTAGGACTGTACATCAATTACTAGGACTGTACATCAATTACTAGGACTGTACATCAATTACTAGGACTGTACATCATTTACTAGGACTGTACATCAATTACTAGGACTGTACATCAATTACTAGCGCTGTACATCATTCATTAGGACTGTACATCAATTACTAGGACTGTACATCAATTACTAGGGCTGTACATCAATTACTAGGACTGTACATCATTCACTAGGACTGTACATCAATTACTAGGACTGTACATCATTCACTAGGACTGTACATCAATTACTAGCGCTGTACATCATTCACTAGGGCTGTACATCAATTACTAGGACTGTACATCAATTACTAGGACTGTACATCAATTACTAGGACTGTACATCATTTACTAGGACTGTACATCAATTACTAGGACTGTACATCAATTACTAGCGCTGTACATCATTCATTAGGACTGTACATCAATTACTAGGACTGTACATCAATTACTAGGGCTGTACATCAATTACTAGGACTGTACATCAATTACTAGGACTGTACATCATTTACTAGGACTGTACATCAATTACTAGGACTGTACATCAATTACTAGCGCTGTACATCATTCATTAGGACTGTACATCAATTACTAGGACTGTACATCAATTACTAGCGCTGTACATCATTCACTAGGGCTGTACATCAATTACTAGGACTGTACATCAATTACTAGGGCTGTACATCATTCACTAGGACTGTACATCATTCACTAGGACTGTACATTATTTACTAGGGCTGTACATCATTCACTAGGGCTGTACATCAATTACTAGGGCTGTACATCATTTACTAGGGCTGTACATCATTCACTAGGACTGTACATCATTCACTAGGACTGTACATTATTTACTAGGACTGTACATCAATTACTAGGACTGTACATTATTCACTAGGACTGTACATCATTCACTAGGACTGTACATCAATTACTAGGACTGTACATCATTTACTAGGGCTGTACATCAATTACTAGGGCTGTACATCATTCACTAGGACTGTACATCATTCACTAGGACTGTACATCAATTACTAGGGCTGTACATCAATTACTAGCGCTGTACATTATTCACTGGGGCTGTACATCAATTACTAGGACTGTACATCATTTACTAGGACTGTACATCAATTACTAGGACTGTACATCAATTACTAGCGCTGTACATCATTCACTAGGACTGTACATCAATTACTAGGACTGTACATCATTTACTAGGGCTGTACATCAATTACTAGGGCTGTACATCAATTACTAGGACTGTACATCATTTACTAGGACTGTACATCAATTACTAGGACTGTACATCAATTACTAGCGCTGTACATCATTCACTAGGACTGTACATCAATTACTAGGACTGTACATCATTCACTAGGACTGTATATCAATTACTATGACTGTACATTATTCACTGGGGCTGTACATCAATTACTAGGACTGTACATCATTCACTAGCACTGTACATCATTTACTAGGGCTGTACATCAATTACTTATAAAAAAATTTCACATTACAAGTTAACGTTATAAAAAGATTATATAGAGGCAAACTTTTATAGAGGTGAGAGATTCCCTTTAACCCTTTGAGTGGCAGAGGGGTGTTGAGCACATTGCTTTGGCACTCAAAGGGTTAAGTGGACCTGTCACCATAAGACAAGTATAGTTTGTATTACAGAGCAGGCAGATTTGTCTATATGTTGTACCAGTCATTTTCAGTAAAATAACTTGATTTTGAGAAATTAAAATCAATGTGTCGGTGGCACAGTCTGACACTTTATGCTAATTAACTGCACAGTATGCTAATTAGCTGTGTTCCAGGCCAAACGTACCCCCCACTGTACTATTAGACACCACACACCACAGTCTGCCTAGATTCATTCACAGCACAGTATGTAGGAATATTGGCACGGACACTAATTAGCATAAAGCGTCAGACTGTGCAATAAACAAAGAAATGTTAATTTATGAAACAAATTAAATTACAAACAAATGGTTTGTACAATATATAATAATTTTTTGCTTCTCTTTAAAATTAACTAAACGTCTTAGGATGACATTAGCAATACTAACAATTAGAAGCAATGAGAATTTTTATTAGCAATACTATTTTTTTTACAAGTGCGAATTTTTATTAGCAATGCTATTTTTTTTTAGAAACAATGACTTTTTTTGATGAACAATGCAATATTTCTATATGCAATTCAGTTTGTTTTGTATAAGGAATGTCATTTTTTAGGTACAAAATTAGTGTTATTTTTAAACATGACAAATGCAATCAACATTTATGTTCGGATTGCTCTGCTTTTTTAACCCCTTAAGGACCAGCCGCGCACACACGCAGCGGTCACTAAAGGACCATGGAGCATTTTTTTTTTGTTTCCGGTTCCGGACTCCCCAGACGGCGTGCAGCCGTGGGGGGAGCCCGGAATTTCATGACGGTCATAGTACATCATGGGTCCTTAAGTCAGATCTACCCATGACGTGTTATGACCGTCAAGGGTCATTAAGGGGTTAAACAGATAGTAACACTTAACATGTAAAACAATAAATATTTGTAGGGTTTATCCTCCCGAGTAAAACACGGGAGCTCCCTCTGCTGAGAGGTGTTTTATTCAAAAGTTATTGCAGCTCAAACTTGAAGTTTTTGAAGTGCAGTATCTCAATGGCCTTAAATTGTACAGTGGCGCTGTTCCTACGCCATCCTATGGGCAGCTTTGGTCAGTTGACCATAAATCTGAATAGGATGGTGTAGCAACAGCTCCACTGTACAATTTCTGGTCATTCAGATACTGCACCTAAAAATGTCAAGTCTGATCCGTAATGACTTTTTGAATAAAGCACCTCTCAGCAGTGGAAGAGCCCTTGTTTTACTCAGGAGGATGAACCCTAAAATGTATTTGTTTTTACATGTTAAATGTTACTATCACTTTAAAGCACAGTTGTATTAATTAACACTTTGAGTGCCAGAAGGGTACACAATGCATTGCTTTGCAATGTGTTGCATACCTCTTTGGCACTCAAAGTGTTAACGGAGTAGTAAACTTTTATTTATGAAAACACATATTTTACAGTGCATTTCCTGCTGAATAAAACAAGGTCACTCCCATCACTGTCAGATGTTTTATTCAAAAATTATAGCAGTTTAAATAATCAGGAAGTGAATTTACCATGTTTACTTCCTGATAGTTCTAACTGACAGGAAGTGAATTTACTGTGTTTACTTCCTGATAGTTCTAACTGACAGGAAGTGACTCAGCAGTTTCTATCACATTCTATGGAGAACTGTGTGTCTCTGACTTTTCTGACTTTCCTCTCCATTAGAATCTAACAGGAAATCTAATTAGAATTTGACCACTAGAGGGAACTGCTAATGTAAAAAAAACATGGGTTTAAACTGTAATAACTCTGGAAATATAAATCTCTCGGCAGTGGGAGTACCCTTATTTTACTCAATAGGAAAATCCCTACAATATATATATTTTTTACTGCTCCTTTAAATAGGTGTCCAGATGGCAATTATCTTCCAATTGCTCATTATTTTAGGGCTGAGCATTAAGCTACGGATCTCCAGAACAAGACAATACCGGCTCCAAACACTTAAAGGGGAAGTATCACCCCAAATAAAGTCTCACCCCAACAATTAACCATCTAGCGATAAGTTTAACAATAGTAGTATTAGTCAGCGTAATCACTGTGTTAATGAGATATCTTAGTTGTGCGGAGACTGACGGTCAGGCAACAGCGCAGATATCTTTGCTTACAGACCTCTGCACGCCTGCGATGATTCCTCTAAAGTGCCGTTGCCTGGCCATCAGTCTCTGCAGACACAGGATTTCTCATTAACGCTGTAATTATGCTGGATAATACTAGTATTGTTATGCTTATCGCTAGATGGATAATTATTGGGAGAAGACTTTATTTGGGGTGATAGTTCCCCTTTAAGTCTATTACTCCTGTAAACAAACAAAAAAAGTGGGTGTGGTTAACACAACTAAGGCTCCTCCCCTCACATCTAGACCCTGTAAGAATCTGCCTACACGTCCAGGGCTGGATTTACATCTCAGGAGCCTGTAGGCACAGAAATTTGAATCGCCCCCCCCCCCCCCCCCCCCGTGAGCCATCTGCACTGGATACCTCCACAATGCTCCTAATCTCCATGTTGCCCCCCCATCATCTCCATATTGCCCTCACATTGCCCCCATCATCGCCACATTGCCCTCACATTGCCCCCCATCAGCTCCATATTGCCCTCACAATGCCCCCCATCATCGTCACATTGCCCTCACATTGCCCCCCATCAGCTCCATATTGCCCTCACAATGCCCCCCATCAGCTCCACATTGCCCTCACAATGCCCCCCATCAGATCCACATTGCCCTCACATTGCCCCCCACCCCATCAGCTCCAACTTGCCCCCACCATCTCCACATTGCCCTCCATCAGCTCCAACTTGCCCCCCATTGGCTCCAACTTGCCCCCCATCATCTCCACATTGCCCTCACATTGCCTCCCCCCATTGTCCGTTTCCTACCTCCGTGGTAGGAGATCTGTATGTGCCTCCTTTGGCACAGTCTTGCACCTGATGGAGCTCCCGCGCGGTCTCCTATTCAGGAATGCAGAGCGCTGGGGGATGATGTCATGCAACAAGGGAGCTCCATCAGGTACAAGACTGGGGTGGGTGGGCTATTTTTTTTTTTTTCTTAAAGAATATTTAAAAAAAAAACAAAAAAAATCCAAATGTCAGGCGCCCATACCTGGGAACTTCCAGTTGAGGGCTACCCGGAGGGTAGTCCTCTGTTCAGCAGGGGGTGAGAAAAATGACGCTAATCGCGTCAAACAGCTGCGGGGCTTGCAGCGAGTGGGGGGGCTTAACCCTTTGAGTGCCAGAGTGCTACGGAATGCATTGCAAAGCAATGAATTCCTTACCACTCTGGCACTCAGAGGGCTAAAGGTGTCACACACAAGGCTGGGGACGGAGGCACAACGGGAGAAAAAGCAGATGTGGCAGAGTTTCAATAGAAACTCCCCACATCCGGAGGAATCAGCCTCTGCCCCGGAGACCCGGTAAAGCTCTGTCAGAACCGGAGTCTCCGGGGCAAATCCGGAGAGTTCCCAGGTATGCAGGCGCCCCTCGTTGGCGTGCGCCTGTAGGCAGGTGCCTACTTTGCCTAATGGCAAATACGGCCCTGTACACATCCTGAGGAGAAATCCAGCCCCCTTACTTATGCATTTTGCTCACCTGCTGGCTATATGTATGAACTCCGAGTACAATTACTCTGGTGCAAAACAATTATAAGAGACACGTAAAAAAAAATTACAAAAATTATCATTCTTTTAAATTGGACTTTTTAACCCCTTAAATGCTAATGGAAGTCTTTCTCCATTTTCTTTTATGCAGAAGTCTCAAAGGGTATTATTCATCAAGCTAAAGAGGAGCCATTCTGGATTAAACCAATGACATCAAGGGGGGGGGAATGAACATTCCCATAGGTTAAAATGTGGCTATTCATTCTTTAACCCCTTAACGACATGTGACATACTATGACCATCACGGTCCTTGAAATACTCAAGGACCGATGACGGTCCTGGTACGTCACGTACTTTTTACTTACAGCGTTCTACCGGGAGCACTGTAAGTAAATATAGGGCCTGAAATTGACGGCTCCAAGATCGGAGCGATCTCTATCAGGCCCCATAATGACGCGCTGATACACGCGACAGGTCACGTGTACCGGCGCGTCCAAGTGCTCCTATGCGGTCATTATGGGGTGGAAATGTCCCAGGACCGCCGGTCCTTAAGGGGTTAAAAGTTGGAGAGCTCTCCAACGCATTGCTTTGGCTAACTCTCTGGCATTCTAAGGGTTAAACTGCAATCTTCGTTTCTGGTCACCAGGGTATGCTCTTCTTATCACTTATGAAATCTGTCTCATAGAATAGTTATTAAAACACAGTTCACCTTTTGGACACCAGATGGCACTTTTACTTTTTCAAGCAATTTCACTGCATAACTTTTGTTTGAAATATCTCTAAACTGGATGGCCTTGTTTTACTTAAAGGGTTAGTAATGTTTCACAATAAAAGCAGCTCCAATTAATCTTCATAGTATTTGGACTTTGGAGAGTGTTATTTCAGTACTGTCAGAGTTGTAGTTCAAGAGTAATTGAATGATAAAATATCCCCTCCCACCCCTTTTACTGATGTAACACTGCTCACCTCAGAGCAGCAAGACTGTCCGGATGGATCGCAGAGAGGGACAATCTTCAGTGATCATAAGTGAAAACCTGAAAAACCTGTCAAGGGGGCAGGGTATTCCTTATGATCACAGTAAGAAGATTGTCCCTTGCTGTGATCTGTCCGGTCAAGAGACCAGATTCCACATCTGGGGGGAGGTGACTTACACTAGGTAAAAGGGGCGGGAGAGGGATACTTTATCATTCAATTACTCTTGTACTACAACTCTGACAGTATTGATATAACACTCTCCATGGCCCAAATACTATGAAGATTAATTGTTACTGTTTTTTGTGAAACTTTACTATTCCTTTAACAGCGAAAACTCGGCAATATATATTTTTTTCATTAAAGGGATAGTAATGTTTCATAATAAAAACAGCTCTAATTAATCATCATAGTATTTGGACTTTGGAGAGTGTTATTTCAATTCTATCAGAGTTGTAGTTCAAGAGTAATTCAATGACAAAGTATCCCCCTCCCGCCCCTTTTACTGATGTAACACTGTTCAGCCAGATCAGAAGGGAGGTGCCCAGGTAGACTGCAGAGAGGGACAATCTTCAATTAAGATAAGGGAAACACCTGTAAAGCTTGTCAAGGGGGGCAGGGCTTTCATTGTTCTCATAGGAAGAAGATTGTCCCCTGCTGTTATCTGTCTGGTTTATGTACTGGATTCCACATCTGAGAAGAGATGGCTTACACTAGGTAAAAGGGGTGGGAGGGGGATACTTTATCATTCAATTACTCTTGTACTACAACTCTGACAGAACTGAAATAACACTCTCCATGGGCCAAATACTATGAAGATTAATTGTTACTGTTTTTTTGTGAAACTTTACTATTCCTTTAACAGGGAAAACTCGGCAATATATATAATTGTCCTTTAAGTGGATCCTATAACCTAAAAACTGCTTTGGTGATTTTAAACAGGTTTTCAGAATCGCCTCTTTGTTGGGTTTGCCAATTTTATTTAGAGAACTAGTTTTTCAGTTATTGAGATGTTTAGATGATGGTAGTTAAGCCCGTGCAGGCACTTCCTGTCTTATACCTACATTTCCACCCCCCAATCACTGACACTTAACCCTTTCAGGTCCCGGGGGAGGTGGGAGTGTATAGCTGAGCAGCTTCAGTAAGTGGAGGAGATAATACAGAAGGACAAAGACAAGAAGAGCATGCATGATATGCCTTAACCCTTTGAGTGCCAGAGGAAAACGCAACACATCGCGTTACGTACCCCGCTGGCACTCAAAGGGTTAATTAGTATAATATATTGATTTAAAAGTCTTATAAACTAACTCAAAAAATGGCCAATACTACCTTTAGTGGCTTTAATGCTCTTTTATAATCACCAACATTATTTTTAACCCGTTGAGTGCCAGAAGGGTAATGAATGCATTGTTTTGAAATGCTTTCCATACCCCTCTGGCACTCAAAGGGTTAAGTTAAAGTAGAACTAGCATCTCCTAATGATAACACCCCCCCCACACACACACCTTACTATAGCCAGAAAATCCTAATGACCCCTACGCGTTTGTGCCCTTGTTCAATAGATAACAGCTTCAATCCATCGTGGATGTCAGGTCCTCAGACACAGACATGAAGGGACACAGACTGAGCCTACTGCTCAAGGTTACCGTAACCCTTTAAACAACAGAGCAACGCATTGCGTACCCCTCTGGCACTTAAAGGGTTAACCCTTAAGGACCAGAGAGGTGTGCTACAAATTGTGTCCCCTTATGTCCCCTTGTGTCTTTAGCTTAATTAAGTCCCCATCTGGCGACTAGCTGCTTAGTAGCGCTAGTCTCCACAATTATTACCTTATTTAATAGATTTTTCAATTCTTCCGGAGCTGACAGGAGGGACGGAGCACAGACATCTTGCCACAGTGACGTCCGTGCACCTGCGCTGTCAGTCCCTGCCGGTTCTAGGAGGCGTTGCTAGGAGCCGTACGGCTCTAAAAGGGACTGACAGTGCAGGCGTGCAGGCGTCACTATGGCGAGATGTCTGCGCTCCGTGCTACTGTCATCTATGGAAGAAAGCATAAATCTATTAAATAAGGTAATAATTTGGCGACTAGCGCTACTAAGCAGCTACTCGCCAGATGGGGACTTAAGTAAGCTAAAGATGTTGCGCGGTGGTAGTTCCGCTTTAAAAGGTTAAGTAGTCTAATGAACTCTGCCTGCTTCAATTGGAAGACACTGAAAACAGCTGTTATGTCTGCATCTTGAAGAAAAGCACAAAGGCAAAATTCATAAAGGCCATCAGTATTTTCTGACAACACTAATGTAAGTGTGTGAGTGTTACTATTATTAAGATTTGTTAGTTCTTCTGTAAAGCTGTGGAATCCAGGACTCTGCGGTGGATTTAAACCTGTGTATAGTGTAATTTCAGATTACATTGTTATAAAGAGGATTTATAGAAGATCCCTTGCTCTTATCTTCCAGGATTATTAAGAGGAAAGAAAATGAGGGTTGTCCTCCTGTGCGTGGGCATAGCCCTGCTATGTGTTGTGGTCTATTGTGATCACCACATGCACAACAAAGGTCGTGGTCATGATCAACACAACCACAACCACAGTCATGAACACGGTCATGATCACAGCGGCCACAAACATCCCCATCATAAACATCACCACCACCATGGAAAAGGAAAACATCACGATCACCATGGAAAAGGAAAACATCACCACCACCACCACGAGGACCATCACCACCATCAGCATTCCAACGAGTCAATGCCTTGCCATAAAATAGCACCATCCAATGCTAGATTTGCATTCAATCTCTTCAAGCAAGTAGCTTCACAAAATCCTTCTGATAACATTTTCTTCTCTCCTGTGAGTATTTCCACTGCTTTCGCAATGCTCTCCCTGGGGGCCAAGTCTCAAACCTTTAACCAGATCATAGAAGCTCTGGGCTTCAACATCTCTGAGATATCAGTTGAAGACATCAATGAAGGATTCCATCATCTCATTCACATGCTGGATGACCCTGACAGTGAACTGAAACTCAGCAGTGGGAATGCCCTCTTCATAGACAAAGACCTGAAACTGATCCAGAAGTTCTTAGATGATGCAGAACATCTCTACGAGTCAGAGGCAATTTCTACCGATTTCCAAAATGAGGAAGAAGCAAAAAAACAGATCAACAGTTACGTGGAGAAGAAAACCAACGGGAAAATTGTTGACTTGATCGACAGTGTTGATCCGAGGACAGCTTTAATTCTTATTAACTACATTTATTTCAGAGGTAAGTCATGCTATTTTATTACTGCTTCACTGCTGTAGAAGATTATTATTACACAATCTTCATTTTTATTGATAAAAAAGTGACAGGTGGGTGCAAAAGACATATATATATAACTATATGCATAAAAAGCTTGTCAGGTTACCATTTATGGAAATGCACTCATCTACAGAAAAATGGAGACAAAAAATAAATAGTTAAAACACACAACCCCCCCCCCCCCCGATACTACGGATTAAAGTGACAGCACCTTACGATTTTGGAGAGCCTCTTCGTCCCATACCATTACTGATCATCAATGATTACTAAAGGCAAAAGCCCAGTGAGATATAGTATCCAAAACTGGTGCTGCACACACTGTAATTTAGAAAGACACTTGAAAGAGAAAATACCCCTTAGATCCTTATTACAAAAATTAAAATTACAGATTTGAGTTAGAGCGCTACAATGTATTATAAAACATCACAGGAAATGTGATTTAAAACGCTCAAGCTTTATTTAAAGGTGTAAAACATCATGAAGAGCTGAGCTGTACTGAGTGCTAAGGCGAGTGCAGGGTGATCACGTGTCCTGGATTATGGGTCGCTGTTTGTAAACCTTTCATTTTGTCCACAAAATTGCAGCAGTTATGCCACAAAAGAAATGTTGTCCACTGAATGTTTGTATATAGTTCACCAAATACATTGTTGTTTACAAAATTGTTTAGCTATTACACAAAATGCAACACGTTGACCAAAGTTTAGTACCAGATAAATTCGGTACAAATTATATGTCAGTCAATTCACTGAATGATTAAAGATTGTCACCAAATGAATTTGGTGCAAGGAAAAGGTCACTCCCAATCATAAACAGAGGAGAGCGCTGCTCTACTCCGAATCATAAACAGAGGAGAGCGCTACTCTACTTCCAATCACAAACAGAGGAGTGCGCTATTCTACTCCCAATCACAAACAGAGGGAGAGCGCTACTCTACTTCCAATCATAAACAGAGGGAGAGCGCTACTCTACTCCCAGTCATAAACAGAGGAGAGCGCTACTCTACTCCCAGTCATAAACAGAGGAGAGCGCTACTCTACTCCCAATCATAAACAGAGGAGAGCGCTACTCTACTTCCCAATCATAAACAGAGGAGAGCGCTACTCTACTCCCAATCATAAACAGAGAAGAGCGCTACTCTACTCCCAATCAGAAACAGAGGAGAGCGCTACTCTACTCCCAATCATAAACAGAGGAGAGCGCTACTCTACTCCCAATCAGAAACAGAGGAGAGCGCTACTCTACTCCCAATCATAAACAGAGGAGAGCGCTACTCTACTCCCAATCATAAACAGAGGAGAGCGCTACTCTACTCCCAATCATAAACAGAGGAGAGCGCTACTCTACTCCCAATCATAAACAGAGGAGAGCGCTACTCTACTCCCAATCATAAACAGAGGAGAGCGCTACTCTACTCCTAATCATAAACAGAGGAGAGCGCTACTCTACTCCCAATCATAAACAGAGGAGAGCGCTACTCTACTCCCAATCATAAACAGAGGAGAGCGCTACTCTACTCCCAATCATAAACAGAGGAGAGCGCTACTCTACTCCCAATCATAAACAGAGGAGAGCGCTACTCTACTCCCAATCATAAACAGAGGAGAGCGCTACTCTACTCCCAATCATAAACAGAGGAGAGCGCTACTCTACTCCCAATCATAAACAGAGGAGAGCGCTACTCTACTCCCAATCATAAACAGAGGAGAGCGCTACTCTACTCCCAATCATAAACAGAGGAGAGCGCTACTCTACTCCTAATCATAAACAGAGGAGAGCGCTACTCTACTCCCAATCATAAACAGAGGAGAGCGCTACTCTACTCCCAATCATAAACAGAGGAGAGCGCTACTCTACTCCCAATCATAAACAGAGGAAAGCGCTACTCTACTCCCAATCATAAACAGAGGAGAGCGCTACTCTACTCCCAATCATAAACAGAGGAGAGCGCTACTCTACTCCCAATCATAAACAGAGGAGAGCGCTACTCTACTCCCAATCATAAACAGAGGAGAGCGCTACTCTACTCCCAATCATAAACAGAGGAGAGCGCTACTCTACTCCCAATCATAAACAGAGGAGAGCGCTACTCTACTCCCAATCATAAACAGAGGAGAGCGCTACTCTACTCCCAATCATAAACAGAGGAGAGCGCTACTCTACTCCCAATCATAAACAGAGGAGAGCGCTACTCTACTCCCAATCATAAACAGAGGACAGCGCTACTCTACTCCCAATCATAAACAGAGGAGAGCGCTACTCTACTCCCAATCAGAAACAGAGGAGAGCGCTACTCTACTCCCAATCATAAACAGAGGAGAGCGCTACTCTACTCCTAATCATAAACAGAGGAGAGCGCTACTCTACTCCCAATCAGAAACAGAGGACAGCGCTACTCTACTCCCAATCATAAACAGAGGAGAGCGCTACTCTACTCCCAATCATAAACAGAGGACAGCGCTACTCTACTCCCAATCATAAACAGAGGAGAGCGCTACTCTACTCCCAATCATAAACAGAGGGAGAGCGCTACTCTACTCCCAGTCATAAACAGAGGAGAGCGCTACTCTACTCCCAATCATAAACAGAGGAGAGCGCTACTCTACTCCCAATCATAAACAGAGGAGAGCGCTACTCTACTCCCAATCATAAACAGAGGACAGCGCTACTCTACTCCCAATCATAAACAGAGGACAGCGCTACTCTACTCCCAATCATAAACAGAGGAGAGCGCTACTCTACTCCCAATCATAAACAGAGGGACAGCACTACTCTACTCCCAATCATAAACAGAGGACAGCGCTACTCTACTCCTAATCATAAACAGAGGGACAGCGCTATTCTACTCCCAATCATAAACAGAGGAGAGCGCTACTCTACTCCCAATCATAAACAGAGGAGAGCGCTACTCTACTCCCAATCATAAACAGAGGAGAGCGCTACTCTACTCCCAATCATAAACAGAGGAGAGCGCTACTCTACTCCCAATCATAAACAGAGGAGAGCGCTACTCTACTCCCAATCATAAACAGAGGAGAGCGCTACTCTACTCCCAATCATAAACAGAGGGACAGCACTACTCTACTCCCAATCATAAACAGAGGAGAGCGCTACTCTACTCCCAATCATAAACAGAGGAGAGCACTACTCTACTCCCAATGTGAGAAATACTCTGCACTTCCATGTTCCACATCAGACACTTCAGGTGCCCAATTCTACGGATCCATTTTCTGAAACGGAACACAATGAACAGGGCTGATCTCAGCTGAAGTGACATATGAACCGTTTATTTGAAAATGTAATGACAAGATGCTAAAACAGATGAAGCAATATGAGTGGTGATAAATCAACATATTGAGGGAAATCACTCCGGGTCGGATCATCCATTATGGCAATCTAAGATACTGCCTATGGCCCATGGCAATATAAAGGGCCCCAGTTGCAAGTGGTCACTGATGTTTCTGCTAGTAACACCTTGTGTCAGATGCCCTTTTTTGTTGAGAGGAACCCTAATCATCCAGTTTCTCCCACTTACATTAGAGCAACAATTCCATCATCTGCTGGCAGCACTCTGTGCTATAGCCATGAATCAAGATATGAGGGGCCCCCAGATGGTACCTTGCCTAGGACCCTGTGGAGCCTTAATCCATCTCTGGAAACACTGACACGTTTTGTACCCACTGCTGGCATTTCATCAGAGTGTGTGAACAAGAATTGCGACAGTGTGATCTGCAGTAAGACGTCTGAATCAGCGGATGCTGACTGGAAATTATACCACTTACTGCATTGTTTCGCAATGCTTGTTCACACATCCTGATGAAGTGCCGACAGTAGGTACAAAACACGTCGCTGCCAGTGATTTGTGACCACCCGTACCGTTTGTTTAGTTTTAGCATCTCACTGAGCTGTTACATTGAATCTTCTGATAAATTGTTCATATTTCTCTTCATCTGAGAGCAGCATTGTTCATTGTGTGGAATCTGAAGGAAACAAAGAATGTGATAAGGAAGAGATAGAAATCCCCAAAATGTACGTGACGAAAACAGGGCTTTCCTGGACTTGAATAAAGATTTTAAACCCCTTGAATGCCAGAGAGGTCTTCAGTGCATTGATATGTAATACATTGGAGACACATGTAGCATTCAGTGGGTTAAACTGCTAATTTAATTAACAGGAATTTTATTTGTCCCCTATGGTGCAGTTCATTTATTCCAGAATAACGCCAGTTTGCTTTTATACATGTATTTTGTGAAGAGATTTGATCTAAATGCAGATTTCATGTGGAGAAATAATTCATCTGCAGATACAGTGTAAAAACATATACATACAGTACAGTACACCTAACAGATACATACTGATAGATCAGGACACTACCTCCTATCTATCTATCTATCTATCTATCTATCTATCTATCTATCTATCTATCTATCTATCTCATATCTATCTAATATCTATTTAGCTCATATATATCTATCTGTCTATCTATCTCATATCTATCTATCAATCTATCTATCTAATATCTATCTATTTAGCTCATATCTATTTATCTATCTATCTATTTCATATCTATCTAATATCTATCTATCTATCTATCTCATATCTATCTATCTATCTATCTATCTATCTATCTATCTATCTATCTATCTATCTATCTAATATCTATCTATTTAGCTCATATCTATCTATCTATGTATCTCATATCTATTTAGCTCATATCTATCTATCTATCTATCTCTATATATCTCATATCTATATCTATCTATCTATCTATCTATCTATCTATCTATCCACCTCATATCTATCGCCTGTCACCTTGAATGGGCATGAGAGTAACTGGACATTTTTACAGAAAGGAACCAATTTAATCCTTTGGTCAGGTGGGCTCACCGTACAGAACTAAAGGTATGAATGACTCCTAATCTAAATATCTACAGCTCTTTTAGCTGACATGATAGTTTTTGATGAAATTTTTGAATATGGAAAATTAAATTCAAGGTGACAGGTCCACTTAAAGAGACATTTAGTCCTAGGTTATAGTTCCAAATGTCACTAAACTTTTGATAATGTATGTGATGATCCCTATTTTTAGGAGAGTGGGAGAAGCCATTTGATGAGCAAGATACAAAAGAGGGCGAGTTTCACGTGGATAGCAACACAGTGGTTACAGTACCGATGATGAGACGGAATGGGATGTACAATGTCGCCTTCGATAACGAGCTTGGTTGCACCGTGGTGGAGATCCCATACAAAGGCAACGCCACGTCCCTCTTTATCCTGCCTGATGAAGGAAAGCTGGAACAAGTGCAGGCGGCTCTGGAAAAACGTACAATAATGAGATGGAAAAAGTTATTCTACTGGAGGTAAGTTCCTGAGACGATTTCATTGGACACTTGCGTTGTCATTCATTTAGGGTCATATGCACAGAGAAAAATGAGCATTTCTAGGGCAAAACAACTGCGCTACAGGGGACAATAAAATCCCCAGCAATGCTTTAGGGAATCTTTAGCATTCAAGGTGCTTAACCCTTTGAGTTCCAGGGAGGGATCCAACTCGGATACCTCTCTGGCACTAATAGGGTTAAACTTAAATCAGTTTTAAATCTATAGTAGTTTTCATTAGCCCCTGTTGTGCATATTAGTAACACTTACATGTAAAAAAATATATACATTGTAAGGGTTATCTTCCTAAGTATAACAAAGGTACTTCCTCTGCTGAGAAGTGTTGCGATATCTCAATGGCCTGAAATTGTACAGTGGCGCTGTTGCTACACCATCCTATGGATAGCTCTGGTCAGTTGACCCTAAACCTCCATAGGATGGTGTAGCAGCAACGCCACTGTAACAATTCAGGTCATCGAGATACTGCACCTAAACATTCCAAGTTTGAGCTGCAACAACTTTTTGAATAAAATGCCTGTCAGCAGTGGGAGTGCCCTTGTTTTCCTCAGGCGAATAAACCCTACAATCCTTACTATCCCTTTAAATCAGTTATTAGTTCAGATCCATTGCTGTGTTCTGCACTAGAAGTTAGATGCTTTGGTTATTATCTGTTCATAACTCGCTCTTTTGTAATCCGCTTTGCTCCACAGGTCAGTGGATTTAACAATCCCCAAATTCTCAGTCTCTGCCACTCTTGACCTTCAAAAGGAGCTGACTAAAATGGGGGTGACCGACGTGTTCTCAGATAATGCCGATCTCTCTGGAATCGTGGAAGGAGTTAAACTGATGGTGTCTAAGGTGAGATTTTAGTTATACCATTCCCAGAAAGTGCAGAGAATTAAACCTGCTAAATTACATGTAACAATGTCACCATCTGACAATTACATATTTTGCTAAGATTAGCAGTTTTACATCATGTGTTTCTTCTGAAGTTAACTTACAATATATATATACTAGTTGAACAGCCCGTTACACGGGCCACAGTGCCTCTGGCAGCCGGTCTTGGGGCAGTCACGCGCAGTGGAGACTGCCCGCGCCATGGCTGATACAGAGCCGGATGCTCCTTTGGAACACCCAGCTCTGTGTCAGCCGCGGCGCGGGCAGTCTCTACTGCGCATGACTGCCGCACGAGCAGCGGTGTCTACTGCGCATGTCGGGCGTTACACACGATTTAGCAAATTATTATATAGGATATAGCATATCCTATATAATAATTTGCTAAAACGTCTGTAACGACACAGTCATGCGCAGTAGAGACTGCCCACTTCACAGCTGATACAGAGCTGGATGTTCCTACTGCGCATGACTGCCCCGTGACCGGCTGGCACTGGCACTGTGGCCCGTGTAACGGGCTCTTCAACTAGTAGACTATAAATAGGGACAGAGCTAAAGGGATAGTAATATTTCAAAATAAATGTAGCTCTATTATTCTTTTTGGGCCATGTTAAGCATTATTAAAATGCGCTATTATGTGTAGTTCTAAAGTAATTAAATTATAGTGTCCCCCTCCCGCCCCTTTTACCTATGTAAAGCTGCACAGCAAGACCGTCCGGATGGATCACAGCAAGGGACAATCTTCTGTTAACATAAGGAAAAACTTGTCCTCCTCCTTCAAGTGGATCAGGGTTTTCCCTATGCTCCCTTGCTGTGAGCTGTCCGCTCCACATCTGAGGGGAGGCGGCTAATGCTAGGTAAAAGGGGCGGGAGGGGGGAACTTCATAATTCAATTACTCTGGAACTACACATTGCACAGAATGATAATATCGCTCTATATGACCCAAAGACTATAAAGAATAATTGGAGCTGCATTTATTTTGAAACATTACTATCTCTAAGTCTTAGCCCCATCCGTGACCATTTCCCCCAGTTTTTAGATGACCCTACCTCTACTTCCATCCAGACATAAAATAGACTCCGAAAGTAGACCTGTCACCCTAAGATAAGGTTAGATAATACTAAAGTGTTAGTAATGTCCAAAAAAGATGTTTAATATATTTGTAGAACTTAAAAAAATAAGCTAAATGCAACAACTGATATGGTTTGAGAGATATCCTCCGTTAAAGTTTCCCCCTCCCTCCTCTCCTCCTGACGTCAGCTGTAAGCTTACAGCAGGAGTTCCTGGTCCGGGGACCAACAAGCGGCTCTTCAGCAGAGCCGCTATAGTGTGATTTAAAAAAAATTACTTCACTGGAACGGTCTACAAAGTGTACCTGGTTTGCAAGCACACTTTTTAAACCATTCCAAAGAAGTAATTATTCTTAAATCACCCTATTGCGGCTCTGCTGAAGAGCCGCTTGTTGTTCCCTGGACCAGGAACTCCTGCTGTGAGCTTACAGCTGACATCAGGAGAAGGGGAGGGAGGGGGGAACTTTAACGGAGGATATCTCTCAAACCATAGAGATTTGAGAGATAAGATTTGTGGCATTTAGCTTATTTTTTTAATCTTTACAAATCTATTTAAACATTTTTTGGACATTACTAACAGTAAAACCTGCTAGCCAGATATATGTAAGATAAATATATTTATATATTTTGGTGGCACATTCGTGAACGTTATCCTAATTACTTTTTTGCTAAGGCGTAGAACCCTCACAAATCTTGGTGGGATAGCATTTTTACTGTCCGCCCCCCAGCCCCCCTGTGTGTCTTTTTTACACCCCCAGCCCCCCTGTGTGTCACTTTGCCCCCCAGCCCCTCTGTACTTTATTTGTAGCGTGGCCGAGTGGACCGCTGTAGAGGAGCGTCTGATCCTCTACCTGGTCTGACTAGGGTTGCCACCTTTTCTTCCAAAAAAATACCAGCCATAGCATTCCGTCCATAGACTTAACATTGGATAGAAGCCAATGTTTTACCGGCCTGTCAGTAAAATACCGGCTGGGTGGTAACCCTAGGTCTGACAGGAAGCTGCTCATTGCGCTCAGCGAGCAGCTTCCGGTCAGACAGGGGTAGAGGATACAGAAGTTCCTCTACCAGCGGTCTGCTCTGCTCGGCCATACTACAAGGAGGTGACCGGCAGGAAGAAGTGCTGTGCAGTGTGCTCCCCACCTGCTGGTCACCCAGAATCTGCGCCCCCCCGGACCGTTGCTCCTAGTGTCTGGGGAGATTTCTACATAGACTGTCACCCACATGATTTCCTGGGGGTAATGCACCCCCCCATCCCCCCCGGTTCCTACACCCCTGGAGCACCGTGCTTTGACTGAATCCAGACAGAACTCACACAACGAGGCATTTCTAACAGCACAACAAGTGGTACGTTTGTCCTGTAGCCTCACTAATTAGCATACTGCGCAGGGAATTAGCATGAAGTGCCAGACTGTGCCACAAACACATAAAGGTTCAGTTCTCAAACACTATTTATTTTTCAGGAAAAAATGGGCAGTGTAACCTATAGGCAGATTCTAAAATAAACTAAATGTTTCTTAGGGTCGACTTTAAGGTGCAATTCAATATACCAAAGTGGACTAATCTTGGTGCAAACCAACTGCTCCATAGGCGACAAATACATATTCCCCATATCCCCTTTGTTTTCAGTTGGGATATTAACCCATTTAAATCAGTGGCAATGTTCATTTCTTCCCTGTTGTACCGTTGGACTGGTCCAGAATTGCACCTCTTTAGGATGTTGAATTTGTACCTTTAAAGGGGAACCATCAGCCCAAATAAAGTCCACCCACAATGATTAGCCATATAGCAATAAGATTACCAGTAGTCATATTATCCAACATAATTAACGTCAGAAATCCTACTTCTGACGTGAGTGACGACCAGGCAACAGTGCAGACATCTTTGCTTACAGATATCTGTGCTCCTGCACTGTCAGTCCCGGTCTCCTCTACGAGACTCTTAAAGGAGCAGTAAACTTTTTTTTATGAAAAAATATATATTGTAGGGAATTTCCTATTAAGTAAAATACGGGTACTCCCACTGCCGAGAGATTTATATTTCCAGAGTTATTACAGTTTAAACCCATGTTTTTTTACATTAGCAGTGCCCTCTAGTGGTCAAATTCTAATTAGATTTCCTGTTAGATTCTAATGGAGAGGGAAGTCAGAAAAGTCAGAGACATACAGTTCTCCATAGAATGTGACAGAAACTGCCTGTCACTTCCTGTCAGTTAGAACTATCAGGAAGTAAACACAGTAAATTCACTTCCTGTCAGTTAGAACTATCAGGAAGTAAACACAGTAAATTCACTTCCTGATTATTTAAACTGCTATAATTTTTGAATAAAACATCTGACAGTGATGGGAGTGACCTTGTTTTATTCAGCAGGAAATGCTCTGTAAAATATGTGTTTTCATAAAAAAAAAAAGTTTACTGCTCCTTTAAAGTGATAGTAATGTTTCACAAAAACAGCAGCTCCAATTAATCTTCATAGTATTTGGGCCACGGAGAGTGTTATATCAATACTGTCAGAGTTGTAGTTCAAGAGAAATTGAATGATAAAATATCCCCCTCCCACCCTGTTGGATACCCCTTTGGAACTAAACGGTTTAAGGTATTATTCACCATTGAAAAGTGGAGAAATTTAGAGACAAACTAACTGGTTTATGTTGAGAGAGCACGGAATGACAGGAGAATAAGGCAGCTAAGAATTCTTACAAATCATCTATACCAGCGTAGTTATCTGGGGACACTAACACTGCAGGTTTCCAGGTTAATGAGGCTTGGTTATTGGTGGATAATCAATATCTCAGTCATTGTAATTAATCTAGCTATAATTCTTTAGGGCGATTGTTAAAGCCTGATTTGTTGTTGTGCCCCCACTACTTTAGCTGAAAATCACTGATCTATACAGTAGAATCTCATGGAAAAAAGTCATCAACAAATCTCTTTTTGTGTATGATTTCACTGCTACAAAACTGCATAAACTTAGCATGAAACACATAAAACTTCAATACAAATGGTTGTACCTCGAATCTTTAAAAAAAAGCTGATCGTATGATCTTTGAAATATTAATCAATAAAGGTCACCAAACCATACATTCTGGGCGATAGGCCCCTGTTTGCTGTAACCAAGAGGTGCATCAATCTCTGCTTAAGGAACATGTAATAATTTGTAGATTTCACTGCCTTAACACATAGAATGAAAATAGGAAAAATACGACTTCTCTGAGAGAAATGACACCGATTTAGTGACTAAAAAGCAGTTAATTAGTACAGATCATATAGTACTAATCAATGGACTCTCTCGCCCTGAGAACTGGATCAAAACCCTGAGTCTCAGGGTCAAACCGTGACATCTCCCAGGTATGCACATGGTCCATATAGTTCAAGCTGACCAGTGACTTTCTCCTCCTCTCCAGGCTGTACATAAGGCCGTGCTGAGTGTTGATGAAAAAGGAACAGAGGCCGCAGCAGCCACAGCCATTGAAGTGATGCCCATGAGCCTCCCACCAGTCATTATCTTTAACCGGCCTTTCATGGTATCCGTTTACAGCAGGTCAACAAGAAGCAGTCTCTTCCTTGGAAGGATCTCAAACCCCAAGAAGTAGTTTTACCTATAATAGTTCTCTCTCTCTCTCTCTCTCTGAATAAAGTGATATATTTCATACATTTTTACAACAAATGTTGTCTTTATAAAATATGAAAGGTTACTGGGCTTGATACATCTCATTAACAACATCACAGGTCTTATTTAATTAGGTTTTAATTAGAAAGGGGATTGGGCAGACTGAATGGGCCACAGGGCTCTTTTCTGCCATTGAAATGTATGTGTGTTCCTTATATTCATGTAGGGCAGGGGAGGAAACCTTCGACTCTGTTGGGGACTATAATTCCCATCATTCCTATATATAAAGTCAAATGTGGAGCAATTCTGTTGAAATTAATTCAGCCATAAAAAGGTGTCAAAAACCCCACTAGATTGATGAAAATATTGTTAATTTCTGTCACCCCCCTCCCCCAAGATGCAGTTGGTTTTCCAGAGAACTGTTCCTCTTCTGGTTTTATACTTATCCTCCAATGGTCACTTGTAACAAAGGCTACATAGTGCAATGGTCACTTGTAACAAAGGCTACATAGTGCAATGGTCACTTGTAACAAGGGCTACATAGTACAATGGCCTCATGTAACAAAGGCTACATAGTACAATGGTCACTTGTAACAAAGGCTGCATAGTGCAATGGTCACTTGTAACAAAGGCTACATAGTGCAATGGCCTCATGTAACAAAGGCTACATAGTACAATGGTCACTTGTAACAAAGGCTACATAGTACAATGGCCTCATGTAACAAAGGCTACATAGTACAATGGTCACTTGTAACAAAGGCTACATAGTACAATGGTCACTTGTAACAAAGGCTACATAGTGCAATGGTCACTTGTAACAAAGGCTACATAGTGCAATGTTCACTTGTAACAAAGGCTACATAGTGCAATGGTCACTTGTAACAAAGGCTACATAGTACAATGGTCACTTGTAACAAAGGCTACATAGTACAATGGTCACTTGTAACAAAGGCTACATAGTGCAATGGTCACATGTAACAAAGGCTACATAGTACAATGGTCACTTGTAACAAAGGCTACATAGTACAATGGCCTCATGTAACAAAAGCTACATAGTGCAATGGCCTCATGTAACAAAGGCTACATAGTACAATGGTCACTTGTAACAAAGGCTACATAGTACAATGGTCACATGTAACAAAGGCTACATAGTGCAATGGTCACATGTAACAAAGGCTACATAGTGCAATGGTCACATGTAACAAAGGCTACATAGTACAATGGTCACTTGTAAGAAAGGCTACATAGTGCAATGGTCACTTGTAACAAAGGCTACATAGTACAATGGTCACATGTAACAAAGGCTACATAGTGCAATGGTCACATGTAACAAAGGCTACATAGTACAATGGCCTCATGTAACAAGGGCTACATAGTGCAATGGTCACTTGTAACAAAGGCTACATAGTGCAATGGCCTCATGTAACAACGGCTACATAGTGCAATGGTCACTTGTAACAAAGGCTATATAGTGCAATGGTCACTTGTAACAAAGGCTACATGGTGCAATGGTCACTTGTAACAAAGGCTACATAGTACAATGGTCACTTGTAACAAAGGCTACATAGTGCAATGGTCACTTGTAACAAAGGCTGTTGATGTAGTATACTTGGATTTTGCAAAAGCCTTTGACACAGTGCCTCACAACAGGTTACTGCATAAATTAAAAGGCTTCGGTTTGGGTGGTGGTATCTGTACATGGATTGAGAACTGGTTAAATGATAGATGGCAGAGAGTTGTTGTAAATGGAACTTTTTCAAATTGGTCTAGGGTTATAAGTGGGGTACCGCAGGGTTCAGTCCTGGGCCCAATGCTTTTTAATTTGTTTATTAATGATCTAAAAGTGGGAATTGAAAGTAGCATCTCAATCTTTGCTGATGACACTAAGCTATGTAAGGAAATACATACAGAGCTCGATGTTTTTTCCCTACAGAAGGATTTAGATAAACTAAGTGAATGGGCAGAAAAGTGGCAGATGTCATTTAATGTAGATAAATGTAAGGTTATGCATTTGGGTTGTAGAAACAAACTTGCTACATATACTCTAAATGGGAAACATCTTGGGAAATCCTCATTAGAGAAAGATTTAGGTGTACTGATAGACAATAGTCTTCACAGCAGTGTGCAGAGTCACTCAGCTGCTGCAAGAGCAAATAGAGTACTAGCCTGCATAAAAAGAGGTGTAGAAGCAAGGGATGCTAACATTATCCTACCTCTGTATAAATCCTTGGTTAGGCCTCATCTAGAATATGGAGTACAATTTTGGGCGCCTGTTCTAAAAAAAGACATTACTGAACTGGAAAAGGTGCAGAGACGTGCAACAAAACTGATAAATGGATTGGAGGATCTGAGTTACAAAGAGAGACTAGCCAAACTGGGTTTGTTTACATTAGAAAAGAGACGTCTAAGGGGTGATATGATTACCATTTACAAATACATTCAAGGCCAATACAAAGAACTATCCAATGAATTATTTATGCAAAGAGCTGAGCTAAGAACAAGAGGTCATCCATTAAGACTTGAGGAAAGGCGCTTTCGACTAAAACACAGGCAGGGATTCTTTACAGTAAGGGCGGTAAGGCTATGGAATTCTTTGCCCCGGGATGCTGTGCTTGCAGATAATGTAACTGCATTCAAAAAAGCAATGGATGCCTATCTAGAACAGAACAATATTGACAGTTATGACAGATGGCTTCAAAGCAAATAGGATACTGAGCTGGGGAACTATTTGACACATTCACACACACACCTACATTGGAAATTGCTCCAGAGGGCTTTTTTGTTGCCTTCCTCTGGATCAACAGGGGTGTTATTGGCATGGGCTGGACTTGATGGACGCATGTCTTTTTTCAGCCTTATCTACTATGTTACTATGTTACTATGTTAAAGGCTACATAGTGCAATGGTCACTTGTAACAAAGGCTACATAGTACAATGGCCTCATGTAACAAAGGCTACATAGTACAATGGTCACTTGTAACAAAGGCTACATAGTACAATGGTCACTTGTAACAAAGGCTACATAGTGCAATGGTCACTTGTAACAAAGGCTACATAGTACAATGGTCACATTTAACAAAGGCTACATAGTGCAATGGCCACATGGTACAAAGGCTACATAGTACAATGGTCACATTTAACAAAGGCTACATAGTACAATGGTCACATGCAACAAAGGCTACATAGTACAATGGTCACATTTAACAAAGGCTACATAGTGCAATGGTTCAAAGGCTATATAGTACAATGGTCACATGTAACTAAGGCTACATAGTACAATGGTCACATTTAAAAAAGGCTACATAGTGCAATGGCCACATGGTTCAAAGGCTATATAGTACAATGGTCACATGTAACTAAGGCTACATAGTACAATGGTCACATGTAACTAAGGCTACATAGTACAATGGTCACATTTAAAAAAGGCTACATAGTGCAATGGCCACATGGTTCAAAGGCTATATAGTACAATGGTCACATAGAACAAAGGCTACATAGTGCAATGGCCGCATGGTAGAGTGGCTGCGTGGTACAAATGCTACATAGTACAATGGCCACATATAACAAATGATACATAGTACAATGGATGCATGGTACAAAGGCAATGTAGTACAATGGATGCATGGTACAAAGGCTACACGGTACAATGGCCACATGTAACAAAGGCTACACAGTACAGTAGTCACATGTAACAAAGGCTACATAATACAGTGGTCACATGTAACAAAGGCTACATAGTACAATGGCCACATGTAACAAGGGCTATGTAGTACAGTGGTCACATGTAACAAAGGCTACCTAGTATGATAACTACATGGTACAATGGCTGCATGGTTCAGTAACTACATGATACAATAATTACATAGTACAATAACTGCATTATACAATAACTACACAGTACAGTGGCTACTTGGTACAATAATTACATGGTGCAACACCTGCATGGTACTGTGACTACATAGTACAATTACCACACAGTACAATGACTACATGGTATTATTATTATTATTATTATTATTATTATTCTTTATTTATATAGCGCCAACTAATTCCGCAGTGCTGTACAATTGGGGAATAGACATACAGAGGTATTAAATAGTACAATCAGATGTGTAGAACAGGAGGATCAGAGGGCCCTGCTCGTGAGAGCTTACAGTCTAGAGGAAGGTAGGTTTGATACAGAAGGAGTAAGTGCTATTGCGTTTAAGTGCCTCCTGCCACATGAACTGCCAGTCAGTGGGTGGGAGTGAGAAGTGCCATTGAGTGCAGTAGTCCGTGCAAGGGGTGAATCTTGGTGATGATGTTTATGGAGGCAGTTGATAGGCCTCCCTGAAGAGGTGAGTCTTCAGGGAGCGTCTGAAGATTTGAAGGCTGGGGGAGAGTCTGATGGGGCGGGGGAGGGAATTCCACAGCTCAGGTGCAGCACGGGAGAAGTCCTGTAGGCGGGAGTGGGAGGATGTGATAAGAGCTGTGGAGAGCAGAAGGTCATGTGCAGAGCGAAGATGGCGGGCGGGAGTATATTTGGAAATGAGAGATGAAATATAGGGGGGTGCAGTGTTAGTGAGGGCTCTATGGTACAATAACTACATGGTACACTGGCTACACGGTACAATAACTACACGTCAAACAGGCTGCATTGTACAATAATTACATGATACAATAACTACATACTAAATAACTACAAAGAACAATAGTTATATGGTGATGGCACAAAGACTTCATATTACAATGGCTACATGGTACAATAACTGCATGGTGCAACAGCTGTATGGTGCAATGGCTGCATGGTACAGTGTCTACATGGTACATTGAGTACATGGTACAATAACTACATGGTACAGTGGTTACATGGTACAGTAGTTGAATGGTACAATTACTATATGGTATAATTACACAGTGCAATGGCTACATGGTACAATAATTACATGGTACAATGACTACAGGGTACAATGGTACATGGTATAACAGCTGCAATGTACTGTTGCATTGAGCAATGGATAAAAGATACAATGGCTATATGATATAATGAGTACATGATACAATAACTACATGGAACGATGGTCACATAGTACAATTGCTCCATGTTATATGACTACATAGTATAATAAATACATGGCACAATGGCTACATAGTACAACTGCTACACGGTATATGACTACATAGTACAATAACTGCATGGCACAGCAGCTAAATGGTACAACTGCAACATGGTGTATGACTACATAGTACAATATCAACCTGACACTATGGTTACATGGTACAACTGCTACATGGTATATGACTGCATAGTACAATAACTACCTGGTACACCTGCTACATGGCTTATGACTACATAGTACAACTACTACATGGTATATAACTACATAGTGCAATAACTACACTGTACAACTGCTACATGATGTATGACTACATAGTACAATAACTACATGCACAACAGCTACATGTCATATGACTACATGGCACAAAGGACTTCACAGTACAATAAGTACATGGCACAACCACTACATAGTATATTACTATATAGTACAATAACTATGTGGTACAACTGCTACGTAGCATATGACTACATAGTACAATAACTACATGGTACATAGACTACATGGTATATGACAACATAGTAGAATAACTACATGATACAACGACTACATGGTAAATGACTACATAGTACAATAACTACATGGTACAACCACTGTAACGTGACGCCTTGTATCATAAGCTGGATACCTCTTTTATAGTTCCTTTCTCCCTCAGAATAACACTCCAATAGTAAACTGACCCTCCTGTTCCCAAACATCAGCCGAGACTTGATGAAGGGAAGAACTCTCCTTTATTGACTCAAACACACAGGTTATATACACTACAGAGACTCTTATCTAGATCAGCATGCAAACGAATACTTGGGACAGTGTTTCTATGCTTGACCAATCAGTCACCAGCATCGTTATCAAGATAAGAATTCAGATTAAGACTTGAAATCATACATTCTTAACTGGCTCATCAATAACCTCCTCTGATTGGTCAAGGAAGCACAGCAGGAATCAATTAACATTCCTTAGCACAGAACTGTAGTATAGTGGAAGCCAAGCCCAACCCCCATCTCTGCATTCCAGCAATGTATTGAAAACAACTATGGCTCAGCTCAGTCTATGGTTGTCTTTTGGGTAGAAATAGTCTGAAGACATGAGATCCCATATCCCTAACACACCAATATCTCCCATGGTCGCCACAGTTCCGTCACATATCTCCCCCTTGTCCACCTCCGACAGCCACAGCATGATCCACACGGGTCAGCTCGCTGCTGTCCGGAGTGGACACATAATCTGGTAGTGCCATGTCCACAACAGTACTTGTCCCAAAAGTCTTGTCCCCAGCCAGCCCCTACAGTTCTGGGGTCTGGAAAGAAAAAACGAGCCCCTTGTCCGGGGCCAGGAGTAAAACTGGGGTCCTTGGTCCTGGGCCAGGGAAACGTGTACCTCTTGGTCCTGGCTATCACCAAGTTGGGAGGCCTCTCCTGGGCCGGGCTCCACGCAGAGCTGGGGTCAGACCCTCCTGGGTCTGGGTCCAGTGACTCAGGGTCCATAGCCAGTCTACAAGGTGGACCTCCTTTTGGCAACAGTGTCTCTGGGTTCCCAATGGCCTGGGGGTCACCTTGGTGGACGCTGGGGACATCTCCCCCTTTTGGTTGGGCAAGTACCCCACGGGAACAGGAGAGGATGCTGCTCTCACTCTCCTGGGCTGAGGCAACATCCAAAGGGCTACTGGAAACACTGGGGACTCTTTTGCTCAGGGTTGGGGCATCCAGAGGACCAGTGAGGAGCGCACTCCCACTCACCAATCCAGGACAAACAGACTGTGGGCTGCTGGCAAAACTGGGGCAACTCCCAACTTCCTTAGGGAGCACGGTGGTCCCCCTCCCTCGGGCTGGATCAACAGTTGGCCTGGTGGGGAATGACTTCCCACCCACCAGGCTGGGGTCAAAACATCCAGGGGCAACAAGGGTATCCCTGGTAAGGACCGTGGTCCCACTCACCAAGGCTGGGGTATCAGGACAAGGGGCAACAGGCTTGGGACTGCTGATGAGGACTGTTGTCCCACTCATCACAGCCAAGGTTTTACAGGGCCTGGTGGGCTTGCTCCCAACCACCAGGTCAGGGGTCACATAGGGGCTGGTGGGCTCGCTCCCACCCACCAGTTCACAGTCTACAGGGACAGCACAAGGGGCAGCAGCACTGCATTGTGGCAGTCTGCTGGGGTCCTCTTCTTCCAGGCAACAAACTCCAAGGCCATTCTCTGCCTTTAGGAAGACCGCAATCCCATTCCTCAGGGCCATAACATCCGCACCCCTGGAGAGCACACATTTCTCTTTCTCCAGGGCAGTATCCAATAACAAAGGGGAAGGACAGGGGCTGCTGGTGGGGACCTGTGTCTCATCCACAGCAACAGGGGTTTCCCAGGCCCTGGGGAGCTCGCTCCTACTCATCAGGCCAGGGTTCACAGGGGGGCTGGTGGGGAACGCATTCCCACCCACCAGTTCACAGTCCATAGGGTCAACAATAGGGCCAGCAGCACTGTTCTCCTTCAGTCTGCTGGGGTCCTCTTCTTTCAGGCCACAAACCGCAGGGCCATTCTCTGCCCTGAGGAAGACCGCAGTCCCATTCCTCAGGGTCGTATCAACCGTGCCCCTGGAGAGCACACATTGCTCCTTCTCCAGGGCAGTGTCCATTAACAAAGGGAGCATCTTCTTGGGTCTGCTGGTGAGCTCTCTCTCACTCACAACAGTAGGAAAAACAGGGGAAGGGGCCAAATGTCCACCAGGGGGGACGGTTGTCCCACCCCCTGGTACAGGGGCATTCTTGGGGCTGAGGAGCAGCGAATTCCCACTCCTCAGGTCCGGGGTAACAAAGGGGCTGGTGCGTATCACTGTCTCACTCCCCCAGCATGGGGCAACCCAGGGGCTCTGGATGTCTTGAAAGTACTGTTGCTCAACGGATTGGGTCCTAGGTGGGGCAGTAGATTCCTCATTCTCCACCCCACCGGGTCGCAGGACTCAAAGGACTGTTCCATTCCAAGGTCGGAGACTCCATCCCAGGGCGGGTTGGCCACCCAGGCCACATCTTCCTGCAGTATAGTATATGGGGGGGCCGCCCGTGGTCCCTCCCCCGTATGCCTCGCAACTTTCCGGATAAGGCCTTGGTAAGCTCGCTCCAGATGCCACTCTTGCTCCACCAGGTCCTCCAGCTCCTCTGCTAGCTCAGGGATATTCTGGAACCCCATCATCTCCTCCCGGGCATCCCTGATTTCCCAAAACCTACTCTCCTCCTTGCTGCCAAAGTTGGGGTCGACACAGATGGCCTCCCATCCTACTCCTGGGCCATTGTATCCATTGCCCGCAGCAGAACAAGAGGGGCGGATCATGCTGTAATACTTCTGCTCCGCTTTCTGCTACAGGGCGATATACTGATCCTGTAGCTTACTTTCCACCTTCACAAAGCAGTCCATGCTGTCCTCCCAATCCCGCAGAGGATTGTCCCCCAGAAGCGGCCATCACAATGCCACCAGCTTCTCAATCCGTCTCCAGTTGGGCTTAACAGCGCCCATTGGTCCTAGATTTTCCATGTTCCACATGCAGGATCCCAGGTACCTCCTAATGCAGTGGATACTAGTACTCCAAGTTCCAGGATATCCAAGTTGCTTTGGCCATCCACAGGTTGGGGCCCCCTTGCACTCTGGACTCCAGCAGATCCTCCAGGGCTTTGCTAAGCCCGCCGCAACACTGCTTCCTCCGGTTCAGATGAACCAACGCTCTATCCACTGCTCGCTGTGTTGCTGAGACTGGGTTCAAGCCAGTGGCTATATCTCCCCCTGGATGCTGGTCTCAGTTTCGCTGTTGCTCCATCCACTGCTCGCTGCGCTGCTGAGACCGGGGTCAAACCAGCGGCTATATCTCCCCCTGGATGCTGGTCTCAGTTTTGCTGTTGCTCCACCCACTGCTCGCTGCGCTGCTGAGACCGGGGTCAAGCCAGCGGCTATATCTCCCCCTGGATGCTGGTCTCAGTTTCGCTGTTGCTCCACCCACTGCTCGCTGCGCTGCTGAGACCGGGGTCAAGCCAGCGGCTATATCTCCCCCTGGATGCTGGTCTCAGTTTCAGTTCCTTGGGATAAGCCGAATCCCGCCGCTTGCCACCAGTTGTAACGTGACGCCTTGTATCATAAGCTGGATACCTCTTTTATAGTTCCTTTCTCCCTCAGAATAACACTCCAATAGTAAACTGACCCTCCTGTTCCCAAACATCAGCCGAGACTTGATGAAGGGAAGAACTCTCCTTTATTGACTCAAACACACAGGTTATATACACTACAGAGACTATTATCTAGATCAGCATGCAAACGAATACTTGGGACAGTGTTTCTATGCTTGACCAATCAGTCACCAGCATTGTTATCAAGATAAGAATTCAGATTAAGACTTGAAATCATACATTCTTAACTGGCTCATCAATAACCTCCTCTGATTGGTCAAGGAAGCACAGCAGGAATCAATTAACATTCCTTAGCACAGAACTGTAGTATAGTGGAAGCCAAGCCCAACCCCCATCTCTGCATTCCAGCAATGTATTGAAAACAACTATGGCTCAGCTCAGTCTATGGTTGTCTTTTGGGTAGAAATAGTCTGAAGACATGAGATCCCATATCCCTAACACACCAATTTCTCCCATGGTCACCACAGTTCCGTCACAACCACTACATAGTATATTACTACATAGTACAATAACTACATGGTATAACCACTACAAGGTATATGACTACATAGTACAATAACTGCATGGTACAAGCACTACATAGTATTTTACTACTGTTATGGACCAGGAACCAGACAGGACACAAAATGAAAATGCAAAACACCTTTACTGAAATAACAAAAGCAAACAAAGCAAAATTGTGATCCAGAAGCGCAAACCAAAAGACAGCCTGGGTCAGGAACCAAGATAGGTACTCAGCCAAGCCGGGTCAGGAATACGGAGATCAGCGAAGTCAGGAACAAGGCCAGCAGTCAGGAGTCAGAAGGGATGTCAGAGGAAGCCAGGTCATACACAGGTAATCAGCAGCTCAGGATAACACGCTTGCTCCAGAATCAGACACAAGGGCAATCAGGTAGTGAGCCAATCTACTTTAAATACCCTGGGAAGGCTGGCTGTTGGCTGATAGTAGTCAGGTGAGCAAACAGAGAGAGGTCAGCTGATTCAGCCAGCTAAGCAAAGGAAAGGCAGCAATAATGGATAGCAGAGCACTGGATTAGCTCAGACAGCAGAATCGAGCAGCAGAGCTCAGCCACACCTTGACAACTACATAGTACAATAATTAAATGGTGCAACCAATACAAGGTATATGACTACATAGTACAATAACTACATGATACAACTGCTACATAGTATATGACTACATAATACAGTAACTACATGGTACAATGGCTACATGGTATATAACTACATAGTACAATAACTACATGGTTCAATGACTACATAGTACAATAACTACATGGTACAACCACTACACAGTATATGACTAGACTACATAGTACAGTAACTACATGGTACAACCACTACATAGTATATTACTACATAGTACAATAACTACAGGATACAACTGCTACATAGTATATTACTATATAGTACAATAACTACATGGAACAATGGCTACATGGTATATAACTACATAGTACAATAACTACATGGTACAACCACTACATAGTATATGACTACAGAGTACAATAACTACATGATACAACTGCTACATAGTATATTACTATATAGTACAATAACTACATGGCACAATGGCTACATAGTATATAACTACATAGTACAATAACTACATGGTTCAATGACTACATAGTACAATAACTACATGGTACACCCATTACACAGTATATGACTAGACTACATAGTACAGTAACTATATGGTACAACTTCTACATAGTATATGACTACAGAGCACAATAACTACATGGTACAATATCTACATGGTATATAAATACATAGTACAATAACTACATGGTACAATGACTACATAGTATATGACAACATAATACAATAACTACATGGTATATAACCACATAGTACAATAATAACTACATGGTACAATGACTACATAGTACAATAACTACATGGTACAATAACTACATGGTATATAACTACATGGTACAATGGCTACATGATATATGACTACATAGTACAATAACTTACATGGTACAATAACTACATGGTATATAACTTCATGGTACAATGGCTACATAGTATATGACAACATAATACAATAACTACATGGTATATAACTACATAGTACAATAATAACTACATGGTACAATGACTACATAGTACAATAACTTACATGGTACAATAACTACATGGTATATAACTACATGGTACAATGGCTACATGATATATGACTACAGAGTACAATAACTACATGGTACAATAACTACATGGTATATAACTACATGCAGGCACGTGCACAAATAGACACCAAGGGGGGCTTGAGCACCTGCCCTTTTTGCCCAAAGTGCCCTCGTGCCCTTTTAACAAAAAATAATAATAATAATAATAGTTATGAAAAGTGCCCTTTTTTTCATTTGAGCCCCTGCCCCCCAAAATGTCTGTGCACGTCCCTGACTACATGGTACAATGGCTACATGATATATGACTACATAGTACAATAACTTACATGGTACAATTACTACATGGTATATAACTACATAGTGCAATAAGTACATGGTACAATAACTGCATGGTATATAACTACATAGTACAATAACTACATGGTACAATGACTACATAGTACAATAACTTACATGGTACAATTACCACATGGTATATAACTACATAGTGCAATAACTACATGGTACAATAAATGCATGGTATATAACTACATAGTACAATAACTACATGGTACAACTGCTACATAGTATCCACATTATTAAGTAAAATTGGACAAATTCTGCAGTAAACCAACTGTACTATAGGGGACAAGAAACATTCCCCAAAATTCCCATTGATTGAAAAGCCCCATGTAAATCAGTGGGAATGTTTCCGGGGTAGGTATAGTGCAGATGTCTTGCTCCAGAATAGCGCCGAGTCTTCTTAGTACCGAAGCCTCAGTGCCATGTGCTGCTGCCAATTTCACCTGGTAGCATCATTAGCTGCCTAAAAAGTATGGTCTAAACTGGTGACTATTACTATCACTGTCACTGTGTGTGACCAGATGGAATAATTTAAAACTATAACATTTGAAATATTGATCACTGTTTTGTACATTGTGTGACATTTGGTAAATCTGGGGAATCAAATTGCAGAGTGGGCTAAGTCCAGCACTCTGGCTTGTTTAAAGAATACTCCATGTGCTAAGGAATGTTTGGAATGTGAATTGACTCCTGCTGTGCTTCACTGACCAGTCAGGGGAGGTTATTATGGACCAGTTAAAATGTCCCTTTTTCAAGCACTAATTTGTATTCTTATCTTGATAAGAGTGTCTGGAAGTGTATATAAGCAGTGTGTTTTATCAATAAAGGGTGTTCTGTTCTACCCTCCTTAATACAAGTCTTGGCTGTATTTCTGGAGGGGGCTGGGCTGGGGATTCTCACCTTAGCCACTGCAGGAGCGAATTCACTTGCCTCGCCGTTCTACTGGCGTAGGGCCTCTGGAAACCCCACCTAGGATCCTGCAGCTAAATTCACTAGCTCTGCCAGTCTGCCTGGAGGAAGCATCCAGTGTTCCTGCCTGAGTATCCAGGACCTCCAGGAAGCAGCAGGGCTCCAGCCAGCCGGGGAAGAGGGGCAGCAGCAGCAGCGGTTCAGGAACCGACGACCCCAAAAGGGTCCGGTAAATCCTGGTACCGTCACATTTGGTGGCAGTAAGGTGGGATGCCCTCTTCCTAAAGGCATTCAAACCACCAACGGGACAATCTCCATCGGGAGATTTGGCTGGAGCCAGTTGCAAGCATATGGAGGGGTTCTACAAGCAGCTGAAGCGATCCACGTTAAAAGAGATCCTAACTGCCAGAGGTGGAGATGCAAGTGGACCCAGAAAGACTGATTTGATTGAGGCTTTGATACAGATAGACCGCCTTTCAGTTGAAACCGCTATCCCTGCAAACCTGCAGACCAGCATGGGATCCAGGGAGAGCCCTACAGAGCATGAGGATGCCTTCACCCGAGATGTCAAGATCCGGCTTGCTTTTTATGGGCCCAATCCATCTGCTGAGGTGGTGGATAGAGTCATGGCCATGGTGACTCAGGAGAGGACAGCAGAAAGGGAGGAACGTCTGAGGATGGCAGAACTGGAGAGAGACCTGAGAGACTCTGGATTTCCACGGAGCTGTGGATCCCGAAAGGGCAAACTGCCTCATCAAGCCTTCAGGGTGTTTGAGGAGAGCACAGGAGACATAGACGGGTACCTGCAAGATTTTTAGAGGCAATGTGCCCTTTATGAGATTGATCAGAGAGACTGGGTAAAAATTCTGGTGGGCAAGCTGACTGGACGTGCAGCCGAGGCATATCGAGCCCTATCTGATGAAGTCAGCCGCGATTATGCGGAGGTGAAAAGGTGCTTGCTTGCCCGGTATGCAGTTACCCCAGAAGCCTACAGGCGAAAGTTCCGGGATACCCGACGGCGGCAACAGGACTGTTATGCGGAATGGGTGTACCGCATGGACCGTGCTTGTGCCAACTGGCTACTGGGCTGCAATGCAAAGACTATGGAGGATTGTCGGCAGCTTTTACTACTGGAGCAATTCTTTCAACATACGTATCACGGTTCCCGTGCTATGCTGTCAATCTTGACTGTACTACCTGTGCATTGGAGGAAGCTGATTTGCCCGCCCAGGATGTGCCTTTATACACTGGGCCTTGGGCACTTGTGATTTGCCCTTTCGTGGTGTTCCAGTATCTGCGCCTTGTTGCTGTGTTCCAGTTCTCCTGTGTACCGACCCGGCTTGTCTGACTCTTCTGTTGATCCTGCTCCGTGTATGACCCAGCTCTGGCTGACGACCCTGCTTCGTGATTGATCTGGTTCTGGCTGATGATCCTGCTCCGTGTATGACCCGGCTCTGGCTGACGACCCTGCTTCGTGTTTGATCCGCTTCTGGCTTATGATCCTGCTCCGTGTTCGACCCGGCTCTGGTAGACGACCCTGCTCCGTGATTGATCCTGTTCTTCGGCTGCTGTTCCTGCTGTGCTCCGGTTCCGGTTATCGCCCAGTTCCAGCCTGCTGTTCCGGTGTACCTGCACGGTCTCGGTCGCGTCCGCGACATTCTGATCTCTGGGTGACTCGCTATTCCTCTCACCTCTCTAGCTGAAATAGAGGTTGCTTTGCCATACATTGTCTGTCGCTGTCTCTCCGTACAGAACCCGTTAACTCCTGCTGTGCTTCGTAGTCTCCAGTCTTGTGCCTCAGTCATCTTGCCAAGCATACAAATATCCGTTAAGAGCCGCTCCTTGAGTACCTCTGATACGCCTCACTACCATCTGCAGAGCATTGCCGGTCCGGTGTTCGGTGTACATCGGAACCGCTCTTGTTGGCATTGTTATCCATTTGCTCTTGCTGGGAAAGTTCCGTACGGCACCGGAGGGGTGTCCTGGCTCCGGCCTACATACGTACAGAGGTTACGCTATCCATCTGCACTATCCAGTGCTTGGCTCTCAGTGCTTGTGCAGTCGCTATCACTATTGGCATCCAAGGGGTGTCAGGGCACTTTCCATTGGGCACACGCAGAGTTAACTTCAATTCTCAATTAAGGGCGATTCAGGTTCTTGTACTACAGTTTGGCAATAGCACTTCTCCCTAACCCACGGCGGTGGTATTACTCAGCTCTGGCACTTGTGCCTTTCTACTCTATTTGAGAGTGAATTCAGCGCAGACCCTTTGCTCCAACTTTGATACTCAAGAACTGTGTTCCAGAGACTGACTCTTTGCTCCAACTTTGATACTCAAGAACTGTGTTCCAGAGACTGACACTTTGCTCCAGCTTTGTTATTCAAGAACTGTGTTCAAGAGACTGCTATATATCCTGGGCGTTGGTCAAACTGGGCTGAGCTCTCCTCTTGCACTTGTTAACCCTTTGGGGGTCAACTTCATATCTATCCATTGTCTATCATATTTGCTGTATTGCATTCACTCTGTTCGTGTTTGCTATTACTGCTATTCCTGTACTGGCCCCTAGGGGCATTGTATTACTCCTTGATTCAATAAACTGTGTTTTTACTTTACACCCTGGTCTGAGTGTCAGAAAACCGTTACAATACGCCTCCTGAAGTTCGGGATTGGGTAAGGGACCGTGATCCAGCTACAGTAGGGGAAGCGGCCAAGTTAGCCGACAAATATGTGGAAACCCAATGGAGTGGGCCCTGGCCCTCTCCGGCCCCCCCCACAGGATCTAGTGCCACCCCCGAGGGATCCAGGTACCAGGGCCCTGCCCCATTCCCGTCACTAGCCGCCAGCCCAGTAGAAGGCGCAGTTCTGGCCTGCAGTGCTATAATTGTTTGCAGCTGGGCCATGTTCGGAGCAATTGCCCTCAGAGATGGTCCAGACCTAGACCCCTGCCCCAGAGGCCGGTATCTCCACTGGTCCCACCCCAGAATGCTCCAAGACAAGCCTACTGTATGGAAGCCCTGTTGCTCTCCTGTACAGTCCAAAGGAATTACTATGGACACTCGAATGGTCCAGATACCACATCTCAGCCCCATTCCCATCAGTCACAACCAGCTCAGTAGAGGGCACCGCTATGGACTGCAGTGTGATGACTGTTTGCACCCTGAGCTCATTCGGAGCAATTACCCTCAGAAACAGTCACAGCCTAGGCTCTTGCCCCAGCAGCCAGTATCTCTACCGGTCCCACCCCGGAGTGCACCAAGACAAGCCTACTGTGGAGAGGACACTGGCAGTGAACCTATGGAGTATAATTTATCCATGCCCATGGGAGTGGATTACAATAGCGCCCCTTTAGGCAGGGACAAAGTGTGGGACCGATTCATGAGGTGAGCCTGGTCCAAACCGCCAGCACAGATAACCGAGGACACCATGGTCAAACAGTGCTGGTGAACGGGCAGCCAGCAAAGGGGTTGAGAGACACTGGGGCCACAATCACTATGGTACAACCCCGCCGGGTCCCCCACAGGCAGAGAACTGGCCGGACAGTGGCTGTACGAGTTGCTGGAGGAGCCATACACCAGATTCCCTTGGCCCGGATCACACTGGATTGGGGTGCTGGAGAAAGAGACTGTGAGGTGGGAGTGATGTCTGGCATGCCAGCTGAGGTACTGTTAGCAAATTATTTGGGGTATCTTACCAGTGCCTTCACAAGCTCCATGTCTGTACAACCCCAAAGATGGCTGCATTTCTGAATATGGTTGTAGGAAAAATGGACAGTTGTTACACAGCTGGAGCTTCTCCCTCCACCTTCACCATTCAGTGCGGACCTAGCAGGTCCAACAAAAAGGCTGATAGCCTATCCTGGCAAGAAGATACCTGAAAGACGTTGTGGACAGTGCAGAGGTGGATCCGTTGGGATCACACCTGATCTGTCCAAGACTTGGGGGGGGAGTAGTGTGACCAGATGGAATAATTTAGAACTATAACATTTGAAATATTGATCACTGTTTTGTACATTGTGTGACATTTGGTAAATCTGGGGAATCAAATTGCAGAGTGGGCTGTTAAGTACAGCTCTCTGGCTTGTTTAAAGAATACTCCATGTGCTAAGGAATGTTTGGAATGTGAATTGACTCCTGCTGTGCTTCACTGACCAGTCAGGGGAGGTTATTATGGACCAGTTAAAATGTCCCTTTTTCAAGCACTAATTTGTATTCTTATCTTGATAAGAGTGTCTGGAAGTGTATATAAGCAGTGTGTTTTATCAATAAAGGGTGTTCTGTTCTACCCTCCTTAATACAAGTCTTGGCTGTATTTCTGGAGGGGGCTGGGCTGGGGATTCTCACCTTAGCCACTGCAGGAGCGAATTCACTTGCCTCGCCGTTCTACTGGCGTAGGGCCTCTGGAAACCCCACCTAGGATCCTGCAGCTAAATTCACTAGCTCTGCCAGTCTGCCAGGGGGCAGCATCCAGTGTTCCTGCCTGAGTATCCAGGACCTCCAGGAAGCAGCAGGGCTCCAGCCAGCCGGGGAAGAGGGGCAGCAGCAGCAGCGGTTCAGGAACCGACGACCCCAAAAGGGTCCGGTAAATCCTGGTACCGTCACACTGTTACTATTCCAAACATTGACTCAATGTATTCATCCAAGACCAAGTAGTGATAGGAAACACTCATACAGGTGAACAGCCCTCACTTCACTTATATAGAACTATGGAATTGCTTTGGGTTTTATAAACTATGGAGAAAGGAAATTAAAGAATCCTTGTGGACCAGAGGTGGCCAACGTGAGGCCCTCCAGCTGCTGTCAGGCTATAGCTCCCATCATTCCCTGTCAGCAGGAGTTGTAGTCCATTAGCAGTTGGAGCGCCTCACATGGATCACTCCTGTTATGGACACTCTACTACATAAATTAATGAAAGAAATCAAATATCTAATTTAATAATACAATAAAGCAATAAATATATATTAAACAGCACCCCACAACTGACAAGACATTAAAAACACCTAAAAGGGTCCTTAGCCACACCCACAACCATCACATGATCCCCAATCACGTGACAATTCCTCTGTTTTCTGGCATAGGAAATACCCCTAGCCTTAACCCTGCAAGCACAAACTGATCTTAACCCCTTGTCTGCTAGACAGGTGTCCACTGTATTAATTCATATAGCGTTGGCACTCTCTATAGAATTCAAGGGATTTGAGAATATCCGGTAACCTGATAAATGAACCAGTAATATTGCTGGATTGGAATTGCCCTGGTAAGGACAGCTGAGGTGCCCCTCAATAGTTGGTAGTGTAAGTGGTTGTCTACTCTGCCTAATGGGAAAGTCAGCACTGGTTAAGCCAAGAATGTAAAACAGTCTCTTGTACTGTAAGATATCATAACATTCTGAAAGAATATATTCACTCCAAAGATAATACTATTGTGACTACTGGACCATGGCGTGGAATCATTGGCAATTTGATTAGCAACACTTTGAACTGGATTGGGTTCTTTATGTGGGCTTTTTAAAGGGATAGTAAACCCCTCAAAAAACTGTAAGCCAAATGATAGGAATAATAAAAACATACTTAACGCCCTCATTCCCATCTCTCAAACCGTTATGGTTTGAGAGATATAGTAAAATAAAGACCTCCGCTCCCTCCCCTTTCTGCCTGACGAGCTGTAAAGCTGTTAGAGACAGAATCCGGTCGCCCGACTGTAGGCGGCTCTTCAGGAGTGCTGACATCGGGATATCTAACTATGATTACTTCATCGGTATGGTCTACAACGTGTGCCTGGCTTGCAAGCACACATTGTAGACCATTCCGATGAAGTAATTATAGTTATATATCTTGATGACAGCACTCCTGAAGAGCCGCCGTCTGGTCCCAGAAGCAGGATCTCATGACGTCCACTGTACAGCGGACACATGACTAGGGGGAGGGAGCGGAGGTCTTTATTTTCTAACATCTCTCAAACTATAACGGTTTGAGAGATGGGAATGAGGGCGTTAAGTATGTTTTTATTATTGGCTTACAGTTTTTTGGAGGGTTTACTATCCCTTTAAACAAGAATACATTTTGTGAGTACAACTTTCTTTGCAGCTGTGCACTTTGACATACAAAGGCTACTCTTAGATCTTTTTGCGCTTGTCTCTTTTTTTTCTTGCATCTAGATTCTGTACGCTGCCGCTGAGGGCACCAATAGACGTAGCAGCATATCGAGGAGTGTGCACATGTATCCAACATCTACTTTTTATAAATTGACTTTTAAGGGACTTTATTGGACATTCCGGCTATAATGCTGCACTTAGGAGCGCTGTATTACTTTGTTTTATATTATATATACTAATATAGCCAGTTTATTTACCCGTTTATATATTCCTCTAATGTCCAGTTTATATACTAATATGGCCAGTTGATTTACCAGTTTATATTTTCCCAAAATGTCCAAATTAAATACTAATGTAACCAGTCTATTTACTAGTTTATATACAGCTGTAATGTTTGGTTTACACACTAACTAGTTGAACAGCCCGTTACACGGGCCACAGTGCCACTGCCACCCGGTCGTGGGGCAGTCACACGCAGTAGAGACTGCTCGCACCACGGCTGATACAGAGCTGGACGCTCCTTCGGAGCGCCCAGCTCTGTATCAGCCGCGGCGCGGGCAGTCTCTACTGCGCATGAGTGCAGCACGCGCAGCAGTGTCTACTGCGCATGTTGCGGCGTTACACACGATTTAGCAAATTATTATATAGGATGTGGACACTTTATTTACTAGTATATCTGTTACTGTAATGTCCAGTTTATATATTAACATGGCCAGTTTCTTTGCGAGTTTATATAGTGCAGTAATGTGTGTTTTATAACTAACTAGTTGAAGAGCCCATTACGGGACACAGTGCCACTGCCAGCCGTCGTGGGGCAGTCATGCGCAGTAGAGACTGCCCGCGCAGCGGCTAATACAAAGCTGGACGTTCCAAAGGAGCGTCCAGCTTTGTATCAGCCGTGGCGTGGGCAGTCTCTACTGCGCATGACTGCAGCACACACAGTAGTGTCTACTGCACATGACTGCATCGTTAAACATGTTTTAGCAAATTATTATATAGGATTTGATCTGTTATTTACCAGTTTACATATTGCCTTAATATCCAGTTTAAAGGGATAGTAATACTTCGTTTTATCTTTATTTTATTTTGTAGGCATTAAAAAAACATGAAGAACAATAAAAGTCTTATCTCTCAAACCTTTATGGTTTGAAAGATATTCACAAGCAAAGTTTCCCCTCCCGCCCCTTTTACCTAGTGTAAGCCATCTCTTCTCAGATGTGGAATCCAGTCCATAGACCAGACAGATAACAGAAGGGGACAATCTTCTTCCTATGAGAACAATGAAAGCCCTGCCCCCCTTGACAAGCTTTTCAGGTTTTTCCCTTATCTTAATTGAAGATTGTCCCTCTCTGCAGTCTACCTGGGCACCTCCCTTCTGATCTGGCTGAACAGTGTTACATCAGTAAAAGGGGCGGGAGGGGGATACTTTGTCATTCAATTACTCTTGAACTACAACTCTGACAGAACTGAAATAACACTCTCCAAAGTCCAAATACTATGATGATTAATTAGAGCTGCTTTTATTATGAAACATTACTATCACTTTAAATACCAATGTAGCCAATAAATATAACATTTTACATATTTCTGCAATGTCAAGTTTTATAGTAATTTGCACCAATTATTTACTACTTTATATACTGCTATAATGGCTAGGCGTGGTGCAGAAAGGCTTTAAATACGTCGAAAGAACAGTTCAGAACAAGGGGTTACATATCTGGTTTACTAAAAACAAAGTGGAAACACATACAACTCATGAAGCTAGTTTCTGCCTACACAGAACATTCATCATTTTTGAAAAACGTTCTTAACCTGAAGCCTGGGATAGCAAGGACTTCCCCAAATCTAAGATAAGGAACTTTCAACACTGGTCTCACTGGAAGTGTAAAAACCACTTTCCGTTAACTGCTCTAAAGACAAAAACATGATTTTGTCCTCACTCTGATCAATACACCTACACCCTTAGGCTTAACCCCTTCAGAACTTAGAACCAACTACCCCCCCCCCCCCGTACTCCTGTCCCAGAACCCACTACCACATAAGTTTTAGGATTTTTTAAATTGGTGTGTTATAAATTGTATTTCTTTGCCAGGATAAAGTGAATTGAGAAGGGGGGAAGGGAGCCATGGAGGAAGTATAAGTGTGGTCTTGGGTGAGGCTAAAAGGGCACCTTGTCTGGGGAAGCCAGAGATCTAAATCCAGCCGTTCATTTGTATACATTGTTCTGGACATTTACATTTCATCATTATTTTGTCTTCTTTCTCAATCAGAAGTCCAAAGGTTATCTGGTTAATGTTTAGAGAAGTTGGTGCTTTCACAATGCTGCGTCCATCTGCTTATATATAATGGACAGTGTATGACTACCAGGCAGCGTCGAGCTACAGACACCTCTGACAGCAGCCAGTGAGTATACAGACTCCTAAACCTCTACTGACATACACTGTAATAAGGCTGAACACCGCTCAATATTTACCATATTTAATCTTTCTAAACAACTCACACACTGAGGCTGATCTACTAGATAAAACCAGAACAAATCTTTGGCACATCATCTGTACCACAGTGAGCCAAAATATATTCCTAAGGATTCCTGGATGGGCTTTAACCCCTTAAGGACCAGCGGTCCAGGGAAGTTACCTTCCCTTAAGGACCGCTTTGATCCATGCCGACGCACCAGTACACGTGACCTGTTACGCGTAATGGCGCGCCGCTTTGAGGCCTAAGAGAGATCGCTCCGGTCTTGGAGCGATCAATTTTAGGCCCCGTTTTTACTTACAGTGCTCCCGGTAGAGCGCTGTAAGTACAAAGTACGTGAGGTGCTATGACTGTCACTGGTCCTTAAGGGTATAAGGATCGTGACGGTCATAGTACATCACGTAGTCCTTAAGGGGTTAAACACTTGTTAAAGGGATAGTAATACTTAAAATGTAAAAAAAATAAATGTTGTAGGGTTTATCCCCCTGAGTAAAACAAGGGTACTCCCACTGCTGACAGATATTTTATTAAAAAATTATAACAGCTCAAACTTGAATTTTTCAGGTGCAATATCATAGTGGCCTGAAAATTTGCAGTGGTGATGTTGCTACACCATCCTATGGACTGCTCTGGTCTGTAGACCATAAATCTCCACAGGATGGTGTAGCAACAGCGCCACTGTAAATTTTCAGGCCACTGTGATATTGCACCTAACAAAATTCAAGTCTGAGCTGTTATAATTTTTTATAAAATGTCTCTCATCAGTGGGAGTACACTTGTTTTATTCAGGGACATAAACCCTACAACATATTTTTTTTTTTTACATCTTAATTATTACTGTCCCTTTAAGCAGACGGTGAACACAACATTATGGTGATGAATTAAATTTCTCATTCCAAAGAAGAGAATTTGTGCATCAAAGCATTCATCAAGATCTTGCTCACAAAATTGATTTGGTGCACCTAATCTAACTTGGAGAATGTCTCCAAGGTGTACAATCACTACTGAAATTTTATGATATAGCAATATCAATTAAATCATTTTAAACATAGCAACTTCTCTAGGGGATCGTAGAGCAACAGATTATATATACACAGAAATAGCTGACGTTCCAACAAAGAACTTGAAATTCTTAAAAAAAAGTAGCAACAACATTTTCCAAAGTAGTCACAATAATATGATGTTCCGGGAGTTCTTAAGCGTAGTTACATTCTAAGTAACTGTTACATTGTTATGTCTGAGACATGTAGAGATATCTTAAGATATAGCGTAAGAGATATCTTAAAGGGATAGTAATACTTTGTGTTATCTTTATTTTATTTTGTAGGCATTAAAAAAACATGAAGAACGATATAAGTATTATCTCTCAAACCTTTATGGTTTGAGAGATATTCACAAGCAAAGTTTCCCCTCACTGACCAAAACAGTCAAGTCTGCCATCTAGCTGTCAGATTTGGGATCTGGTCAGTGGACCGGCCGTGGCTCTACAGCAGAGCTGAGATCGCGAGCTATAAGAAGAACTACTTCATTCGAATAGTCTACAAAGTGTGTCTGGTTTGCAAGCACACTTTTTAGACCCTTCCAATGAAATAGTTGTTTTTTATATCTTGCAATCCCGGCTCTGCTGAAGAGCCACCGGTTGATCTGCGGATCGGTTTCCAAATCTGACAGCTAGATGGCAGACTTGACTGTTTTGGTCAGTTAAGGGAAACTTTGCTTGTGAATATCTCTCAAACCATAAAGGTTTGAGAGATAAGACTTATATTGTTCTTCATGTTTTTTTAATGCCTACAAAATAAAATAAAGATAACATGAAGTGTTACTATCCCTTTAATACACATACATGACAGGTTACATCCCAATCACAGAGTTAACCCAAACAGGGTGGGAAGAGAACCTTATAGACACAGTTCTGTCAAAACTACATTTAGCTTGTAAATTATGGCCCAGATCCCATAGTGGTTGACTTTTATCAACGGTTTTAGCTACAAGCTTCTCAGTAGAAATTAATGTTTATCCCTTTGAGTGCCAGAGGGGTACTCAATGCATTGCAGAGCAATGCATTACATACCCCTCTGGCACTCAAAGGGTTAACAGAAACACTCTGCCTACAGCATTCAGACACATCCGTACTATCTTTATACATTGGGAATCTTCTTTACTCTATAACTGAACGATTCAATGTCACCATTTGAATTTATTTTTTTACATTATTCTCTATGTGAGTAGATTTTTTCTGTTTTCTCATTCCAAGTGTTGAAGCTTATTTGACCGTATTTGTAAAACCAAACTGGCGTTATTCTGGAGTAAACTACCTGCACCACAGGGGACAAATGCAAGGCTGTGCCTGGATTTGTGGGAGGGGCTGGTGGCTTTAAAGGGATAGTAATACTTCGTTTTAACTTTGTTTTATTTTGTAGGCATTAAAAAAACATGAAGAATGATAGAATGAAGAATGAAGTCTTATCTCTCAAATCTTTATGGTTTATGAGATGTTCACAAGCAAAGTATCCCCCTCCTGCCCCTTTTACCTAGTGTAAGTCATCTCTTCTCAGATGTGGAATGCAGTCCATAGACCAGACAGATAACAGCAGGGGACAATCTTCTTCCTATGAGAACAATGAAATCCCTGCCCCCCTTGACAAGTTTTTCAGGTTTTTCCCTTATCTTAATTGAAGATTGTCCCTCTCTGCAGTCTACCTGGGCAGCTCCCTTCTGATCTAGCTGAGCAGTGTTACATCAGTAAAAGGGGCTGGAGAGGGACACTTTGCTTGCGAATATCTCTTAAAGGGATAGTAATACTTCGTTTTAACTTTATTTTATTTTGTAGGCATTAAAAAAACATGAAAAATGATATAAGTCTTCTCTCTCAAACCTTTATGGTTTGAGAGATATTCACAAGCAAAGTTCCCCTCCCGCCCCTTTTACCTAGTGTTAGCCATCTCTTCTCAGATGTGAGTCTGGTTGTATGACAGTACAGATAACAGAAGGGGACAACTCTTTGTATGAAAACAATGAAAGCCCTTCCCCCCTTGACAAGTTTTTCAGCTTTTTCCATTATCTTAATTGAAGATTGTCCCTCTCTGCAGTCTACCTGGGCACCTCCCTTCTGATCTGGTTGAACAGGGGGGGTACTTTGTTTGTGAATATCTCTTAAACCATAAAGGTTTCAGAGATAAGACTTATATCATTCTTCATGTTTTTTTAATGTCTACAAAATAAAATAAAGTTAAAATGAAGTATTACTATCCCTTTAAACCATAAAGGTTTGAGAGATAAGACTTATATCATTCTTCATGTTTTTTTAATGCCTACAAAATAAAATAAAGTTAAAACGAAGTATTACTATCCCTTTAAAATGGCCGATCCAGCCCTTCTATCTCCCTCTCTCACACTACCGTGCTCCCCACCCACCCAATTCCCTTCATTTCTATTTTACTCTCTAGGTGGGCCCTCTAATCAGGCCCGCTGCTGTTCAAGCCTGGACTTAGCTCCCAGGTTTTAGCCTCACTCTCATACCAGTCATCCTCTTATCTCAGTATACAATCTCATCTAGTTACTCCCACATCTGACTTCCCTTATAGTATTATCTATCAGCATCACCCTTATCCCAGCCATAAGCCTTGACCACAAATAAAAACTCCAAAATTCCCATGCACTTGAATAGAGTATATTGGAGACCTTGCCAGTATTCCAGGGTTTAAAAGACCAATTTAATTTAACAGGAATTTTTAAATGTCCCCTACAGTGCAGTTGATTTATTCCAGAATATCTATCTATCGATTCATTTGTCTATCTATGTCTGTATGCCTGTTTGTCTATCTACGTATCCATTTACATATCCATCCACTTATCTATATATCCATCTATATATACACCTATCTCATGTCTGTCTAGCTAATATCTATCTATCTATCTATCTATCTATCTATCTCACATCTATCTATCACACATCTATCTATCTATCCATATAATATCTATATCTATCTATCTATCTATCTATCTATCTATCTATCTATCTCATATCTATCGATCTATCTATCTATCTCATATCTATCTATCCTATCTATCTATCTCATATCTATCTATCTATCTATCTATCTATCTATCTATCTATCTATCTCATATCTATCTCATATCTATCGATCTATCTATCTATCTCATATCTATCGATCTATCTATCCTATCTATCTATCTATCTATCTATCTATCTATCTCACATCTATCTATTACACATCTATCTATCTATCTATCTATCTATCTATCTATCTATCTATCTCACATCTATCTATTACACATCTATCTATCAATCTATCTATCTCACATCTATCTATCTATCTATCTATCTATCTATCTATCTATCTATCTATCTATCTATCTCATTTCTATATCTATCTATCTATCTATCTATCTATCTATCTATCTAATATTTATCTAACATTCAATGGGTTAAAAGCCCAATTTAAAGGGGAACTACCACCCCACACAATGTTTACCTTTACTAAGACCCCATCTGGCAACTAGATGCTTAGTAGCGCTAGTCGCCAGAATAATTACCTTATTTAATAGATTTCCCCCCTCTTCCATGGGCGACAGGCAGGACGGAGCGCAGACATCTTCCCATTGTGGCGTCCGCGCGCCTGCACTGTCAGTCCCAGCAGGAGCCATTTGGCTCCTAGCAACGCCTCCTAGACCTGGCTGGGACTGACAGCGCAGGCGCGCGGACGTCACAATGGCAAGATGTCCACGCTCCGTCCTGTCTGTCGCCCATGGAAGAGGGGGGAAACCTATTAAATAAGGTAATTATTCTGGCGACTAGCGCTACTAAACAGCTAGTCGTCAGATGGGGACTTAGTGAAGGTAAACATTGTGTGGGGTGTTAGTTCCCCTTTAAATCAATGTTATGTTGGGAATCTGTATATGTCCCGTCTAGTGCAGTTTGTTTGACTCAGATTTACTTTATGTTTATTTTGAACATATCACCCTGAGACTGAATGACAGAGCCCATTAACAGGGTTAGTCAATTGTTGGGGACTGCAATGTCCGGTGGCTGGTTGGGGATGATAGGCGTTGGAGTTCCCAACAGCTGTAGGCAGGCAGATAGATGTATATCTAATTTGAGTACACCTAAAACTGAATTACTAGACTCCTTCTTCTGCTTTCTAATATCAAACATGTCAAATGGAGATAACATCATATGAGTTCAGAAGCAACCGCGAACACGTGGCACAGTTTGTGGCTCCTATAATTTACCTGTAACTAATGTGAGTAGAGTGGAGATTTATATAAAGAGGTTTCTTATCTTGCAGGACTGTTAAGAGGAAAGAAAATGAGGATTGTCTTTTGGTGCGTGTCCATAGCTCTGCTGTGTGTGCTGGTTTTTGGGGATCATCACCATCATGACAAAGATCATGGTCAGGATGACCACAACCAAGGACGGCATAAACATGACCATAGACATGGCAAAGGAAAACATCTCCACCATAAGGACCATCATCATCTGTCCAACGAGTCCACATCTTGCCATAAAATAGCACCAGCCAATGCTAAATTTGCATTCAATCTCTTCAGGCAAGTGGCTTCAGAAAATCCATCTGATAACATTTTCTTGTCTCCGGTGGGTATTTCCACTGCTTTCGCAATGCTCTCCCTGGGGGCCAAGTCTCAAACCTTTAACCAGATCATAGAAGGTCTGGGCTTCAACATCTCTGAGATATCAGTGGAAGACATCCATGCAGGATTCCATAGTCTCCTTCACAAGCTGAATGACGAGGACAGCGAACTGAAACTCAGCAGTGGGAATGCCCTCTTCATAGACAAAGACCTGAAACTGATCCAGAAGTTCTTAGATGACGCCAAAAACTTCTACGAGTCAGAAGCAATTTCTACTGATTTCCAAGATCCAGAGGAAGCAAAAAAACAGATCAACAGTTACGTGGAGAAGAAAACCAACGGGAAAATTGTCGACTTGCTCAGCAGTGTTGACCCGCGGACGGTTTTATATATTATTAACTACATTTATTTTAGAGGTAAGTTGTGATATTTTGGCAGTGATTCAATTGACAGTCTGTTTCCATTTTGAATTTACGCACTTGCAGAATATGTCACCTCAAATTGTAAATGTTTAACGTATTTTTTTCATGTTCACCTTTTTTCTACACTTTTTTGTCCCTAATATTCAGCTTCCTGGATCTCTGTGTCCATAAAACTTTCCATCAGGTCATGTAAAAGCAGGGATAGTGATACAGTGTAACAGTATCCTTCCAACAGAAACGCCTGCCTCTTGCCTGTTAACTGAGCGCCAGAGGGGTATGCAAAGCATTGCGGAGCATTGCTTTGCACACCACTCTGGCACTCAAAGGGTTAAACAAAGCACACAGAACACACAGAGCTGCAGGGACAGTGCTACATTGTATCACCATCCCTGATTTTACTGTTCCCATTCAAATCGATGGCTTGAAACACAGATGAAGGGAGCTTGCTGTCAAGTCAGATGCTTCTTTACTGTTGAACTCAAGGACCCCAAACTCCTCCCTCTAGAGGCTTCATAAAATGGGAGGAGTTTGCATTCGCGGACTCCTGTATAAAGAATAATGTCGGCTTCCATGGACACGACATTCAGTACTAATTAAAGAGATATTAATGTCAAAAAATAAAACTACATGGGATTGTTCAATTTTATTTTTTAGAATGCATAGTATCGTTTTGAAATCACTTTACCTTTATATTCTTCTTAAAAATGGAGTCAAAAGGTTCCTCCTCCCTCTTCTTTCCATCCCGTCATGAAGAGTTCACTGAGATCTGAAAGCCGGTCTGGACGGATCACAGGACAATATTGTGCCTATCAGTATAATACCATATACTACGTATCAAATATAGTTATGCTCATTGTGAAATGTTCAAATATTTTTATACACCCTGCATACCCAGAGTACACTAATACCACCAAACATGCATAGTTTTACCTACAGGATGGCGCACAAACCCTTAATTAACTCTCTGGGTGCCCGAGAGGTATACAATGCATTGCACTACAATGCATTAGATACCTCTCTAGCACTAAAAAGGTTAACATTAACACAAAAGGGTATTTTCAAATTTATGAACTAAAATGCACTTTCCATTGGTTGCATGGTAAAACTTCCCATACACTCTATTACATATACTTACACACACGGTCACATACACTTACACACAGTAATACACACACAGACACATACACAGAGTTACATACTGTCATATACACACACACACACGGTCACATACACTTACACAAACAGTCATACACACACATACACAGTCACATACACTTACACACACACAGAGTTACACACACACACAGAGTTACACACTGTCACATACACACACACACACACACTGTCACATAGACACACAGTCACATACACTTACATACATACACACAGGAGGCAAATTATCACGGTGCCCGTGATTGGCTGCAGTTACTTGTCTGTCACCAGTAGGGGGCTTCTATTGGCTGTCTGCAGATAGCCCGCCTCTTATTGACTATTTAAACCTGGATTGGGCACCCTTTGAGTGCCCTTTCGTGTTGTTTCTGACCTTCTTGCTATCACTATGCTAGTGATAGCTGGGCCTCTGTTCCAGTGTTCCTGAGTTCCTGATCTCATGTGTTCCTGAGTTCCTGATCTCTACTGTTCCAGTGTTTCCTGCATGCTGAAGTACTTCCAGTCCTGGTTCCGGCCTAGTCTCTGGTGTTGCAGTTCCTGCTGAACTTCTCTGCTGTTTGCTGACCTGACTGATCGTTGCTGGTTCCTGTCATCTCATCACCTGTCTTCAGTATCCTGGCGACCTTCTGCCTGGTCGCGTTGGTGACATTGCTACAATTCCGTGTTGGTCCCAGCGTGCGGACGCTGGTTTGCTCCCAAGCCTTGCGGCTATACAAACTCACTTGTTACACCAGTGTGCGGTCACTGGTTTGCTCCAAAGCCTTTCAGCTATACAAATCTGTGTTGGTCCCAGCGTGCGGACGCTGGTTTGCTCCTAGCCTTGCGGCTATACAAACTCACTTGTTACACCAGTGTGCGGTCACTGGTTTGCTCCAAAGCCTTTCAGCTATACATATCTGTGTTGGTCCCAGCGTGCGGACGCTGGTTTGCTCCTAAGCCTTGCGGCTATACAAACTCGCTTGTTACACCAGTGTGCGGTCACTGGTTTGCTCCAAAGCCTATCAGCTATACAATCTGTGTTGGTCCCAGCGTGCGGACGCTGGTTTGCTCCTAAGCCTTGCGGCTATACAAACTCGCTTGTTACACCAGTGTGCGGTCACTGGTTTGCTCCAAAGCCTATCAGCTATACAAATCTGTGTTGGTCCCAGCGTGCGGACGCTGGTTTGCTCCTAAGCCTTGCGGCTATACTACTCGCTTGTTACTCCAGTGTGCGGTCACTGGTTTGCTCGCTAAGCCTAACGGCTATACTATTCAGTGTTGTTTCCAGCGTGCGGACGCTGGTTTGCTCCAAAGCCTTGCTGCTTAACGATTCTGCTAATTTGCCAGTTCCATCTGACTGCTGCTATTATCTCTGGGCTGCCCTGCCCGGTATTGGTAAGGCCGGTAGAACCTTTTGCCACATTCCATCTGAGGTTGCCTTACCCGGTATTGGCAGGGCCGGTAGAGCCTACATTGTGTATCTATTGAGGCTGCCTTGCCCGGTAATTTGGTAAGGCCGGTAAACCGTTATGCTATTCCATCTGCAGGTTGCCTTACCCGGTATTGGCAAGGCCGGTAGAGCCTAAAGACTGTCCTGTCCGGTATATTGACAGGACCGGTAGAGTCTGCCTTCTGTCTGTGCTATATTCTGTATATATATATTATGTATGTTATTGCCATCCTAAGTTATCATTTATTATTTCAATAAAATTGATTTTTTTACCTAAAACTTGTGTCTGAGAGTCATATAAACCGTGACAGTACGAAAGGGCCATGACCTCAGACAGCAAGGGTGAAGGTAACGCACAGAATATCCATTGGAGGATGGATGTGCTCGAGCAACGTTTGGATCAGTTGGCAGTTGCAATTCAAACGATCCTTGAACGCACGGTACCTGCTGTCCAATCTAGCTCTAGCCCGGTGGTCTCGCCAAGTCAGACACCGGAAAGTGATACCAGACCCCTAGGGGGTACTGTTAAAGGGTTAACGGCTTCTGCACCCTTGCCGCTAAGATATGATGGTGACCCTAGTCTCTGCAGAGGGTTCATCAATCAACTCGAAATCTTTATGGAATTGACGGCACACGCATTTCCCAATGATCGTAGTAAAGTGGGGTTCACGATATCACTGCTCACTGGCAGAGCATTGGCTTGGGCTAACCCCTTGTGGGAGAATGCTAAACCTTGTACTAAGAACTTTAGTGAATTTGTGCGTTCCTTTCGAAGAGTGTTTGAGCCTCCTGGTAGAACCACCTCTGCTGCCAAACGCCTTATGGAGATACAACAGGGCAGGCGTACAGTGGGCGACTATGCCATCGAATTCCGCACATTGGCAGCAGAGGTAGGTTGGAATAACGAGGCATTATTGGCAGCCTTCTCTCAAGGCCTGAATGACCACATTAAAGACGAAATCGCTGCTAAAGATCTACCTATTGATCTAGATGATTACATTGAGTATGTTATGATAATTGACTCCAGAATACGTGAGAGATCAATTGCCAGAGATCGTAAGTTACGGTCAAAAAATAATGAGCCTAGTAGCATGTTTTGCCCACCCATCCCTCCCTTGGCATTGAAGTCTAGTGAACCAGTACGGGAAACAAGTGAACCTATGGAAATAGGCTTCACTAGACTATCCAAGGCAGAGAGACTATATCGCAAAAAACAAGGGTTATGTTTATACTGCGGTAAAAAAGGGCACTTGCTAAATTCCTGTCCGGTACGTCCGGGAAACGCACACACCTAGGGTATCTTGGGGGACAGGCCCTAGGTGGTGTACAATCGTCCCCAGTGTCGGGCATAATGAAACCCACCATACAGGTGGTATTGTCTTGGGCACAACGCTCTGTGGAGGTTTTGGCCTTGGTTGACTCCGGTGCAGCAGGGTATTTTATGGATAATACCTTTGCTGAATTGCACGGAGTTCCACGCATTGAAAGAGAAAACCCCTTGACTATTGAAGCGATTGATGGTAGACCCTTAGAACCGCCTCAGGTTATATTTGAAACTATGCCATTGTCTATGACTATTGGGGCACTTCACAGAGAAGAGCAGCAGTTTCAACTGATTAATTCCCCGCACCATGCGGTGATATTGGGATTTCCGTGGTTACAGTTACATAACCCACAATTCGATTGGAAAAAGTGTGAAATTGCTGCTTGGTCCCAGTTTTGTATGGACAAGTGCGTCATCCAGCCTATTAAGGTCATGTGCACCTCCTCTGCTATGCCGGATGTGTACCAACAGTTTGGCGATGTTTTTAGCAAAGGAGAGGCTAGTATGCTACCCCAGCATAGACCTTATGATTGTTGCATTGAATTGCAGCCTGGTGCAGTACCTCCGAAAGGACGCACTTATCCATTATCTTGTGATGAAAATAAGGCTATGGAGGATTACATTTCTGATGCCCTTGCTAGAGGGATCATACGTAAATCTACCTCTCCAGCTGGGGCTGGGTTCTTTTTTGTAAAAAAGAAAAATGGCGAATTAAGACCATGCATTGACTACCGGGGCTTGAATAAACTAATGGCAAAAAACGCATACCCAATACCACTCATCACCGAGCTTTTTGACAGGCTTAAGGGCGCTTCGATATTTACCAAGTTGGACCTACGGGCCGCTTACAATCTGGTTCGCATTCGAGCAGGTGATGAGTGGAAAACTGCCTTTAATACTCGAGCTGGGCACTACGAGTATCTAGTAATGCCTTTTGGGCTGTGTAATGCACCCGCAGTTTTCCAGGAACTGATAAATGATGTTCTGAGAGATATGTTACAGACATGTGTTGTGGTGTACCTCGACGATATACTGATTTACTCCCAAAACATGGCACAGCACATCAAAGATGTATCCGCAGTATTGCTACGACTCCGTGAGAACAAATTATTTTGTAAAATGGAAAAATGTGAGTTTCATAGAACCAGTGTGCCATTCTTGGGGTTCATAATTGGCAATGATGGCATTGCCATGGACAAAGAAAAGTTGTCAGCTGTCCTACAATGGCCAAAACCCAAGGGTCTTAAAGCCATACAGCGTTTCCTGGGTTTCGCTAATTATTATAGGAGGTTTATTAAGAACTTTTCTTCCATTGTCAAACCTCTGTCCGATCTTACGCACAAGGGTGCTAATCCTTCTTGTTGGCCGGTATCTGCTGAGAAAGCCTTTGAGAATTTGAAGCTGGCATTTGCTGCGGCTCCTGTGTTATCCCACCCCAATCCTTTACTTCCATTTACGTTAGAGGTTGATGCCTCAGATATTGGGGTCGGGGCAGTACTTTCACAGCGACACGAGAAAGGTGGAACTCTCAGACCTTGTGGGTTTTTCTCTAAAAAGTTGACTGTCACTCAAAGCCACTATGAGATTGGTGACAGAGAATTATTGGCCATTATCCTTGCTCTTAAGGAATGGCGTCATTTGCTTGAAGGTACTAAGAATCCTGTCTTAATCCTAACAGATCATAAGAATCTGACCTATCTCTCGGAGGCCAAGAGATTGTCCTCTCGTCAGGCCAGGTGGGCACTGTTCCTGTCTCGATTTAATTTCATTGTATCATATTTACCAGGGTCAAAAAATATCAGGGCTGATGCACTGTCAAGACAATTTGAGGCCGACAGTGACAGAGTGGAAGCACCAGCTCCTATCATCCAACCTGATAGAATACTGGCTACTATACGCACGAGTATCACTTCTCCTCTAGGGGAGGAGATCCTGGCCTCTCAGGGGTCCGCTCCCCATGAAACCCCAGTGGGCAAATGTTTTGTCGCTGAATCATTTCGTACTAGGCTGCTCGAAACCTACCATTCCTCTAAGGCTGCGGGACATATTGGTAGAGACCAATTGTTATGGTCCCTTTCTCAGTTATTTTGGTGGCCTTCCATGAGAAACGATTGTGCCGAATTTACAAATGCCTGTGCCACCTGCGCCCGCGCTAAGACCCCGAGACATCTCCCTGTGGGCTTGCTTCAACCGGTGCCTAATGGCGAACGCCCCTGGTCTCATGTTTCCATTGATTTTATGGGAGAGTTGCCTATGTCGAAGGGGTACTCCTTTATATTCATGGTGGTGGACAGGTTTTCTAAAATGGCTCATTTCGTGCCCCTCCGTGGTCTTCCTTCAGCGAAGGAATTGGCAATGGTGTTCGCCAGAGAAGTATTCCGGTTGCATGGAGTGCCTAGGGTACTGGTGTCTGACAGGGGGAGCCAGTTTGTGTCTAGATTTTGGAGGGCATTTTGCCAACAGATGGGCATACAGCTGTCCTTCTCCTCTGCCTACCATCCCCAGACCAATGGAGCCGCTGAACGAGCTAATCAGGGCTTGGAACAATTTCTCCGTTGTTTCGTTACTGACCATCATGATAATTGGTCCGACTTGTTGCCTTGGGCAGAGTTCGCCAGGAACTGTGCGGTCAATTCTTCATCTGGGAGCTCTCCGTTTCTGATTAATTATGGGTTCCAGCCCTGTTTGCTTCCAGACTCATTTCAGACGCAACAGATTCCAGCTCTGGATGAGCATATCGAGCAACTCCGTTCCACATGGGCACAAGTTCAGAGGGCACTTGGTCAGTCATTTCAGCGTCATCAGCGCCATGCTAATCGCAGAAGGCTTCCAGCGGTTTCCTTTCAGGTTGGGGATAGAGTATGGCTTTCCTCCAGAAATCTCAAGCTGCAGGTTCCGTCTAATAAGTTGGCTCCTCGGTTTATTGGTCCATACAGAGTTATTCGCAAAATTAACCCTGTCTCCTATGCACTAGACCTACCTGCATCCATGCGTATCCATAATGTGTTCCATGTGTCCCTTCTTAAGCCTCTGGTTTGCAATCGCTATACTACCACACCTGTGGTGCCAGGACCTGTTGAGGTCGAGGGCCAGGAGGAGTACGAGGTTCAGAGCATTATTGATTCCCGTAGGCTTAGAGGAAGGGTACAGTACCTGGTACATTGGAAAGGGTATGGTCCTGAGGATCGATCATGGGTGGATAGTACGGACCTTCATGCACCTAGGTTAACTAGGGCCTTTCATGCCAATTACCCGCAGAAACCTAAACCCTATTCTAGGAGAGGGGGTCTTTGAAAGGGGGGTACTATCACGGTGCCCGTGATTGGCTGCAGTTACTTGTCTGTCACCAGTAGGGGGCTTCTATTGGCTGTCTGCAGATAGCCCGCCTCTTATTGACTATTTAAACCTGGATTGGGCACCCTTTGAGTGCCCTTTCGTGTTGTTTCTGACCTTCTTGCTATCACTATGCTAGTGATAGCTGGGCCTCTGTTCCAGTGTTCCTGAGTTCCTGATCTCATGTGTTCCTGAGTTCCTGATCTCTACTGTTCCAGTGTTTCCTGCATGCTGAAGTACTTCCAGTCCTGGTTCCGGCCTAGTCTCTGGTGTTGCAGTTCCTGCTGAACTTCTCTGCTGTTTGCTGACCTGACTGATCGTTGCTGGTTCCTGTCATCTCATCACCTGTCTTCAGTATCCTGGCGACCTTCTGCCTGGTCGCGTTGGTGACATTGCTACAATTCCGTGTTGGTCCCAGCGTGCGGACGCTGGTTTGCTCCCAAGCCTTGCGGCTATACAAACTCACTTGTTACACCAGTGTGCGGTCACTGGTTTGCTCCAAAGCCTTTCAGCTATACAAATCTGTGTTGGTCCCAGCGTGCGGACGCTGGTTTGCTCCTAGCCTTGCGGCTATACAAACTCACTTGTTACACCAGTGTGCGGTCACTGGTTTGCTCCAAAGCCTTTCAGCTATACATATCTGTGTTGGTCCCAGCGTGCGGACGCTGGTTTGCTCCTAAGCCTTGCGGCTATACAAACTCGCTTGTTACACCAGTGTGCGGTCACTGGTTTGCTCCAAAGCCTATCAGCTATACAATCTGTGTTGGTCCCAGCGTGCGGACGCTGGTTTGCTCCTAAGCCTTGCGGCTATACAAACTCGCTTGTTACACCAGTGTGCGGTCACTGGTTTGCTCCAAAGCCTATCAGCTATACAAATCTGTGTTGGTCCCAGCGTGCGGACGCTGGTTTGCTCCTAAGCCTTGCGGCTATACTACTCGCTTGTTACTCCAGTGTGCGGTCACTGGTTTGCTCGCTAAGCCTAACGGCTATACTATTCAGTGTTGTTTCCAGCGTGCGGACGCTGGTTTGCTCCAAAGCCTTGCTGCTTAACGATTCTGCTAATTTGCCAGTTCCATCTGACTGCTGCTATTATCTCTGGGCTGCCCTGCCCGGTATTGGTAAGGCCGGTAGAACCTTTTGCCACATTCCATCTGAGGTTGCCTTACCCGGTATTGGCAGGGCCGGTAGAGCCTACATTGTGTATCTATTGAGGCTGCCTTGCCCGGTAATTTGGTAAGGCCGGTAAACCGTTATGCTATTCCATCTGCAGGTTGCCTTACCCGGTATTGGCAAGGCCGGTAGAGCCTAAAGACTGTCCTGTCCGGTATATTGACAGGACCGGTAGAGTCTGCCTTCTGTCTGTGCTATATTCTGTATATATATATTATGTATGTTATTGCCATCCTAAGTTATCATTTATTATTTCAATAAAATTGATTTTTTTACCTAAAACTTGTGTCTGAGAGTCATATAAACCGTGACACAAATATAGTTGTTGATACCTTTTATTGGCTAACAAAGCAGATTTAGGATGCAAGCTTTCAAGACCTTAGGTCTCTTCCTCAGGCCTGTTATACAGATAAATATGAAAACATCTCTCATAAATACAAGTACACATCACATTGTTTAGCATGGAAATCAGATAAGAGAACTCAATCCAGATCCAGATACTTTGATCAGTCAGTGGTAAATTACACTCTTCCTCTGAGGCTTTAGAGGTATTTACGTTGCTCTTGGGTCTGTTGGAAAGGTCAACCCACTAAGTGATAATGTGACAAGAATTCATTGTCCTTATTCAAACCATTAGAAATAGCATTAAATTTTAATATTAATTTTACCTCCCATACCTTTCTGTCCCTCTGAGTGCGGAACCGTCCCATTAATACAGTTAACTTAATGTCCCTGACACTGTGCTCATCTTGACAAAAATGTTCTCCCACTGGTGTCTCTGTCTTTTTGTTATTAACACTGGATCTGTGGGAATTAAATCTCCTATGTAGTGCTTGTCCAGTTTTTCCCACATACAGAGCTGTTGGACACTTTGCACACATGATAAGGTATATTACATTGGATGATTTACAGGTGAAGGTACCATTGATCTTATGGTGTAACTGGGTGTTTAGAATTGGTATCTTGTCCGTGCTGTAAATGTGTGCACAGGTTTCACACCTCTTTTGTAGGCAGGGAGATGTGCCATTTTTTGTATTTTTATTCAGGGCACTCCTCACCATCAGTTGTTTAAAAATGTAATGCTATTTGTAATGGTTTGAATAAGGACAATGAATTCTTGTCACATTATCACATAGTTGGTTGACCTTTCCAACAGACCCAAGAGCATCGTAAATACCTCTAAAGCCTCAGAAGAAGAGTGCGTTTTACCACTGACTGATTAAAGTATCTGGATCTGGGTTGAGTTCTCTTATATGATTTCCATTCTAAACAATGCAATGTGTACTTGTATTTAAGAGAGATGTTTTCATATTTATCTGTATAACATGCCTAAGGAAGAGACCTAAGGTCTTGAAAGCTTGCATTTAAATCTACTTAGTTAGCCAATAAAGGTATCAAAAACTGTATTTACCTCCTTTATTTCTATGGCTAACATGGTACCAACTCTCATCTGTTATATATACACACACACACAGTTACACACACAGTCACATACACTTACACACAAAGTCACATACACTTACACACAAAGTCACATACACTTACACACACAGTCACATACACTTACAAACACACACAGTCATGTACACACACAGTCACATACACAGTCATGTATGCACACAGTCACATACAGTTACACACACACACAGTCATATACACTTACACACACAGTCATATACACTTACACAAACAGTCATGTACACACACAGTCACATACACACACACACAGTTACACACACAGTCACATACACTTACACACACAGTCACATACACTTACAAACACACACAGTCATGTATGCACACAGTCACATACACTTACACACACACACAGTCATATACACTTACACACACACACAGTCATATACACTTACACACACAGTCATGTACACACACAGTCACATACACACACACACACACAGTTACACACACAGTCACATACACACACAATCATATACACTACACAGTCATGTACACACACAGTCACATACACTTACACACACACACACACACACACACAGTCATGTATGCACACAGTCACATACACTTACACACACACACAGTCATATACACTTACACACACACACACAGTCATATACACTTACACACACAGTCATGTACACACACAGTCACATACACACACACACAGTTACACACACAGTCACATACACTTACACACACAATCATATACACTACACAGTCATGTACACACACAGTCACATACACTTACACACACAGTCACATACACTGACACACACACACAGTCACATACACTTACACACACAGTCACATACACTTACACACACACACACACACACACACACAGTCTTGTACACATGCAGTCTCACACACACACAGTCATATACACTTACACACATACACACACACAGTGTTGTACACATGCAGTCTCACACACACACACACACAGTCACATACACCGACACATACACTTACACACACATACAATGAGGTCTGATCTTTATTTAAATAAAGCATATGGAGGATGACAAGGGTGACACAGAACCCCTACCCAGGTTCATAAGGGATCTGTCTGCGGCCTGGGGGAACACGTTTTGCTGACATATCCTATACGTGCTTAGCGTCCAATGTATAGTGAAGTCCTTCTGGTATTCAGAGGGATAGTCCCATGTATAGTGAAGTCCTTCTGGTATTCAGAGGGATAGATTAGAAAAAAAACTGTTAAGAAAAACAACCATAAAAACAAGTTCTTTTTCCAAACTCTGCCAGAGTCTGAACCCATTACTTGATTATTACTTTTGCTTTAAGGAGCGTGGGAGAATCCATTCAATGAGGAGGTGACGAGGGAAGGAGACTTTCATGTGGATGAGCAGACGGTGGTGAAAGTCCCCATGATGAGCAGGACTGGATTCTACAACCTCTTACTAGATGACTACTTGGACTGCACCGTGCTGGAGATCCCATACAAGGGCAACGCCACAGCCCTCTTCATTTTACCCAACGAAGTGAAGATTCAATTCATAGAGAAGTCTCTCAACCAAATGACACTAGACAGATGGAAAAAGGCAATGAAGTTCAGGTAAGGGATTTCTTCCTGTGACAATTTGGTGGCAACAACACATAGATCTTTATTCTTACACAGAAACAAAAATTTTGAAGATAACAACCAATTAGCCAGTCCAGTCCGCCAACTTTCCTATCACATATCCTTCACAGAATACATTTATTTCTATAGCAGACATATTTAAAGAGGAACTATATTCCCCAAATAAAGTCCCCCCCCCTCCAAAAATTAGTCATATAGCAATAAGCTTAGAAATAGTACTATTACCCAGCAAAAGTCCAGCGTTATTAAGAAATTCTACTTCATCTGAGTCTGACGGGCAGGATTCTTGCTTTAGATGCATCTGTGTGCCTGCACCGTCAGTCACTTCCTGTTACCTTAAGGTACAATGCAGTACCTCCTAAAGGCACCGTCACTTCCTGTTACCTTAAGGTACAATGCAGCGCCTCATAGAGGCACCATCAGTCACTTCTTGTTACCTTAAGGTACAATGCAGCACCTCCTAAAGGCACCATCAGTCACTTCCTGTTACCTTAAGGTACAATGCAACTCCTCCTAGAGGCACCGTCAGTCACTTCCTGTTACCTTATGGTACAGTGCAGCGTCTCCTAGAGGCACCGTCAGTCACTTCTTGTTACCTTAAGGTACAATGCAACTCCTCCTAGAGGCACCGTCAGTTATTTCCTGTTACCTTAAGGTACAATGCAGCGCCTCCTAGAGGCACCGTCAGTCACTTCCTGTTACCTTAAGGTACAATGCAACTCCTCCTAGAGGCACCGTCAGTCACTTCCTGTTACCTTAAGGTACAATGCAGCGCCTCCTAGAGGCACCATCAGTCACTTTCTGTTACCTTAAGGTACAATGCAGCGCCTCCTAGAGGCACAGTCAGTCCCTTCCTGTTACCTTAAGGTACAATGCAGCGCCTCCTAGAGGCACCATCAGTCACTTCCTGTTACCTTAAGGTACAATGCAGCGCCTCCTAGAGGAGACCAGGACAGACAGACCAGGCACGCAGATGTCTCTAAGGCATGATGTCTGCGCTGATGCCAGCCTGTTCGTCTCGATCAAGTAGGATTTCTTAATAATGCTGTGCTTATTCTAGATAATACCACAATTTCTAATCTCATCACTATATGAATAATTATTGGGAGAGGGACTTTATTTGAGGTGATAGTTCCACTATAAATTCCGTTACAGTATTAGTCCATACCACCTCTGCTGGAAGGCTGTTCCATGAGTCTGTCTCTCTTTCTGTAAAGTAGTAGTTTCACGTATTACTTCTGAGTCTTCCACCCTCTAACTCAGGGGTGTAGCTAGTCTTTGCAGGGCCCCTATTCATATTTTTGGGTCCCAGTATCCAAAATGAGGCATAAGTAAAACCTATTGCACCTGGGGCTGATGGTGCCACCCATGGATGCTGAACCCCAATACAACTGGATCCTCAGCACCCGCTGTAGTTAAGATCTTGCTCTTACTTTAGATCATGTCCTCTTGGTCTCTTCCTCTTTTTCTAAAAAATCTTCCCTCCTGAACTATAGTAATATATATATATAAATGTTTCTGTCATATCCCCCCTCTCTTACACGCTGTACATGTTAAATTTTTTGAGTCTATCCTAGAGATTTTTGTCATGAACATTCTGCTTAATTTTCCTGGTAAATCTTTTTCCTTTCTCCAGTACATTAATGTTCTTCTGGGGGGTGATACGCAGCGCTACCAATTTATACGCAGTGCTGTGCAGTTTCCAGGTTCACAGACGGTGAGGTTCCAGGATATGTGGTGCATGTCCATACCTCTGAACTCTCCAGGCCTAAAATAGAAACGCCGGTTTTTATATTTAATTATCGGGTCTCCAGGGACTGAGTCTCCGTCCATCTTTTTTTTTTAACCTTTTCCTCATATAATGATATTTAAATTCTTTACTATGTCATCCTTAGATACATGTTAATATACTTGCAGCAATAATGCAGTAAAACACATCACAAACCATTTCGTAGTTTAATTCAGGGGGATTGTGGTAGAAAGATGAAATCAGCTGGAACAGATATTTCGGATATGAATATGATTCTGGACTAGATATGGGACAGGTGAAAATGGCTTTCCATTAACCCTTTGACTGTCATAGGGGTGCATTGGACACCACACTGCCACTCAAAGGATTACACCAGTCAGCACTGCAGTGATGATACTCACTGGTACTGTGATTCTTAGCTCCAATCACCAGTTCAGGATTGAAGCATTTCCTTAATTAAGCACAGGTCGATCAAAATAACAGAGCCACCTATTACCGAGCTGTGACCAAGCAGAGATTCACATGACCTATTGGTGAGTCCCAAATATTGAGAATCACTTGTCTAGTACATACCCTGAACCGCGGCCTCGTACATTCATCCCAATGTGTCCTACCCTGTGCATCTGCTGGTCTATTGTCTAACATGATGCACAAATAGCTTTAAATGGATTTTTCAAACAGGAAAACTTAAAGAGGAGCTTTTGCCTTAATTCCAGTTTGTTTATTTGAAAACTGCATCAAAAACTGCCTATGCGTCATGGTGACTAAAATTCCAGCCGATGTCCAGTTTAGGAGATATTTACACTTTTAATTCTGGGCAAAGTGAAAGCAAACATTTCCTGGTACTGCACAAAGCTTCACAGCATATAAAACATCACTGAAACCTTAACCCTTTGAGTGCCAGAGAGGTATCTAGTGCATTGCAGCTCAATGCATTGGTGCCTTTCTGGCACTGAAACAGTTAATTAGCTTATGAAACATCATTTAAACCTTCATTAGCATATGGCATGTCACTGAAAATGCTTAATTAGCATATGAAACATCACTGACATGCTTGATTAGCATATGAAATGTCACTGGTACATCATGGGTACTGCAATTAGCATACATCAGCATATGGTAACAAGTATGAATATCACCTTAACTGTACATGTGCTGGTCTTTTAGTTTTTAATGCAGTTTTTAAATACGCAAACTTTATATAAGGTGAAAGTTTCACTTTAATTCAAGGTGTCAGATCCATTTGAAATCTCCCTAAGTAAATGAGGTCACTTTCTATTGCTAAAAGCAGTTGGCATTTATTGAAGTTCTTGACCCAGTTTTGGCACTAGAACCAGTTAATCTCCCTCCTGATACAGTTATTAATGTCTCCTTTATCATTTTTGTTCCACACAGCTTTGTAGAAGTACTGATCCCCAAATTCACAATCTCCGCTACCCTTGATCTAAAAGCAGAGCTGAGTAAAATGGGTGTGACGGACGTGTTCTCAGACCATTCTGATCTCTCCGGAATTGCGCAAGGTTCTAATCTGAAGGTGTCTAAGGTGAGATTCTGACTATCACGTTCCTATTAAATACAGACCTTAAAGGAGCAGTAAACTTTTTTTTATGAAAACACATATTTTACAGAGCATTTCCTGCTGCATAAAACAAGGTCACTCCCATCGCTGTCAGATGTTTTATTCAAAAATTATAGCAGATTAAATAATCAGGAAGTGAATTTACTGTGTTTACTTCCTGATAGTTCTAATTGACAGGAAGTGAATTTACTGTGTTTACTTCCTGATAGTTCTAACTGACAGGAAGTGAATTTACTGTGTTTACTTCCTGATACTTCTAACTGACAGGAAGTGACTCAGCAGTTTCTATCACATTCTATGGAGAACTGTATATCTCTGACTTTTCTGCCTTTCCTCTAAATTAGAATCTAACGGAAATCTAATTAGAATTTGACAAATAGAGGGCACTGCTAATGTAAAAAATCATGGGTTTCAATTGTAATAACTCTGGAAATATAAATCTCTCGGCAGTGGGAGTACCCTTATTTTACTCAATAGGAAAATCCCTACAATATATATTTTTTCATAAAAAAAGTTTACTGCTCCTTTAAAAGGTTCAAATCAGTGTGAAAAAGAGGAGCAATTCAGGAGCAAACCAGCTGTACTATAGGGGAGAAATTAACATGAATAGCTTCTAATTCCTTGAATGTTAGAGAGCTCTGTTTCCAAAGAGCTTTCTGTTAGGAACTGTGAAAGCAGAAACAGTGATACAAAGAAAAGCATAGATACAGTATAACACTATCCCTGCAGAACTGAGTGCTCTGTATGCTAAATGTTTTACTTTGTGTCTTTTTTACATTGTATTGCTACACCTGCTTTCATCATCACTTACAGAAAGCTGTCTGGATCCAGGGAGCTCATTGTTAGGGAAACAGTAGTGAGAAAGAAAGAAAGAAAGAATGATTTATTCTGGGGAATCAGTGCATATAGAACTGATTCCTACAGAAGACTGTGATTTTCTGCCCAGGTTATGAAAATTGAGGGGTTATTATAAGGAGGCGTTCGTATTTAAAGCAGAACTATCACCCAACATAAAATCACCCCCAATAATTAGTCATATAGTGATACGCTTACAAATAGTACTTTTATTCAGCATAAGTACCTCGTTATTCAGAAATCCTACTTCTCCTGAGACTGACGGCCAGACATCAGTGCAGACATTTTGCCTTACAGACATCTGCGCGCCTGCTCTGTGCGTCCCAGTCTCCTCTAGGAGGCGCTGCATTGTACCTTAAGGTAACAGAAGGGACTGATGGCCCCGGCGCACTGATGCCCCTAAAGCAAGCAGCATGGCCGTCAGTCTCAGAAGAAGTAGGATTTCTGAATAAAGTGGTACTTATGCTGGATAATGGTACTATTTGTAAGCTTATTGCTATATGACTAATTATTGGGGGTGGATTTTATTTGGGGTGATAGTTTCCCTTTAAATGGCAATATTTTTTTATGAAAAAATATGTTCTAGAGATATTTCTGCTGAGTAAAACAAGGCTACTCCCACTGCATCACACTGATGTTTTATTCAAAATTTATAACAGTTCAAATAACCAGAAAGTGAATTTACTGTGTTTACTTCCTGATAGTTCTAACTGACAGGAAGTGAATTTACTGTGTTTACTTCCTGATAGTTCCAACTGACAGGAAGTGACTCAGCAGCTTCAATCGCATTTTATGGAGAACTGTATGTCACTGACTTTCCTCTCCATCAGAATGTAACAGAATAACTAACTGGAATTTGACCACTAGAGGCCACTGTAACATTGAAAAAAATGTGTTTAATCTGTAATAACTCTGGACATGTGCATCTCTCAACCGGGGGAGTACCCTTATTTTACAATATATATTTTTTCATAAAAATGTTTACTGCTCCATAAACCTAATGAAAGTTCTCCAATGCATTGCAAGGTTTCTTTAACATTTAAGGGGTTAACAAAATAAGTGTGGATGTTTAGGTCATTCCTATAGTGAACTTTGATTGTTTTAGAATTTGTCCACATGTTTTAGTGTGTATAGCCTATTTAGCCATCTAGGATGATTAGAAATGGTCCATATCATTCATGCTGATCGGTGACTTCCTCCTCCTCTCCAGGCTGTACATAAGGCCGTGCTGAGCGTCGATGAGAAAGGAACAGAGGCCGCAGCAGCCACAGCCATTGAGATGACTCCAGATATGCTCCTTCCAGTTGTTGCATTTAATAAACCGTTCCTGCTTCTCACTTACAGTGAATCGACAGAGGCCATACTTTTCACTGGAAGAGTCAAACATCCCAAGAAGTAGATTTGTATTTATTATTCCTTCTAATTAACCCTCTGAGTGCCAGAGAGGTAGTCAATGCATTGCTTTGCCAAGCACTAGCTACATACCTGTCATTCAAAGGGTTAAAGTAAAATTTCACTGGTTTTGTACTATGCATGCTGCCTTTGTAAATTATGAAGGTTATAAACCATTTAAAAAAACAAAGCAATGCGTTTCGTCATCTGGTCTTTAAAGGGTGTAAGTGGGCGTGTCACAGTAAGACAAGTTTGTTAGTTTGTTGTATTATAAACAATTACGGTCTACGTGCTCTGCTATCCATTTTTACCACTAACTAAATTGTGTGTTGGTGGCAAAATGGTGCATTTCACGCTAATTGCCTGCACAGTATGATAATTAGTTCTATTGTACACCAAACTTATCCCCGTACCTCTCCAGATATGCCCCAGAGACTCCAGCTTACACACTGAATTACTGGGTTTATAGGGACAGAGGCTGATTCTCCAATGGTGGTGAGATTCATCTCCTTCCCACCCTGTTTTTCCCACCTCCCACCCTCTTCTCCTCCTTCCCACCATGTTCTTCCCACTTCTCCTCCTTCCCACCCTGTTCCTCCCACTTCTCCTCCTTCCCACCCTGTTCCTCCCACTTCTCCTCCTTCTCACCCTGTTCCTCCCACTTCTCCTCCTTCCCACCTTGTTTTTCCTACCTCCCACCCTCTTCTCCTCATTGCCACCATGTTCTTCCCACTTCCCACCCATTTCTCCTCCTTCCCACCCTGTTCCTCCCACTTCTCCTCCTTCCCACCCTGTTCCTCCCACTTCCCACCCACTTCTCCTCCTTCCTCCCACTTCCCACCCACTTCCCTCTCACTTCTCCTCCTTCCCACCATGTTCTTCCCACTTCCCACCCACTTCTCCTCCTTCCCATCCTGTTCCTCCCACTTCCCATCTTTCCCACCCTGTTCCTCCCACTTCTCCTCCTTCCCACCATGTTCTTCTACTTCCCACCCACTTCTCCTCCTTCCTCCCACTTCCCACCCACTTCTCATCTTTCCCACCCTGTTCCTCCCACGTCTCCACCTTTCCACACTGTTCCATATCTAGGGACAGAGGTTGATTCTCCGACGGTGGTGAGATTCATCTCCTTCCCACCCTGTTTTTCCCACTTCCCACCCTCTTCTCCTCCTTCCCACCATATTCTTCTCACGTCCCACCCTGTTCCTCCCTCTTCTCCTCCTTCCCATCCTGTTCCTCCCACTTCCCACCCACTTCTCCTCCTTCCTCCCACTTCCCCTCCTTCACATCATGTTCTTCCCACTTCCCATCTTTCCCACCCTGTTCCTCCCACTTCTCCACCTTTCCACACTGTTCCATATACTTCCCACCCACTTCTCCTCCTTCCCACCATGTTCTTCCACTTCCCACCCACTTCTCCTCCTTCCTCCCACTTCCCACCCACTTTTCATCTTTCCCACCCTGTTCCTCCCACTTCTCCACCTTTCCACACTGTTCCATATACTTCCCACCCACTTCTCCTCCTTCCCACCATGTTCTTCCACTTCCCACCCACCTCTCGTCCTTCCCATCCTGTTCCTCCCACTTCTCCTCCCCACCCTGTTCCTCCACTTCCCACCCACTTCTCCTCCTTCCCACCCTGTTACTCCCACTTCCCAACCACTTTATAACACATAGACGAGTAAGCCCCACCTACTCAATTAAGCCCCACCCCTTTATTATACGAATCATGTCATTGACATCCCCTGGTTGGCAGCACATGAGCCCTCTCTGAGGGCACAAGGGGTTAGAAGTTCCCGTCTCTGCTGCGCTATTAGAAATGCGTGTGTGGGCTCTGTTTAAATTCATTCACAGCACAGTGTGTGGTAATAGTGGCCCAGAACATAATCAAATTAGCATAAAGTGCCAGACTGGGTCACTAACAAAGGCAGCTTTCTCACAAACTATTTATATTACAAACAAGTGGCTATAATAACACATGTATTACAACAAAAAGAAGAAAAAAGGGGATATAATGTTAAAGGGGATCTCTCACCTAACTACACATAATGCTCATTAGTTAGAGCATTTATCTAGAACACTGAAAATAATGTTCATTATATTTAAAAAGCAGTTACATGCGCAAGAATTAAACTTTAAAAAGTGTCCGGCAGCCTACTTCCGGCTTGCCGAACTTTGCCGTCCCACTACCCATCATCCTCCCATGACGGAGGCTGTCTGTCACTAAAGTGGAGCAATCACATTGGCTAGATATCGATCTCTGCCAATGCGATCGCTCCACTTAGTGACAGACAGCCTCCGTCATGGGAGGATGATGGGTAGTGGGTCAGAGCTGCCTCTGGTCGGCAAAGTTCGGCAAGCTGGAAGTAGGCTGACGGACGCTTTTTAAAGTTTAATTCTTGCGCAAGTAACTGCTTTTTGAATATAATGAACACTATTTTCAGTGTTCTAGATAAACGCTCTAACTAATGAGCATTACGTGTAGTTAGGTGAGAGATCCCCTTTAATTAGAAAATCAGTGTATCATACCGCAAGTCTAAGACTCAATATCAAATTGAAAAAGGAAGAAAAGAAAAAATAGAGGGTTAGGGCAGAGCCCAAATTAATCCACCATCCTTTTTCAAATAACATATGGACAGTTTTTACTTAACTTTAAACCAGGGAAAGCTGGCAACTTCTGTCACAGGCGGCAAAAACAGTCAAATTCTACTATCGTTTGAGCCCACTGTCCCAATCCACCCCCTTTTATAAATTTTAAAATTGGCATTAATGTTGTAAAGTAAGGCAAGTGATACCACAGAGCTTACAGCTGAAATGGGGATACACTACTCATACCATAGAGCTTACAGCTGAAATGGGGATAAACTACTCATACCATAGAGCTTACAGTTGAAATGGGGATACACTACTCATACCATAGAGCTTACAGTTGAAATGGGGATACACTACTCATACCATAGAGCTTACAGTTGAAGTCGGGTTACACTTGTGATACCAAATAGTTACAATGTAAGTAAAGCTACACTCGTGGCACTTTAGAGCTTCATGCATATGGGTCATGCTGGCTAGTGTAAGTCCACTTAGATTATAGCTCAGTGGTGTCATTTCTGTAGATCCATTTAGATTGCAAGCTCTGTGATATCACAAGTGTAGCACCATTTACAGTAGCAAACAGGAGATTGAGTGAGGCAGTGGTCCAAAAGGCCCAGGCATGTGACTTTCCCAGGAGGCAATTGCCCCCTGCCCTGCTTTAAACGTAACATAAAGAGGACTTAATAATAGATGAGAGTTTGTACCGTGTTAGTCATAGAAATACAGGATGCAAAAAATGTTGCATCCTAAAAAGAGGACTTGTCACCTTTCCTCCCTGAGGAGCTGGATATCTTTGACGCTCCAATGGAAGTGGCCAGCAATTTGTCAGCACAACTCCAGAAGTGCTGACAACCTTCCAGTGTTACTGTCATCCTCAAGAGCAGCCTTCACTACCAGATGCATGACATGTGCTGAGCAGCACACACCCACAAATCTGCCATCCCGGAGAGCCTTGATCATGTTAGCTGCACCATCAGTAACCACAAACCCCATTTGTGCCTGTGTGCCTGTCTGCTCCCCTAGCCACTGCGCCACCATGTTCCTCAGTGCTTTGCGAATGTTATCTGACAAGTGCTGCTGATCCATTACCTCAGCATGGAGGAGGAAAGAGTGGTGACCCTACTTAGCTACCGCACCTGAACTTGTATTCGTTAATGATGTGTCATGCAACACATTGGGTTACCACCAATAAGCCGTCAATAACAGGAAGCCATTCTGGCCACTCTGAGCACTCCATAAGCCAGTGGTTAAAGTGCACTGACTGGCCACCAGCCTTTCCTAGCAGGTCCTTCAAATGCCCAACGCATGACCTGTACAGTGAGGGCACTATAGTTCTACTAAATGTGGTGCGGGATGGAATTTTATATCGGGGTGTGATAGCCTCCATAAGTTGCTGGAAGGGCTCCCGGTCCACCAAATTAAAAGCAGCACCCCCAATGGCTATGAGCAGTGCAATGAGGTGTGTATGTTTTCTGGACTGCTGTCTGCACATCCCCTTGGAATGAAACCCACCAAATCTTCCAGTGTGGCCTGTATTGATTTTGGGATGGGCTGAGACTGTCTGCTGCTCTTACTAGGACCAGATGTGGCATGATCCCTCTGCTCTTTCTCCTGCTGCCTACTGGTGGTGGGTGTGACACTGGTATATGCAGTACTGCCACTTTCTACACTAATCAACACTGACTTGTGATAGTTATTCAGGTGTTGGTTCATCCCGGAGGTGGTTAGATGACCCAACACCCTCCCACTGCTGACTTCCCTGCCACACAATTTGCATTTCGCTAGCCAGCCATCGCCAAGTGCCACAAAATGGTCCCACGCTTTGGAGCGACAGATGACTCTAGAAGGTGGTGGAGAAGAAGAAACTGAGGTGACACTTTCTTCATCTTCACCTGCTGAAGCAACCTCACTATGCTTTTTCTTTCTGTGTACATTTACAGGGGTACCAGTAGACCTAAAGATGGCAGCAGGGATGTTGGGATTGGAGGAGGATAGTGGAGTAACAGTAGTACTGCTGGCGGTGACACTAGCAGCTACTACCTGGCTGGGACACTTAAATGGAACTGGAGAGGCAGGTGTTGAGTTGTCAATAGAAGACACAAGTGTGACTGGAGAAACAGGAAGAGTACTATGGGAAACAGGGGAAAAATTAAGCTCAGGGGAATAATCAAGGTCAGTGGAAAAATCAAACTCATGGGACAAATCAAGCTTAGGAGGCCTTGATCCCTCAGATTCTTTTTCTACCTCTTGTAGAAAAGGTCCAAACCTTTAGAGCAGACGCATCAGACACTGGCAATGCAGTAGACTTGGATAGCCTGGAGATAGGAGCATTCACTTTAGAAGGATGAACCCACTGAGCAAGCGCAGCCTCAAAAAAGGGATAAAGACTGGCAAATTTCTTGGAGACAGAAGGTTTCCTGTCAGAGACTTCCACACTTCAGACACAAGGCGGTCAAGAGTGGGGTAGGTGGAAAGCAAGTAAGGGGCTTTTTAGACTCCTAAAACACATCAGAAGGGTCAGAAGGAACCTCCTGCACTAAGAAGAGTGAGGAGAAGAAAGAAGGAGAGCAAGAGAGAGGCAGGAAAAGTGGGAGAGAGAGGCAGGGAGAGCAGGGGAGTGAGACGGGGAGAGCAGGGGAGTGAGACAACGAGAGCGGGGGAGAGAGAGACAGGGAGAGAGAAAGAGAGGGAGAGACAGGGAAAGAAGGGGAGAGAGAGACAGGGAGAGTGGGGGAGTGAGAGACAGGGCCAGAGAGACAGGGAGAGCGGGGGAGTGAGATAGGGAGAGCAGGGGAGAGAGAGACAGGGAGAGAGAAAGAGAGGGAGAGACAGGGAGAAAAGAAGAGAGAGAGACAGGGAGAGCGGAGGAGTGAGAGAGAGAGACAGGGAGAGTGGGGGAGTGAGAGAGAGAGACAGGGAGAGTGGGGGAGTGAGAGAGAGAGACAGGGAGAGTGGGGGAGTGAGAGAGAGAGACAGGGAGAGTAGGGGAGTGAGAGAGAGAGACAGGGAGAGTGAGACAGGGAGAGCGGAGGAGTGAGAGAGAGAGACAGGGAGAGTGGGGGAGTGAGACAGGGAGAGCAGAGGAGTGGAGAGAGAGAGACAGGGAGAGTAGGGGATTGATAAAGAGAGAGAGAGAGACAGGGAGAGTGGGGGATTGAGAGAGATAGGAATAGTGGGAGAGTGAGAGAGAGGGAGAGCCGGGTAGTGAGACAGGGAGAAAAATGGAGAGAGCAAGAGACAGGGAGAGAGAGAGAGACATGGAGAGAGAGAGAGAGAGAGTGAGGGAGCAACACAGAGTGAAAGAGAGAGAGAGAGACAGGGAGAGAGAGAGGGAGACAAGGAGAGAGAGGAGAGAACGGTGGTGTAACTCATCTCTCTGCATCACTAGAGCGCCAAGAGATCAGCTGTTACGAAGACTGAGTTGCTGAGGGTGCGTGGCGAGGGGGTCGCAGGGGGTGGCCGGACCCATGGAGTGACAGGACCAGTCACTGGTGTAACCCCTGCGACCCCTATTATTACGCCAATGGGAGAGAGCGTGAGAGACAGGAATAGTGGGAGAATGAGAAAGAGACAGTGAGAGAAAGATCAGGAGAGACTGAGACAGGGAAAGAGAGTCAAAAAAGAGAAAGTGAGAGGCTGATGTATGAAGGAGAACTGGAGTAATTCTCGGGCAAACCAGCTGCACTATAGGGGACAAATGAACATTCCCAAAACTCCCACTGATTTAAATTGGGCTTTTAACAGATTGAATGCTGCACCGGAGACCTGTCTAGCAATCAAAGGGTTAAACTCAACATTGCAATAAATGTTGTTAGCGCGCAATACCAAAGTAAGAGAAGACTGGATCATGGGAAGCAGAATGGGATCCGATACAGCGATAGGCTATTCCTGTCTCCTTATGGTCATTCTGAGATCCTTCAGTTCACTGATCACAGAGTTGTCACATGGAAAGTAGGGGACGTCTAATCCGTGTCACTAATACTTTAACTCTTTCAACATGAAATTCCTGAGCAATGCATTGCAGAACTCGCTGTCCTTCAAAAAAAAAATTCCATCCTATTGTCATGCTGCTCCTGACCGCCCCTCCTACCTTCAATTCTATTGGCGGCTGTAGGCTTTATGTACCTGGATCTACCATCAACCCTTGCTCGATTTTAGTGCCAAAAGTCTGAGAGAAACCTTTGTCGCCAAGTTCCTGTGTTTGCTGATTCCGTGTACCGAACCCTGCTTGAATACCGACCTAGTCTTGTCTACTGCCCCTGGATCTTGACCCAGCCTTGCCTGACCACGTCTCTGTCTGTCCCTCTGGCTCCTGATTCGATTCCTGCTTCACCTTGCTATCCTGGATCACGCTTTCCCTTTGTAACTTTCTGCCTCGCAACGAGAGTCCCTCCAGCTGCTCTCAAGGTTTGGTTCCAGTCTACTCGTTCCTACACCTCTGGGGCTCCGAGTGGTTTGGGTTGCCATCACCGGCTGCTCCGGTGACTGCCCCGGCCAGTCGAGGGTGTAGGACCTCGTATTCCCCTTACCTGCTTCCAGTTCTACTGGGCCTCAAGTCCAACCCCGACATCTGGTTGATGTAGCTTCCAAGTTCGAGTAGAGGATCTGTGGACTCGTAGTCTGTCGACCTCAAACCTTTCCATTCATCTCGACCCCGAACCAGCGGAGAATAGAGGACTCGTAGTCCGTCGACCTCGAACCTGCCTCAAACCTTATCAATACCCCAAGACCTCAAACCTTATGGATACTCCAAGACCTCGAACCTTATCGTTACCCCGAAACCTTCGATTAAGGGGAACTCTGTCCTGTAGTCTGACTTCCATTCGATACGGTCTTGAACCTCCTCGAACCTCCAAACTCCCTCAGATTCAGTCTCGAACTCAGAGGTACTGTGGACTGGTTTATCCTGACTCGTTTTCATACTATCCTCGCTTGACCCTTCTCAGAGACTGACACCTATCAATTTAATGTCCGCGCCTCCTAGGACACGTTAAAGGAAGAAAATATTTCAGATCTGCTTTTTCATATTTCATTTCACATCGCTAAGTCACATAAATAGTTTAGGGAGTTCCATGTGTTGCTATGACAATAGAGAGAGTCCTTTGCTCTCATTCCCACGGGTGCAGTCAGCTACTCAATCCCATCCAGCAGGCAGAGCTCATGCTGCTCCTTTTTATTTTATCCAGTGGGCGTGGCTTGGATTATCAGTGGGAGGTTTAAAATGAGAAAGTGATCAGAGGAGGAGGAGACAGGCAGCATTTTCCAGACCCAGTGAAATTCAGAGAAACGTGAAAATATCAATGAATAAATAAATAAATCTATATGAGATCAGCATCAGGTGACTAAAATGAATTGTCTGTGGCAAATACAGTAAAAACAGTAAAGAGGCGTTAAGGTAATCTACGCCATACTGCCTCTCCAATACGTGGAAGCCTGGAGGAGGGGGTGTGATTTTGAAGGGAGTTCACTGCAGGGACTTCACTCCTCAGTGTCGATTTGGCAAATCCCTCTGCTTGTCACTTTGTCTGTTTTTTCTCCACCCATCGTCTGCATGATTGGAGGATAGCCCTTTAAATTCTTCCTGGTTTGGACTTCCCAGGCCCAAGCTACCAGAGTGTTTCATTTGTTCTGTCTTTGATCCTGATCCTGACCCCAGCTTCGTCCCTGACTACTGCACCCTGTAATGCTTGCATTCCTGGTAAGACCCGGCTTGGTTCCTCAACTACGACATTCTCTACTGCTCTCTCAGTTTGACCTCGGACCTCTTTCCAGAATTTGGTTGCTGTCTTCTCTCCACGGTACTCGACTGGTTGCTCTCCGACTAGGCCTGCTTCCACCTTCTGGCTAGTTGGATTGATCCCAGCCCAGCAGATCGATCTCCTGCAGGGCTAGATATCTACCGACGGTCTGCAGGATAAATCCCAGTCAGGTACGCCAGCAGGTTGATCTCCGGGTGAGCCTAACACCTTCAACGGCCGACCGGATTGATCCCAGTCTCTGTGACCCATCACTCATCGACCCTTTGTCAGAGGTTGCTGTTGGCGTTGACTAATCTGGTGTTGTTGTCTTCCGATTAATCAACCTCTATTCAGTCCTCAAAAGAATCACCATCTGACTGTGAGTTCATACGACTTTCAGTCAACTTACGAACTTACGAGTCTCCGATTACTCCAAGAGTCGCAGGCCCCTGATATCAACATCCAGTTGGTTCCCTACTATTGATCACGACAGAGGACTTCCTCCAGCTAGCAGCCCCCATCAGTTACCGATTGCTCCGAACTTCAGTGCTGTGTTTAGATTCCACATAGAGTTCCTCCTTTCCATCTACCCTCAGCCTTGTGACACCTGTTCACTCATGTCCAAATCACTGCACAAATTCACACAGGCAATGCTCCCTGATAGAACCTACTGAGGTCCACTTCCCCTCCTTTACAAGATGCCATGCCCCACTTCTTCCCTCTCACCTTCCCCTCCATGCCCCATTCCCCACCTTGCACTTCTCGTTTCTCCATTCCGTGTCCTCCCCGCTCAACTCCCCCCCTCTCACCCTCTATGTCCCCTTCTCATGTGCTCCAATATCCATTCCCTTTCTCTCACTCTCCACCATAATAGCTGGAAACTCTCCAGATTTGCCCCGGATCTCCAGGGACAGAGGCTGGTTCTCCGGTGATGGTGATTTCCTTATGAAACTCTGCCCACTTCACCTCCTTCCCACCCTGTTCCTCCCATTTCCCGCCTACTTCTCCTCCTTCCCATGCTGTTCCTCCCATTTCCCGCCCACTTCTCCCCCTTCTCATGCTGTTCCTCCCATTTCCCGCCCACTTCTCCCCCTTCCCACACTGTTCCTCCCATTTCCCGCCCACTTCTCTCCCTTCTCATGCTGTTCCTCCCATTTCCCGCCCACTTCTCCTCCTTCCCACCCTGTTTTGCCCACTTCCCACCCACTTTATGACACATTATGTTAAGCCCGCCCACGATTAAGCCCCACCCCTTTGTGACACTAATTGAGTCATTTATATCCTCAAGTCGCACCACCTGAGTCCCCTTCGGGTCTCTAGAAGAAAAATTTCTCATGTATGTTCACCAGGCCTGACATGACAGAGGACAGTTGTCACGGCCCCGCTGTCTGCTGTGCCTTCAGCATTAGGCTACAGTTGCTGCTTACACTTGAACACTTTCAGGGCCAGAGTAGTGTGCATTGCATGGCTGAGCAATGCATTCTCCCCCATCTGCCAATGAAAGTGTCACAACATGCTTAATTTCTGTGTTCTCATCGCAGCACGTTTAACCCCTTGGATGGTACACATGTCTACAGTGCTTAGCAATGTGTGCAAACGTCTTTAGAATCCACTTAGTTAGGACTTCATAATCTCTACTGGCATCAGTTACAATCACAAAGAGTGTGGGAGGAATCTGCAACGCTCTGATCCACCCAACCCTGTACGTACAATTACAGGAGCCAGCTGGACTAAACACACACAGTTTATTACTCAGATCCGTTTGTCCTTGAAAGAAGTGTTCAACTTCCTGGAGCAGAGAGACGGGTTACTGACAACACTACAACTACTGCAACTCTAAGGAGTGCATTACTAAGGAATATGGAGGGGAGACTTGTCCGCCTACTTGTAACTTACCAGTGAGGTCCTGCAGCTTCTTCCTCTTCCATGTTATTCATTAATTGTCTCATTACACGCACCCACGTCATACCTTCTACTGTGGCTCTTAGGAAAGGGGGAAGCAGCACTTTGACACAGGTGAGGACAGAAGAACATGGTCAACCCCCCCCCAGGTATCACAGCTGTCATTAATGTCAAACAGGTACATTGCTTGGGGTGGGGGTTGCTTTTCTTGCATGAGCAACTCCGTACTTATATTGCTAGTGTATATATATATATTACAGGCCTTATAATTTTAAGTCCTTTGCTACTAGCCAGACCTGAAAAGTTACTCGCCACTGCAAGCCATTGGCTAGTGGAAATTTTGAGCCCTGTATATATATATATATATATATTTTTTTTTTTTTTTTTTTTTTTAAAGTTTGTAGGGTCATCTAGGAGTGTCAGGAATAATCTTGTCAATGCTGTATTTATTAATTAATGCAAATGATTTAATTTTTTGACTAGGATATACCGCCTATTGAAACTGAAAATGTTTTCATACAAAAACAACAATACAGGACAAAAATACACAAAACAATGCAATGTAGACTGTAATATTAATATATTTTCCCGTTCTCTATATCCTTGTTTTTGTTCGTTTTGGATTACTTGGGAGACCTTTATGAAATTGGGTCACATGAGCAGAGGATAGGGGTGGAAACCACTGGTCTACACCAAGGATGGTCAACCTGAGGCCCTCCAGCTATTCAGGGTTACGATTCCCATTATCCCCAGTCAGACAGTGTGATGGGAGTTGTATCTCTGAACAGCTGGACTGTATCAAGTTGCCCACCAATGGTTTATCCTAGTGGATCTCAAACCTATCAGAACCCCTAACAGGACAGGTGTTTAGGGTTTATCTGCTTGTTCACAGGTGAGATAATCAGAGGATCAGTCATTTAAAGGAGCAGTAATCTTTTTTTAATAAAAAAATATATATTGTAGGGCTTTTCCTTTTGAGTAAAATAAGTGTACTCCCACTGCGGAGAGATACATGGTTCCACCAGTATTACAGTTTAAACCTGTGCTTTTTTACATTAGCAGTGCCCTCTAGTGGTCAAATTCCAATTAGTAATTATGTTACATTCTAATGGAGTTGTAGTTCTGAACAGCTGGACTGTATCAAATTGCCCACTAATGGTTTATACTAGTGGTCACAGAGGCGTAACTAGAAGCCACCGGGCCCTGGTGCAAAAATTGCCATGCCCCCCCAACCACATTGCCCCCCATTGGTCACCTCCACATTGTCCCCAGTTGTCATCTATACATTGCCCCCAATGTCCACCTCCACATTTCCCCCAATGTCCACCTCCACAATGCCACCAATGTCTGCCTCCTTATTGCCCCCAACTCTCCACATTGCCCCAATGTCTGCCTCCTAATTGCCCCCAACTCTCCACATTGCCCCCAATATCCACCTCTCCACATTGCCCCCATCTCTCCACACTGCCCCCAATATCCTCCTCTCCACATTGCCCCCATCTCTCCACACTGCCCCCAATATCCTCCTCTCCACATTGCCCCCAACTCTCCACATTGCCCCCAATATCCTCCTCTCCACATTGCCCCCAACTCTCCACATTGCCCCCAATGTCCTCCTCTCCACATTGCCCCCAACTCTCCACATTGCCCCCAATATCCACCTCTCCACATTGCCCCCATCTCTCCACACTGCCCCCAATATCCTCCTCTCCACATTGCCCCCAACTCTCCACATTGCCCCCAATATCCTCCTCTCCACATTGCCCCCAACTCTCCACATTGCCCCCAATGTCCTCCTCTCCACATTGCCCCCAACTCTCCACATTGCCCCCAATGTCCTCCTCTCCACATTGCCCCCAACTCTCCACATTGCCCCCAATGTCCTCTTCTCCACATTGCCCCCAAGTCTCCACATTGCCCCAAATGTCCTCTTCTCCACATTGCCCCCAATGGTCATCTACACATTGTCCCCACTGGTCATCTACACATTGCCCCCAATGTCCATCTCCCCAATTCCCCCACTGACCACCAGTTTCCATCTCCTACCTCCCTGGCGGTCCAGCGGTATGGTAAGAGAGGCCTGTGCCTCCTTCTGCACAGACCTCTACTAGCAGCTAATCAGACTACAACTCCCATCATCCCCATCCTTCACTTCCTATTGCCAAGATCCCCTCAGATTATCTCCCAATACTATTAAGTCTTATATTACTAGAACCCAGCCTTTTTTCTCTCTTCGCTTCCCAGATAAAGCAGATTTTACAGCTCACTGTCCTATGAGGATTCTTCTGAACAGTATATTTTAGTCTTCCCAGTAGAACTCCACAGCCGTCTTCCTATAGAGATCCCCCTTTTCTGTTAGAGTTCATCCCTCTTACCTTCTAACCCCCTTTGATCCAAGTTCTAATCTTGTTCTCCTTGTCTCTCTTCATTCAGCTTTCTGTGGGTTTCTAAGAATTGGGGAATTCTGTCTCCACTGACCTCACAATTCCAAGGAAATCAGGTCTCATAAAATTGTTTAAAGGGATAATAATACTTAAAATGTAAAAAAAAATATGTTGTAGGGTTTATCCCCCTGAGTAAAACAAGGGCACTCCCACTGCTGAAAGGTGTTTCATTCAAAAGTTATTAATTTTCAAAGTTGAATTTTTTAGGTGCAATATCACAGTGGCCTGAAATTGTACAGTGGCACTGTTGCTACACCATCCTATGGAGATTTATGGTCAACTGACCAGCGCTGTCCATAGGATCATAAATATATATCATATTTCTTTTTACATTTTAAGTATTACTATCCCTTTAACTATTTTGCCCTGCATCTTCCTTGTTCTAAAACTGACTGCCTCAGTGCTAGTGCCGCTACTTTTCCAATTGGTGCCCTGGTATGGTTTTGGTTTTGGATTCTCTTGTTTCTTTTTTTCTCTGCTGAAACTAGGTGCGATACTGTTAGCCCCGCTAACTTTAACTCGGGTGGTAATGGTTTTTTCAGCACATTTTACTATTCTATAAACTGCGCTGTCAACACCAAAAACCACCAAAAAATGTTCAACCGGTGAGAAAATTTCACCCATTGAGCATTAACTAAAAATATTCACCTTTGCTGTCCTATTCCATGTGGGGGCTTCATCGCATGTTTAGGATGCAGTTTTCATGGTGCAGATCCTGTGCCACGAGGAGGAGGTGCAAACCAGGCGGTCAAAATCACCGCCGGTATGTGTAGAAGACTGGTTTCCAAAACGTAGTTGTAGTTGAAACAAACAAAAAGATGTGGACCGGCATAGATTCCCCTATTGCCCACTGGGGCCTTTGCCTGAGTCAGGCTGCCAGAATTTTGAACCGAGATTGGCTTTTATATGCCAGTCTCGGTTCAAAATAGATTGTCAGTCTCCTATTGGCTAAGATGTATTTTTTAATTTTTATACAATACTTGGTCCTCCTTTATCCATTTGTTTTGCGGACAGTGTGTGCCCTGTGGATACATCTACATCCAACACGGAACAAGGTAAGGTGAGGATCCTGCGCCATGAGAAGGCCGGCACAGAGCCCAACAGACATATTCATAAGCAGCACCAATCCAAGCGTCAGCATTAAAGTCACTCACCGATATGCTCACTACCTCGGTGCAAAAGGTGGAAGGATGCAATGAAACGCCCGAAATGTAAATCTGAGACAAACGAACCCACTGCACACAAGAAGAGTTCTTAAAATCACTTCTTTATTCAAAACAACGGACACCGGGAAAGCACAGTCTCACGCGTTTCGCACATCTTGTGCTTACTCACAGACAGTCTATGAGTAAGCACTCATAGAAGCTGCAATCTGGAAGCTGCCTACTTTTCACATGTTGTGTCAATGGCGGCCTACTATTCCCATGTTGTGTCAATGGCGGCTTGTCATTGTTCTGCTGGATGTCCTCAGCCCCGTGAATTTCACTCCTTAGCGGGGAAAAAGTATCTGTCCAGGACCACTTTTCAATGTAGAGTCCAGAGCTCCGTGATGGTTCCGTCACATATCTCCCCCTTGTCCACCTACAGCATGATCCACATGGGTCAGCTAGCTGCTGTCCGTAGTGGACACATAGTCTGGTAGTGCCCTGTCCTCAACAGTACTTGTCCCAGAAGTCTTATTCCCAGCCAGTCCCTACAGACCTGGGGTCTGGCCGGCTTGGCACCCTGCACTTCCATGTACAGGGTGACTTAGACATAAGGCACCTTGAGCCGGGGAGGCCGTCCAGCATAGACAGTCTATGAGTAAGCACGAGATGTGTGAAACGCGTGAGACTGTGCTCTCCCGGTGTCTGTTGTTTTGAATAAAGAAGTGATCTTAAGACCTATTCTCGTGTGCAGTGGATTCGTTTGTCTCAGGTTTACAGTTCGGGTGTTTCAGAGCCCAAAACAGGAGGTCGAAACCACCTGTATGTGTAGAAGACTGGTTTCCAACATGTACTTGTGGTTGAAACAAAAAGATTAACCCTATGAGCGCCAGTGAGATATGCAACGCATTATACGGTGTTGCATACCCGACTGGCACTCATAGGGTTAATCCACAAACAGTTTCACACATGTCCCGACAATTAAACTCTTACCAGTAATCCTGATGTCCAGCGGGGTCACAGCCGGTCTTCTCTTCTGATCGTCTTTCTTCCCTGAAAAAATAAAACAATACAACACGTCAGTGGTTTGTATTTTTAAAATAAACAAAATATTCCCCCAAAGATGCTACTGTTAACCCTTTGAGCGCCGGAGGGCTAGCCCTCCGGCGCTGAAAGGGTTACTGTTTGTGGCCTCTTGTAAGTAGTAAAGATGTTTAATGTGGTGTGTTTTTAATTTTAACAAGTCCTGCTTCTGTGTGGATATTTCGCACTATTTAGCACGAGTTGTGGGAACAAATAACCATAAAGAGCATTTTGCCAAAACGTGAGTTTTGGACAACAACTCTCTTTTTGCCATGTATCTCTACATCAACAGAATAGCTGGGCTTAGGGTGACCACATTTCCGTTCTGCCATTCCGGGACATGTGGTCACCCTAATCCCGTGGCTGAGGCTCCCGCCGGAGAGGACCATCTTTCTGAGGCTTCCCAGTGGGAACCCTTACTCTGTATCTGCCTCAGAAAGATGATCATTGCCGGCGGGAGCCTCAGCCGCGGGTCTCACTTGGAGCACCAGCATACCTGCTCCATCCCAACTGTCTTGCATGCACCAGTCCAGCCAGCCAATGAAATGTATTTGCTATTTGGTCCTCATTGGATGGCTCAGCCAGACAATGAGGACCATACAGCAAATACATTTCATTGGCTGGCTGGACTAGTGCGTGTTGCTCCATTCCGGGACTCTGTGTTGTCCCGGTGGGGGGTGACCCGGGATGTGGGACACAGACCCCCAATTAGGGACAGTCCCAGGCATTCCGGGACGTGTGGTCATCCTAGCTGGGCCACATGGTTGATTTTTTTGGGGTGCTACTGTTTTTGCTATAACCACAGGTTTTACCTGTAGTAATAGTATCTGCTCCTCCTCTACAAATCTCCTCTAAAAAACATTACTGTATACTTCATCAGTCTGAAAGAGATTAGCCATAAAGAGAGAGACCCACCCATGATTCTAATGGGTAAACTAATATGTTCATGTTCAGTTAACCCTTAAGGACCAGCGGTCCAAGGAAGTTACTTTCCCTTAAGGACCGCTTTGATCCTTGCTGACGCGCTGGGAACACGTGACCTGTTACGCGTACCGGCGAGCCGCATTGGGGCCTAAGAGAGATCGCTCCAGTCTTGGAGCGGTCAATTTTAGGCCCCGTTTTTACTTACAGTGCTGCCAGTAGAGCGCTGTAAGTAAAAAGTATGTGATGTGCTATGACCATCACTGGTCCTTAAGGGTATAAGTACCATGACGGTCATAGCAGATCATCTGGTCCATAAAGGGATAGGGATAGTATTCAGCCAAGTCTACCATCTAGTGACAGATTTGGAATCCGGCCCACAGATCAGCCGGCAGCTCTTCAGCAGTGCCGAGATCACGATCTTTAAAATTCTTCGTTGGAATGGTCTACAAAGTGTGCTTGCAAGCCAGGCACACTTTGTAGATAGTTCCAATGAAGTAGTTCTTTTTAAAGATCGTGATCTCGGCACTGCTAAAGAGCTGCCTGATGATCTGTGGACTGGATTCCAAATCTGTCCACTAGATGGCAGACTTGGCTGAAACAGCCAGGAAAAGAGAACTTAACTTTACTTGCTAATATCTACCAAACCATAAAAGTTTGGGAGATAAGACTTATATAATTTTTAATGTTTTTTAAGGGCTACAACATAAAATACAATTATTTTCAAGTAATAGTATCCCTTTAAGGGGTTAAAGACTACAGCAGAGTTCAAGTGCAAAAAAACAGTAAACAGATTTATGTGACTGCTATATGAATGGCAAATTCTTAAGCGACTGCTACTATTAAATTAGTGTAGAGACATATTTCAAATATAAAGTTCCGCTTTAACTTAGAAAAAAAAGTGTCCTGACCAGGAACAGATTAAAGTGCCCCCAACCTTCTCAAAATCGGTACAAGTCTGTATCAAGGTACGAAAATGATTACTTACATATTCTAGCAGTGCAACACCTCTTTCACACAAAAGCAACTTGTATTTTTGTATGTATATCTTATTTATATAAGACATGGAGCGTAAGTTTTTCTTTAAATAATGTGGAAAAAACATCAGTTATTGGCCAATAGTATATTTGTATTTTATGTATAATTCTGCCAAGGAACTTGCTATGAAACGTTGCAATGTTTGTGTCAGTTATACAATGTGCTGGACAATTAGATTTCATCATTGTTTGAATTTTCCTAACCAGTACCCCGAAGGTTGTTTAGTTAATGTTTAGTGACACTGTCCCTTTCACAATGCTGTGTCCATCTTCTTATATAAAAGGACAGTGCGTGACTGTGGGGCAATAGGAAGCACAGGACACCTCGGCCACCAGTGAGTATACTGACCCCGAAACCCCCCTGTCCATTCACTAGAACAGGGTTATAAATCACTGGGTAATTACCAGGTCTGATATTTCTATAGAGTTACAGACTGTGAGGCTGATGTACTGTGGGATCAAATAAAAACCCCAATTATTTAAATAGGGCTTTTAAAACTTTGAATCCTAGAGAGATCTCCAATGCATTTCTTCTCTGAGTTCACGGACTTAAATCCCCATTTAAAGGGATAGTAATACCTAAAATGTAAAAAAAAATATGTTGTAGGGTTTATCCCCCTGAGTAAAACAAGAGTACTCCCACTGCTGAAAGGTGTTTCATTCAAAAGTTATTAATTTTCAAAGTTGAATTTTTTAGGTGCAATATCACAGTGGCCTGAAATTGTACAGTGGCGCTGTTGCTACACGATCCTATGGACAGCTCTGGTCTCAGGACCATAAATCTCCATAGGATGGTGCAGCAACAGCGCCACTGTAAAATTTCAGGCCACTTGAATACCACTCTGGCACTTGAAGGGTTAACGCTGCATGCCCGCGCCCCCAGTACATGTGCACCCTAGGCCGGCGCCTACCTCGCCTATAGGTGGCGCCGGCCCCGAGTGGAAGCAACATCGATGTTCTCTCCACTGAACGTATGTGTCAGCAAAATCACTGATAAAGGACTTCGATGTAGGGGATATAAATCACCAGGCAGCACGGATATCCCCCAGCCCCGCACATTATGGAGATCTGCAGGGGGAATGAAGAGAGAGTATGGCAGACTTTCACAATAGTGAAACTCAATTCCCATAGTTGTCAAGTAATTTCCTGTTTCTTTCACTCTTTACTCTTTTCATCCATCAGTTTGCAGACCTCTCTCTCTAACATCCTTATGTCTGCTGAAGAGGTGGTGTTCAGAGACTGATTGCTTAGAAGTTGTTCGCAGGAATGTACTAATGTGCCTGCACATAAACAAAAGTGCAGTGATATGCTTAACCCTTTGAGGGACAGAGGAATGTGCAGTGCTTTGTAAAGCAACCTGTTAACCCTTCGAGTGCCAGAGTGGTATTCAAATGTGTTGCAAACCCACTCTGGCACTCGAACAGTTAAACAACCCTCTGGTACTCCAAATGTTACAAAATCCTATATAATAAGTCACTAGGATGTTTGTCAGAAGCCGTCATGTGCAGTAGAGACTGCCTGAACGCACAGAATGCTGGGAGCACGGAATGCTGGGAGGTGTAGGAATGCTGGGAGGTCTGTGCTTTCGGGCAGTATCCACAGTGCATGACTATGTCAGTGGCAGGACACAGAGCTGGACTGGCATCTTAACTCGCTGAGTGCCAGAGGGGTATGCAACGCATTGCAAAGCAATGCGTTGCATACCCCTCTGGCACTCATAGGGTTAACATCGCCTGGACCTTGGCCCGTGTACACGGGCTTTTACACTAGTAATATTATATATAAATATACATTTTTAGTTCATGTGCAACTCACCATTTTGTACATTCCCTGAATATCTGGGGGTTCGGAGCTTGAGCAAAAATGTAATTTTAAATACAGAGAAGCAGTTATTTTTAGGGATTTTAAACCGGCAGATTTGATTTTATACAGTTATTACAAGTTTGTAGGGCTGAGTAGGAGACGGCAGATCAACCTGATTCTCTTTGTTGGAATCTTAAGCGAATGTCTAGAAGTGGAGCGGTGATTATAGGATGTGCGGCGAGCTGCAGGCAGCGTACTGGTCAGGTTGTGTGGAAGATAAATGTAAGAGATGACTGGTGCCAAATTACGATTTGACTTTATTACAATTCATTAATGGTTATTGTAGACTTTAAGTGATTTGTGTTTTGTTACAAATACCATTGTGACTGTATTGTCAGCATTTAAAGCTGAACTGTCACACAAATTAAAGTTACCCCCAAATAATTAGGCACATAAAGATAAGCATATCCATACTAGTATTATCTGGAATCAGCCTGGCATTATTGAGAAATACAACTTGTTCTCAGTGCAGACATCTTGCCACAGAGACATTTACGAGTCTGCGCTGTCCGTCCCGGTCTCCTCTAGGATTGGAGAGGGGGATTTGCATTGTACCTTAAAGGGATAGTAATATTTCGTTTTATCTTTGTTTTATTTTGTAGGCATTAAAAAAACATGAAGAACGATATAAGTCTTATCGCTCAAACCTTTATGGTTTGAGAGATATTCACAAGCAAAGTTTCCCCTCCCGCCCCTTTTACCTAGTGTAAGCCATCTCTTCTCAGATGTGGAATGCAGTCCATAGACCAGACAGATAATAGAAGGGGACAATCTTCTTCCTATGAGAACAATGAAGGCCCTGCCCCTCTTGACAAGTTTTTCAGGTTTTTCCCTTATCTTAATTGAAGATTGTCCCTCTCTGCAATCTACCTGGGCACCTCCCTTCTGATCTGGCTGAGCAGTGTTACATCAGTAAAAGGGGCGGGAGGGGGATACTTTGTAATTGAATTACTCTTGTCCTACAACTCTGACAGAACTGAAATAACACTCTCCCAAAGTCCAAATACTATGATGATTAATTAGAGCTGCTTTTATTATGAAACATTACTATCCCTTTAAGAACAGTTGTTTTTTAGTGGACCATCTTTCAACTTCAGAGAAATCTTCCTGCAATGCAACCTCAAGCTGTGAAATGTTTGGATTTTTTGTGTAGATTCTGATTTTGTCTTCATTCATGTGCTCAGAAGAAACACTGAAAACCATGGGCAGATCATTTATGAATAGTCAAAACAGAAGGGGCCACAGAATGGAACCTTGGGGAACCCACTTGTATCATGGAGTGGGAGAAAAACACTGTCAGCAATAGACATATTGCATTACATCTGATAAATAACAGCGACACATTTTAGTGAGTGATTACCTATGCCTTGGTTTTCTAGTTTATCAGTAGTGATATCAGGAGTGAATCAGGTTCCTTCTTTAGGACGGTAATCTCAAAAAAATTGGGTAGAAACAACCCAAACATTGAAACATTAGAATCCATGGCACAGTGTGAGACATCAGTAATTTACTAGTATCTAACATGAGTAAAACTGATATAAAGAGGTTACATCGATGATTCTTTCCTCTTATCTTGCAGGATAACTCAGTAGAAAGAAAATGAGGGTCATCCCTTGGTGTGTGGCCGCAGCTCTGCTGTGTGTGGTGGTGTTTGGTGATCATAATGGTCATGACAAGGATCATGATCAAGATGGCCACAAACATGGACATCATAAACATGACCATCATCCTGGCAAAGGAAAACATCACCACCATGAGGACCATCATGAATCCAATAAATCCATATCTTTCCACAAAATAACACCAGCAAATTCCAAATTTGCATTTAAACTCTTCAGGCAGGTGGCTTCAGAAAACCCATCTGATAACATTTTCTTCTCCCCCGTGAGTATTTTCACTGCTTTCACTATGCTCTCCCTGGGGGCCAAGTCCAAAACCTTTGACCAGCTCATAGAAGGTCTGGGCTTCAACATCTCTGAGATATCAGTGGAAGACATCCATGCAGGATTCCATCACCTCCTTCAGAAGTTGAATGACCCCAATAGTGAATTTCAGCTCAACAGTGGGAATGCCCTCTTCATAAAAAAAGACTTGAAACTCATCCAGAAGTTCTTAGATGACGCCAAAAACTTCTATGATTCAGAAGTGTTTTCTACCAATTTCCAAAATTCAGAGGAAGCAAAAACACAGATCAACAGTTACGTGGAGAAGAAAACTAACGGGAAAATTGTTGACTTGCTCAGCAGTGTTGACCCGCAGACAGCTTTATATATTATTAACTACATTTATTTTAAAGGTAAGTTGTGATATTTTGACAGTGATTCAATTGACAGTCTGTCTCCTTTATGACTTTACACACTTGCTGAAAATGCCAAGTCACATTGTGTATAAATTTTATGTTAATCTTTTTCATGTTCACCTATGTTTTTACACTTTTATGTCCCTAATATTCAGCTTCCTGGATCTCTGTGTCCATAAAACTTGCCATCAGGTCATGTAAAAGCAGGGATAGTGATACAATGTAACAGTATCCTTACAACAGAAATGCCTGCCTCCTGACTGTTAAGGACAGAATAAAGAATATGGGGACAGTGCTACATTGTATCACCACCCCTGCTTTCACTGTGCCTATTACAACTCTGTCTGGAAAAACAGATGCAGGGAGCTCATTGTCCGATCACATGATTCTTTGCTGTTGAACTCAAGGACCCCAAACTCCTCCCACTAGAACAATAGTTACGTGGGGAAGAAAACCAATGGGAAAATTGTTGGCTTGCTAAGCAGTGCTGACCCACAGAAAGCTTTATATATTATTAATTACATTTATAGTAGAGGTAAGTTGTGATTTTTTGTCACTGGTTAATTAAATAACAAATAATATGAATGATTAGTCTAGGAAATATGTTAACGTTCAGTTTTCTACTTGTTAATTGCTTCTAATCCCACTTCTGGGGGGATGAATCCTGGGGGAGGGAGCTGTATATTAAGGGCTGGGACACTGTTACCCCCAGTTTAGGAATGATCTTCGTCAGCCTCATTTCTATTGGCTGTACAGGTGGGGGTGATATCACAGTAACCAATAAGAATTAATCAGCTGCCGTTCTAGAGCTAACTGTACCAGCTCCATTCAAGAGATCACCAGGTCAATTCTGTACACTAATGGCTGTAATTTTACAAAGCTGCTACTACCAGAGGTGGGACTGGCTGATTCCGGCTCATTTCTATTGGCTGTACATGTGAGTGGTGACATCATAGCAGCTAATAGAAATCGTCAGCTGCCTCTGTGGAGCTCACATTACCAGCTCTGGGAAGAAAAAGCCCAGAGAGTTCTACATGCTGATGGCTGTAAGTTGCTATATCGTTGCTGCTCACAGAGGTGAGAAAAACAGTGACTGACTAGTAAAAGACTGAACTTTACCACACACACCTATAGATGTCTGTATATTTTACTTTATTTTCCATGTTAGTTGTCGTTTAGGGGCTCAGTCCATGAAAATAATCAAGAGGACAGGTGTTCAGGTTAAGTTGAATGTCCATTACATTTACAGTAAAGAGGTGATTAGACGACACTGGAATATCCTATATAATAGGATGTTTGTCAGAAGCCGTCATGCACAGTAGACACTTCCTGCGCTGCAGTCACGCTAAGTAAAGACTGCCTGAAAGCGCCACAGCTGATACGGAGCGGGGCGCTCTGAATTCGGACCGGAGTCCTCTCTGCGCACCTTCCTGGGACCGCTTGGTGAGCAGAGAGGCTCCGGGCACCAGCCGAGGTTGCTGGGTGGCGCTGTGGCCCGTGTACACAGGCTTTTAAACTAGTTGTTTATAAACTTGCCTGTTAATTGCTCAAAGTGACTGAATCTCATTAACCCTTTGAGTGCAAGAGGGGTATTAGGGCTGCCACCTTTTCTTCAAAAAAATACCGGCCATGGCATTCCCTCCATAGACTTAACATTGGACAGAAGCCAATTTTTTACCGGCCTGCCGGTAAAATACCGGCTGGGTGGCAACCCTAAAGGGTATTCAACGCATTGCTTTGCAATGCGTTGCGTACCCCTCTGGCACTCAAAGGGTTAATAATCATTAGGACTCATATTTCAGGTTAATTCAGCAATATAAGTGTTACAGTTAGTATGAGAGTCACATTCTACAGAATTAGAATATCTCATGTTAAGAAGACCTGAGTTTTCAACTTCTATGTAATTGCTCATTGTCCAGATTTAGTGAATCATAAAAGTCTATTTAGTCATGAACAAAACTATACGATTACAAATCAATTTGTTCAATTTTACCACACTTGATAAACTGACTAATTTAAATTGATTAAAGCCTCCTAATCATAAATCCCACTTATATTGCATAAAAAATCCTAGCGGAATTGACTCATAATTGCCATTAGGATTTTCTACACAGATGAAGGTATGTAGGGGTTTATTTTTTTAAAGGGCTAGTAACACTTAATATCAAATCATTTTACTGTAGCATTTATCCTCCTGATAAGAGTAATCGCACTTTTGAGAGGTATTTTATTCAAAATTTACTGCAACCCAAACTTGACATTTTTAGGTGCAGTATCTGAATGGCTTGAAAAGTACAGTGGCGCTGCTCTTACATCATTCTATGGAGGTTTATGGTCAACTGACTAGATCTGTCCATATGATGGTGCAGCAACAGCGCCACTGTAACATTTCAGGCCACACAGATACTGCATTAAAAATTTCAAGTTTGCACTTCAAAAACTATTAAATAAAACAGTATCCTTTTAAAAGGTCACATGCGAAAGAACATGCGGCCTTGTAACTACTTCACCATGTCGCCATGATCAAAATGGCGACATGACAATCTCACACTGCATGACAGCGCTCAGACTTCAGATAGCAGGACAGGAAAGGCGATTCCCAGACACCCCTTTGTGCCATGCCACTCAGATCCCGAAATCCTCCTGTGAGCTCTCCCGAACATCCAAGATTGTGGAGCTAGACCCGGAGCAGGGGCTGCTTCAAGGGTGGTTGTGTGAGCTGCGCATCCCGGGCAATATCTGGCAATGGGCAGTGCCTTTTCCCTGACGCAATGTGGTGCCCAGCATACTGAAAATAGCTCCCAACCACCCCAATGCCTCCACTGTGGGGCTGCTAATCTGAAGCCACAGTGGGGACACAAGGTTTCTGTTGAGGAGCACATACACAGGGTTTGGCAGACACTTTTTTCCCCTGCATGGAGATACTGAGGAGGAGAAGGTTTTGGGCCAAGATTGGCATGTTGTGTTTTTTTTTTTTAGGACAAATTAGTGAGGAGGGGCAAAGTCCTTGTAATTTCAAGCGACGGGTAAAAATGTATGTGACCTTTAAGTAGGCGACATGACAATCTCACTCTGCCATGCAGTGCGAGATTGCCATGTCGCCATTTTGATCATGGCGCCATAGTGAAGTAGCTACGAGGTAGCACGCTCTTTCGAGTGCGACCTTTTAAAAGTGAACAGAATAAAACACCTGTCAGCAGAGTTTTCCTTGATTTACTCAGGAAGATAAACCCTACAATTTATCGTTTTTTGCATATTAAGTGTTAGTATCCTTTAAATTTGAGGTCCATATAATTTTGCTGCCCAGTTACACAACTTTGATAAGATAAATCAACCAAAAAAAATAGTTATATCTAAGGTACATTCAGTTATGGCAGACTATATACTAAGTCCCATTGTTTACAGGAAAGTGGGAGAAACCTTTTAAGGAGGACCAAACAAAGGAGGGGGACTTTCATGTGGATGACAAAACAGTTGTGAAAGTACCGATGATGAGAAGGATGGGCATGTACAATGTGGCGTTTGATGTCAATTGCACCATAGTGGAGATTCCATACAAAGGAAACGCTACATCGCTCTTTATTTTACCTAAAGAAGGAAAGCTTAAACAGGTGGAAGAGTCTCTGGAAAAAGAAACAGTTCTGTCATGGAAAAAAATAATGAGGCGACGGTAAGAGATTATCCTCTGTGACAGCTTGTAACGATTTATCTATGAATCCTTCATACATTTTATATAGTAAAGTATTTATTAACAGGAGTGGAGCAATTATGGAGCAAACCAACTGCACCGAAGGCAGGAAAGGAAATTCCCGTTGATTAAAGCGGAACTATAACCCCTATACAAGTTTACCTTATTGTAATTCTCATCTAGCGATAAACTTTAAAGGGATAGTAATGCCCAAAATAAATTTGATTCTATATGTTAGATTTTACAAAAATAAAGTATTTGTGAAAAGTCCTATCTCTCAAACCTCCATTAAAGTTCCCCTCTCCGTCCTCTTCTCCTGACGTTAAGCTGACAGCAGGAGTTCCCGGTCTGGGGACCAACAAGCGGCTCTTCAGCAGAGCCACAATAGCGGGATTTAAAAATAAATACTTCTTTGGAACGGTTTACAGAGTGTGACTGGTTTGCAAGCAGACTTTTTAGACCGTTTCAAAGAAGTATTTCTTTTTAAATTGCACTGTTGCGGCTCTGTTGAAGAGCCTCTTCGTCTCGGCCGACACTGATCTCCTTCTGTCAGCTTTACAATTGACCTCAGGAGAAGGGGAACTTTAGTGGATGATATCTCTCACGCCATAAAGGTTTGAGAGATAGGACTTTTTCCAAATACTTTATTTTTGTAAAATCTACTAACATATATAATCATCTTTATATTGGGCATTGCTAACCCTTTAATTGATGGTTATTTTGGTTAAAAAAACATGCTTTGGCGTAATTTACATTATTAAAAATGTGCCGTGGCCTTACTTCCGGACAGACTTTAGTTACGGCTGTGCACCGCATCCTGTCAATCGTCTTCTGTTCCTCCCCAAGTATTGTCGCATTCCAACCTGCTTACATGGAGAAATCCTCAGTCATTGGAGGAAAATGGAACGTGACAATACTTGGGGAGGAAACAGAAGACGATTGACAGGATGCGGTGCACAGCCATAACCACAGTCTGTCCGGAAGTAAGGACATGGCTCGTTTTTAACACCTTAAGGACTACATGACGTACTATGACTGTCATGGTCCTTAAATACTTAAGGACCGATGACAGTCATAGTATGTTACGTACTTTTTACTTACAGCGCTCCACCGAGAGCGCTGTAAGTAAAAATAAGGCCTAAAATTGGCAGTTCCAAGACTGGAGCGATCTCTTGCAGGCCCCAAAGCAGCGCACCGATACACGCAACAGGTCATGTGTACCGGCGCATCAGCAAGGATCAAAGAGGTCCTTATGGGACGGAAACGTCCCAGGACCGCTGGTCCTTAAGGGTTTAATAATGAAATTTCGCCAGAGCATGTTTTTTAACAGAAATAGCCAACAATTAAGGCTTATCGCTAGATGGGACTTACAATAAGGTAAACTTGTATAGGGGTGATAGTTCCCCTTTAAAATGGGTCTTTTAAAAGGCATATGTAAGGCAATGAGAATTGGGGGAATTTGTGTTTGACTCCTCTGAAGCAGTTGGTTTGTAAGAGAATGATTCCAGTTGGTTTTAATACATCATACGCATTAAACTGTATATTTTTACTCGACAAGTCTATGTAACATGTTGGGACCCATGACAGGGTCAGTGGGAGATGGAGGTCCATTAAGAATGATTTCAGGTATTTAGGTAACAAGCTTAAAGGGATAGTAATGTTTCATAATAAAAGCAGCTCTAATTAATCATCATAGTATTTGGACTTTGGAGAGTGTTATTTCAGTTCTGTCAGAGTTGTAGTACAAGAGTAATTGAATGATAAAGTATCCCCCTCCCACCCCTTTTACTGATGTAACACTGCTCAGCCAGATCAGAAGGGAGGTGCCCAGGTAGACTGCAGAGAGGGACAATCTTCAATTAAGATAAGGGAAAAACCTGAAAAACTTGTCAAGGGGGGGAGGGATTTCATAGGAATAAGAGTGTCCCCTTCTGTTATCTGTCTGGTCTATGGACTGGATTCCACATCTGAGAAGAGATGGCTTACACTAGGTAAAAGGGGCGGGAGGGGAAACTTTGCTTGTGAATACCTCTCAAAACATAAAGGTTTGAGAGATAAGATTTACATCGTTCTTCATGTTTTTTTAATGCCTACAAAATAAAATAAAGATAAAACGAAGTATTAATATCCGTTTAAAATTGAGACAGTTTAATTAATTAGTGAGGATAAGGCAAAGGCAGTCCTCTTAAACAAATTCCTTTCTTCTGTATTCACATCAAAGCAACAGTGGCAGATTTTTAGCAAACGTGGAAAACCACAGAATTTCCTCCACCATGTACATGGATTATGGAGGTCAAAGTTCAAAAGAGACCGGAGAAGGTTATGGTGAATAAAGCACCTGGTCCTTATGGTATACACCCAAGGGTACTTATGGAACTTAGTTCCGTAACAGAAGACCAGTATCTTTATTATTTATTGATCCACTTTCATCAGACATGATGCAGTTAATATCTAAACTTGGAATTTAAATACCTATAAGTTTGACTTCTGTAGTGTGTAAGATATTACAAGCGTTACTAACAGATTGTATTCAGGACCATGTGACAACCAACAACAATATTTGTAGAAGCCAGCATTGTTTATGAAGAATAGATCATGTCAGACTTGCATAGTATGAAATGTGAAGCAGTAACTTGGAGAAGGATATTGTTGGGGATGTAGTAGACTTGGATTTTGCAATAGCCTTTAATAACGTGCCCCAAAGCAGCTTACTGCATAAATTGAAAAGTTTTGGCTTGGGACTGGGAGGTGAACTCTGTGCATGGACAAAGATGGCAGAGAGCAGTTGTAAATGGAAACTTTTCACGTTGGATTAGGGTTGTAAGTGGGGTGTCATAGTGTTCAGCGTACCTGGGAACTTTTTATTCTAGAGTCCCCGGAGAGGACTCTGCCGGTACCGCTTGGTGGATAAAAACGACATGATTAGTGTCAGAAAGGGGCAGGGTCGTGGCCAGAAGGAGAAGAGGTGCACAGGAAATGGGAGGAACAGGCTGGTAAGGAACAGGAGTAGGCAGAGCTTCATAAGAACCTACCGCTACTGAATAATCAGCCACTGTCCCCGGATACCCGGTAATTCACTGCAAAATCTGGAGTCTCCGTGGCATTTCCGGAGAGTTCCCAGCTACGGTGTTCAGTCCTGGGCTCAGTGCTTTTTATTTTGTTTATTAATGATCTCGAAGTGTGGACAGTATTGTCTCAATCTTTTCTGAAGACACTAAGCTATGTTAGAAAAATACAGAGCTGGATGTTTTTTCTCTGCACAAATTTTTGGATAAACTGAGTGAATGGGCAGAAAAGTGGCAGATGACATTTAATGTAGACAAATGTAAGGATATGCATTTGCGCAGCAGAAACAAACGTGTTACATATACAGTGAATGGGAAACAACTTAGGGAATCCTCATTATAGAAAGATTTAGGAGAACTGATAGACAATAGACTTCACAGCAGTGTGCAGAGTCACTCAGCTGCTGCAAGAGCAAATAGAGTACTAGCCTGCATAAAAAGAGGTGTAGAAGCAAGGGATGCTAATATTATCCTACCTCTGTATAAATCCTTGGTTAGGCCTCAACTGGAATATGGAGTAGAGTTTAACTAATTTTCACAGTCTCCCTTTGAGGCTAAGTTTTCCTGTGCTTCCTGCCTCTGTATGGCCGCCGGCCGGCATGGCCTCCGGCCACTTCCTCATTGCTGACATCAGGTAACAGGCACTAGCACGGCGCCTGTTTATGGGCCTATTCTGGGTGGCCTAATTGGGCCCTGCCTCCTTCTGCTCCTTTATAAACCTCCCTGGGCCTGGTAGTCACTGCCCTTAAGTGGTGTTTCCGCTAGTGTCTCTTGTGCGCCGTTGTAACCTGTACTTTATCTGAGAATCCGCTCCGTGTATGACCCTGGCTTGTCTGACTACTCACATCAGTTCTGACTTGTGGCTCTGGCTGAGTAACTCTCTCTGTGTGGACCCCAGCTTGTCTGACTACCCACATTGGTTCTGATCTGTGGCTCTGGCTGGCTAACTCGCTCCGTGTATGACCCCGGCTTGTCTGACTACTCACATTGGCTCTGACCTGTGGATCTGGCTGAATAACTCGCTCCATGCAGTCCTCAGCTGTCTGATCTCTGGCTCTTGCTGACTATCGTTCCATGCAATCCCCGGCTTGTCTGACCTGTGGCTCTGGCTGACTACTTGCTCAGTACCCTCCTAGAGTGCCTGGCCATCAGTCTCGGTGTTCCATGGCTCAGGCCTGCTCTCGCTCCCTGTTGACTCCAGTCATGTGACCTGGAGTGGAGACTGGTGCATCAGTACTATACCCTCTGTTGTTTCATCTGCACTTTGGGCCTAGTCTCCGGTATCTTGCAGTACTGCAGTGCGCAGCACAGTGTGCGGCTCCGGGTAGGAGCCTGGGTCCTATCATCATGAGTTCTGGGGTTGTGTGGGCTATGTTATTATTTGCTGTAGATTATAAATAAAGGTGTTTATTTATATTTTACGATTGTGTCTGTCCTTCTTTGCCTGAAAACAGTGACACTAACCTCATCTTTCGCCCTTCAACAATGCTCCTAACTAGATTGTCCATATCTTCCTTCCCACTCTCCAACCGCCATCTCATAACCTTCTCTGCAACCATTTCCCTCATTCCCTCACCAACTACGGCCCTGCACAACACCCGCAACCTTCGCTCACTAGACATTTCTGTCTTAAGTTCTGCATTGCACTCAAACCTCTCCACCTTCAACACTCTTTCTGAACCCGACAGTCTTATAGAATACTACAACAACCTACCCTCCTCATCACTTAATCTGTATGCCCTCCTCCAGTCCCTTCAGAAATGCCCCTCAAACCCATGCCCTTGGCTCAACTCACAAACACACTTTCTCCGCTCCTGTACCCACACCTCTGAACGCCTGTGGAGGAAGTCCCGCTCTCATGCAGACTTTATCCACTACAGATTCCTCCTGTCCTGCTTCAACACTGCTCTATCCTCTGCCAAACAACACTACTACTCCTCATTAATCAATACTCACAAATATAAACCACGGAGCCTCTTCTGTATCTTCAATTCCCTCCTTCGCCCCTCCCCTCCATCATTCCCCCTTCCCTCCCTAACCTCTCTAGCCTGCATAAAAAGAGGTGTAGATGCATGAGATGCTAATATAAATCTATCTCTATATAAATCCTTGGTTAGGCCTCAACTGGAATATGGAGTAGAGTTTAACTAATTTTCATAGTCTCCCTTTGAGGTTAAGTTTTCCTGTGCTTCCTACCTCCGTATGGCCGCCGGCCGGCATGGCCGCCGGCCACTTCCTCATTGCTGACACGTTCGTTCCCATGCTAAGTTGTGTATTCGACTCCTCCCTATCCTCTGGCATCTTCTCCTCCTCAGTCAAACATTCAATAGTATCTCCAATCCTCAAGAAAAGTTCATTAGACCTCACCTCCCCATCCAACTACCATCGAATATCCCTCTTGAGCTTTGCTTTTAAGCTCCTTGAGCGCCTAGCCTACTCTCATTTACTTACCATCCTCAACTCCCATAATGCTCTGGACCCGATGCAGTCTGGATTTCGGCCCACATTCCCTACAGAAACTGCCCTTATCAAAGTAACAAACGATCTCCACATTGCAAAATCCAATGGCCATTTCTCTATTCTTATCCTCCTAGACCTATCAGCAGCATTCAACACAGTTGGCCATACCCTCCTCTCTCAGATTCTCAAATCACTTGGTATCTGTGGCCTGGCACATTCCTGGCTTCTATCCTATCTATCTCAACGGTCTTTCTCTGTGACATACGCTAACACCTCCTCATCCTATCCCCCTCTTAGTAGATGTACCCCAAGGCTCTGTTCTGGGACCTCTTCTCTTTTCTCTGTATACACTCTCCATGGAGCAACTGATAAAATCCTTTGGCTTTAACTACCATCTCTATGCAGACAATATGCAAATTTATCTCTCCGCACCCTCAATATCACCTGAAATACAGCAGCGGGTCTCAGATTGCCTTACTGTTGTCTCTTCCTGAATGGCTCATCGTCGCTTAAAACTTAACATGTCCAAGACTGAGCTCCTTATCTTCCCTCCTAAATCCTGCACAACACCTCCATTTTCTATAACTGTCGAGAGCTCCACAATTTACCCTGTAGACAAGGCCTGCTGCCTCTGGGTAACTTTGGACTCTTCTCTTTCCTTCACCACCCACATTAATGACGTAACAACACCTGTTGCTTCTTTCTTAGGAGTTTACCAAAAATCTGGCCTTTCCTCTCTCACTCTACAACAGAAACCCTCATGCATGCTCCTGTCCTTTCTCGCCAGGACTACTGCAACTCTTTACTTATTGGTCTTCCTGCTAACCATATCGCTCCTCTCCAATCAATTGTTAATTCAGCCACCAGAATACTCTTACTCTCCTCCAGAACAGTACTCACGCCTCCACTTTTAAAATCACTGTCACGGCTTCCCATAAAGCAGCGTATCACATTCAAAATCCTCCTCATTACATTCAAGGCTCTCCATCACTTGTCCCCGCCTTATATTTCCTCTTTGATATCCCCACACTTACCTGCACGTCCTCTACACACCATGCATGGTGGACGACTCTCTGCCCCTTTAACCACTATTGCTGTTTCACGGCTGAAGGCTTTCTCCCTTGCTGCTCCCTACCTCTGGAACTCCCTACCACCCAGTATTCGCCAAACCTCCACCATGATTAATAAACATTAAAGTGAAACACACTCACTTATCACCCGAATATTCATTTATGCACTACTGATTTACTAAACTCCATCGTATCTCAGTTCAGGTTTTAACCCTTTGAGTGCCACAGGGGAACACAACGCATTGCTTTGCAATGCGTTGCGTATCCCTCTGGCACTCTAAGGGTTAAAAGGGACCCAATCCACTAAAAAAATAACTGATCTGTATGCTTTTCCCAATAGGTAAGAGACAGAGTTTACTACTGCAGGGATAGTGTTATACTGTATCACTGTCAATGCTTTCACATTGCCTAACAGAAAGCTCCCTGGAAACAGACTTAAAAAAGTAAAAAATGAAGGTATCAAAACAATGAACAACAATAAGCTATTTGATATTACACATGCGTTTAATAATGTGTAAAGCAAAAAGAAGGCTGACTCACCTTAACCCTTTGAGTGCCAGAGACAGTATCTAAACGCATTGCAGCACATTAAAAAGGTTAAAGTGATAGTAATGTTTCATAATAAAAGCAGCTCCAATTAATCTTCATGGTATTTGGGCCATGGAGAGTGTTATTTCAATACTGTTAGAGTTGTAGTTCAAGAGTAATTGAATGATAAAGTATCCCCCTCCCACCCCTTTTACCTAGTGTAACACTGCTCACCTCAGATGTGGAATCTGGTCACTTGACCTGTGTTAGCAGCCTGAAAACTTATACTGTATGATGTAGTAGTACAGATGGTAGCAGGGTGCTGAGTATAATATAAATATGATGAGAGGCAGAAGCAAGCGAGAAAAGGAACACCAAGGAAGTCCAAAGGAGACCCGGTGAAAAAAACTAACGCGGTACAGAATAGGTAACAGACGAGAGAATGGTCAGGCTGGACAAAAGGTCTAGCCTGGCAGAACTGGAGCAGTATGAGGTGGAAAGCCAATAGTCAGAGGTAGGTGGCAGACAAGCTAAAACCAGGGCCAAAGCTGGGGTCAAAACCGGTAAAGACAGATAAATGAGGAAAAACGTTGATACAACACGAAGGGAACAAACTCCGACATCAGAGCACTCGAGGGCCGTCTGACCTGCTTTCTTGTAGGCCCCGAGTGCGTCTGATGTCATACAGTGTGACGTCGGTGAAACCTGGAAACGGCCACAACACTCCCAGTCGCATCGGAACACGGCGGCTATTGGAAGTGAGGGCACTGATCATGACAACAGGACAGATCACAGCAAGGGACAATCTTCTTACTGTGATCATAAGGAAAATCCTGCCCCCCTTGACAGGTTTTTCCTTATGATCACCAAAGATTGTCCCTCTCTGTGATCCATCTGGACAGTCTTGCTGCTCTGAGGTGAGCAGTGTTACATCAGTAAAAGGGGTGGGAGGGGGATACTTTATCATTCAATTACTCTTGTACTACAACTCTGAAAGTATTGATATAACACTCTCCACAGCCCAAATACTATGAAGATTAATTAGAGCTGCTTTTGTTGTGAAACATTACTATCCCTTTAATGCACAGAAATGTATGTGTCATACTGGGACAATTTTGCAGCAATGCTGTCATTTTAAATTCTTGATATGTTTGTCTTTAAGCTTTCATACCAGTGGTGGGAACTTGAGATTCCCCCCCACACACCAAACCTACTGTGGCCCCGCCGACACCCCCACCCCAGCCAACTGATGGCTGGGGATGATGGGAATTGTAGTCAACAACTCATGGAGGCTTCAGTTTGCCCAGTCTTGATTTAGACAGAGAATTTACAAGTGGTGGCTTTTTATGTGTTCAAAACCCAACTCCATCATAATGTTGCACCTCACTTTATATTGTGGAACCAATAATATTTATTATCAAGTCTCGCTCCAAAGCTTGTATATTAGTTTGTGTTTCCTCAGATTTTAATTTTTGTTCCATACAGATCTGCCAATTTATTCATCCCCAAATTCACAGTCTCTGCCACACTTGACCTTAAGGATGTGCTGAGTAAACTGGGAATAACGGAAGTCTTTTCTGATAGTGCTGATCTTTCCGGAATTGTACGAAACCCTAAACTGAAGGTGTCTAAGGTGAGATTCTGACCAACGAGTTCCTGTCACATGTAGACAGTTAAACTTTTGAGTGCCAGAGTGCCTCTGGCACTCAAAGGGTTAAGCTGCTAAAGAAAATGTCACAATTCTATTAAACTTTTAAGGACCAGAGCGGTGTGAAGCACATTGCAAAGCAATGCATTGCACACCCTTCTGGTCCTTAAAGGGTTAATAATTCCTTCAGCCATCTCTCCTGAAAAGCACGTATGATGTATCTTCTATTCACTATTGTGGTGTATGTTCCATAGATTTGGCCACAAATTGCAGACTATTGGATCTTCTGCTGGTAGGCTATTCCACTTATCTACTATGCCGCTAGGGCGGAATGACTGCGGTAGTTGCCCGTTAACTATTTGAGTGACAGAGGGGTATCCTATGCATTGGCTACCTCTCTGGCACTCAAAAGGTGATCTCTTAACCTTTTGAGTGCCAGAGAGGTAGCCAATGCATAGGATACCCCTCTGTCACTCAAATAGTTAACGGGCAACTACCGCAGTCATTCCACCCTATCGGCATAGTAGATAAGTGAAATAGCCTACCAGCAGAAGTGGTAGAGGTTAAAACAGCGAGGGAATGTAAGCATGCATGGGACAGGGATAAGGCTGTACTGATCATAAGACAAGACCAAGGACCAAATAAGGTCTGAGGTTTTTAAAGTAGGAAAATGGGCGACTAGATGGGCCGAATGGTTCTTATCTGCCGTCAGATTCTATGTTTCTGTGTGTGTACTTCTGCATCTCTGTGGGAGCAGGTCTACTGAGGAAACCAATGCTGAATTGTGAGACCTGACGAATCAGCGGAGGGAGCTAAAAACCTTTTCCCACGCCCATTTCTGGCCACACCCACACCTTTCCCAAGAGATTCTTCATTCAAAAGTTATTAACAACAAAAGATAATTCAGTGCTTGGACAGCTTTTCAGTCAACTGACCAAAATTCATTGTTTCACTTATGGTTCAATGTTAACACTATCCCTGCAGAGCTGCTGTGGAGGCAGACTTTTCTGTTGCCTTGTAGTGTTACACTGTATTACTACTCCTGTTTTCATGGTCCCTGATAGAAATCTCCATGGGAAATGATATCCCAGGTACTCACTGTTAGGGACATGAAAGTTTAGAAAGGAGAAGATTAAAAAAATAATAAAAAGTATAAAAATGTGACTTTTCATATTACACGCTTTCAGAACATGTAAAGTCAAATGTGGAGGATGAGTGTCCAACGCACTTGAAGGCAACGAGAAATGTAGTTGTTCCTTATAGTGCAGTTAGTTTGTTGTAGAATAGTTCCTTATTTCTTCACACATATGTCCCATATAATCCTATATAGGATGATTAGAAATGGTCCATATCATTCATGCTGATCGGTGACTTTCTCCTCCTCTCCAGGCTGTACATAAGGCCGTGCTGAGCGTTGATGAGAAAGGAACAGAGGCCGCAGCAGCCACAGCCATTGAAGTGATGCCCATGAGCCTCCCACCAGACATCCGTTACGATAGGACTTTTCTGTTCCTCATTCTTCATAAAGACACAAAAAGCATTCTTTTCCTTGGAAAAATCACAAATCCCACTAAGTAGTACATATTCCTCATTCTCTTTGAATAAATCAATATCAATCATTCCTTTGTACTGTGTTTGTTGTCTTTGTAAAATATGAAATGCATACCTCCCAAGTGTCCCACTTTATGAGATATTAGGGATCCGTACCTCTTTAGGCGATATTAGGGGTCCATACCTCCCAAGTGTCCCTCTTTAAGAAATATTAGGGGTCCGTACCTCCCAAGTGTCCCTCTTTAGGAGATATTAGGGGTCTGTACCTCCCAAGTGTCCCTCTTTAGGAGAGATTAGGGTCCATACCTCCCAAGTGTCCCTCTTTAGGAGATATTAGGGGTCCATACCTCCCAAGTGTCCCTCTTTAAGAAATATTAGGGGTCCGTACCTCCCAAGTGTCCCTCTTTAGGAGATATTAGGGGTCTGTACCTCCCAAGTGTCCCTCTTTAGGAGAGATTAGGGTCCATACCTCCCAAGTGTCCCTCTTTAGGAGATATTAGGGGTCCATACCTCCCAAGTGTCCTTCTTTAGGAGATATTAGGGCTCTGTACCTCCCAAGTGTCCCTCTTTAGGAGATATTAGGGATCCATACTTCCCAAGTGTCCCTCTTTAGGAGATATTATGGGTCTGTACCTCCCAAGTGTCCCTCTTTAGGAGATATTAGGGGTCTGTACCTCCCAAGTGTCCCTCTTTAGGAGATATTAGGGGTCCATACCTCCCAAGTGTCCCTCTTTAGGAGATATTAGTGGTCCATACCTCCCAAGTGTCCCTCTTTAGGAGATATTAGGGCTCCTTACCTCCCAAGTGTCCCTCTTTAGGCGATATTAGGGGTCCGTACCTCACAAGTGTCCCTCTTTAGGAGATATTAGGGGTCCATACCTCCCAAGTGTCCCTCTTTAGGAGATATTAGTGGTCCATACCTCCCAAGTGTCCCTCTTTAGGAGATATTAGGGCTCTGTACCTCCCAAGTGTCCCTCTTTAGGAGATATTAGGGGTCCGTAACTCCCACGTGTCCCTCTTTAGGAGATATTAGGGGCCCATACCTCCCTAGTGTCCCTCTTTAGGAGATATTATGGGTCTGTACCTCCCAAGTGTCCCTCTTTAGGATATATTAGGGGTCTGTACCTCCCAAGTGTACTTCTTTATGAGATATTAGTGGTCCATACCTCCCAAGTGTCCCTCTTTAGGAGATATTAGGGCTCTGTACCTCCCAAGCGTCCCTCTTTAGGAGATATTAGGGTCCGTACCTCCCAAGTGTCCCTCTTTAGGAGATATTAGGGGCCCATACCTCCCAAGTGTCCCTCTTTAGGAGATATTAGGGCTCTGTACCTCCCAAGCGTCCCTCTTTAGGAGATATTAGGGTCCGTACCTCCCAAGTGTCCCTCTTTAGGAGATATTAGGGGCCCATACCTCCCAAGTGTCCCTCTTTAGGAGATATTAGTGATCCATACCTCCCAAGTGTCCCTCTTTAGGAGATATTAGGGTCCGCACCTCCCACATGTCCCTCTTTAGGAGATATTAGGAGCCCATACCTCCCTAGTGTCCCTCTTTAGGAGATATTAGGAGTCCGTACCTCCCAAGTGTCACTCTTTAGGAGATATTAGGGGTCCTTACCTCACAAGTGTCCTTCTTTAGGAGATATCAGGGGTCCATACCTCACAAGTGTCCCTCTTTAGGAGATATTATGGCTCTGTACCTCACAAGTGTCCCTCTTTAGGAGATATTAAGGGTCCATACCTCCCATGTGTCCCTCTTTATGAGATATTAGGGGTCCATACCTCCTAAGTGTCCCTCTTAAGGACTGACAGTCCCTATTTGAGTCACAAATCCCTCTGTCCCTCTTTCCTCCCTGGTGTTCCTGTGTTTAGGAGATCAGACTGTGTGTGTATGTATATATATATATATATATATATATATATATATATATATATGTATGTAGGTGTGGTGTGTATATACAATATAACTATTAAATAGCCCTTTGGATGCTAGAAAGGTCTCCAATGCATTGCAAAGCAATTCAATGGAGAGCTCTTCAGCCACCAAGGGTTTAACCCATTCAGTTCCATGGAAGTATTGGGGGTTCTTTGTCACTCTTTCCAGCCACTCAAAACATATTACAAAAGATCTGTCCTCCTTGAAGGAAGCATCAGGACCGTCATGAGCTCCCAGATATCGATTGCCCGGCTGATAGCACTGGGCACCAGCGAGTGTCAGTCCATTCCTCCACACAACCTAAACATCAGGGCTGAGTGAGCAGGATTGGAGAAAGCCACCCACATTGTCTGTGATATCAGTAATGACTAGAGTACAGGGGGGAGCTTTCCCCAGTCGTACAAATTCACCCCAGAAGTTCCAGATTCATGGAGGCAGTGGAGTCACTCTTCCCTGCATGGTCACCACTATAGATAATAAAGTACCATTGGCTGAGTGATATAAATAGCTTGGGGGCATCAGAAGGGACCTCATGTCCCTTAATCTGCTGATTGCCAATGCATCCTGTACCCCTCTGGCACTCAAAGGGTTATCAAGGTCTGAGAATCAAAAATGTAGCATGTGCCTGAGGGACGTCCCACACGTTGGTTGCAGTGCATTGGAAACCCGTCTGCAGCTGTCAGCTCACATCTGTACATTGTTTCCTTCCCCAGCCTTGTTTCACGTATACAGTTGGACCATCCCAGCCTTGTCCCAATGGTAGCCACAATACCAGACAGAAAATGTTGGACATCCCAGCCTTGTCCCACTGGCAGCCACAATACCAGACAGAAAATGTTGGACATCCCAGCCTTGTCCCAATGGTAGCCACAATACCACACAGAAAATGTTGGACATCCCTGCCTTGCCCAATGGTAGCACAGAACCACACAGAAAATGTCGGACATCCCAGCCTTGTCCCAATGGTAGCCACATTACCACACAGAAAATGTCAGACATCCCAGCCTTGTCCCAATGGCAGCCACAATACCACACAGAAAATGTCAGACATCCCAGCCTTGTCCCACTGGTAGCCACAATACCACACAGAAAATGTCAGACATCCCAGCCTTGTCCCAATGGCAGCCACAATACCACACAGAAAATGTCAGACATCCCAGCCTTGTCCCAATGGAAGCCACAATACCACACAGAAAATGTCGGACATCCCAGCCTTGTCCCACTGGTAGCCACAATACCACACAGAAAATGTCGGACATCCCAGCCTTGTCCCAATGGCAGCCACAATACCACACAGAAAATGTCAGACATCCCAGCCTTGTCCCAATGGAAGCCACAATACCACACAGAAAATGTCGGACATCCCAGCCTTGTCCCACTGGTAGCCACAATACCACACAGAAAATGTTGGACATCCCAGCCTTGCCCAATGGTAGCCACAATACCACACAGAAAATGTCGGACATCCCAGCCTTGTCCCAATGGTAGCCACAATACCACACAGAAAATGTCAGACATCCCAGCCTTGTCCTAATGGCAGCCACAATACCACACAGAAAATGTCAGACATCCCAGCCTTGTCCCAATGGTAGCCACAATACCACACAGAAAATGTCAGACATCCCAGCCTTGTCCCACTGGCAGCCACAATACCACACAGAAAATGTCAGACATCCCAGCCTTGTCCCACTGGTAGCCACAATACCACATAGAAAATGTCGGACATCCCAGCCTTGCCCAGTGGTAGCACAGAACCACACAGAAAATGTCGGACATCCCAGCCTTGTCCCAATGGTAGCCACAATACCACACAGAAAATGTTGGACATCCCAGCCTTGTCCCAATGGTAGCCACAATACCACACAGAAAATGTCGGACATCCCAGCCTTGTCCCATGGTAGCCACAATACCACACAGAAAATGTCGGACATCCCAGCCTTGTCCCACTGGCAGCCACAATACCACACAGAAAATGTAGGACATCCCAGCCTTGTCCCAATGGTAGCCACAATACCACACAGAAAATGTCGGACATCCCAGCCTTGTCCCAATGGTAGCCACAATACCACACAGAAAATGTTGGACATCCCAGCCTTGTCCCAATGGTAGCCACAATACCACACAGAAAATGTTGGACATCCCAGCCTTGTCCCATGGTAGCTACAATACCACACAGAAAATGTCGGACATCCCAGCCTTGTCCCATGGTAGCCACAATACCACACAGAAAATGTTGGACATCCCAGCCTTGTCCCACTGGTAGCCACAATACCACACAGAAAATGTTGGATATTCCAGCCTTGTCCCACTAGTAACCACAATACCACACAGAAAATGTTGGACATCCCAGCCTTGTCCCACTGGCAGCCACAATACCACACAGAAAATGTCAGACATCCCAGCCTTGTCCCAATGGTAGCCACAATACCACACAGAAAATGTCGGACATCCCAGCCTTGTCCCATGGTAGCCACAATACCACACAGAAAATGTGGGATATCCCAGCCTTGTCCCACTGGTAGCCACAATACCACACAGAAAATGTCAGACATCCCAGCCTTGTCCCATGGTAGCCACAATACCACACAGAAAATGTTGGACATCCCAGCCTTGTCCCATGGTAGCCACAATACCACACAGAAAATGTTGGACATCCCAGTCTTGTCCCACTGGCAGCCACAATACCACACAGAAAATGTTGGACATCCCAGCCTTGTCCCATGGTAGCCACAATACCACACAGAAAATGTTGGACATCCCAGCCTTGTCCCACTGGCAGCCACAATACCACACAGAAAATGTCGGACATCCCAGCCTTGTCCCATGGTAGCTACAATACCACACAGAAAATGTTGGACATCCCAGTCTTGTCCCACTGGCAGCCACAATACCACACAGAAAATGTCAGACATCCCAGCCTTGTCCCACTGGCAGCCACAATACCACACAGAAAATGTCGGACATCCCAGCCTTGTCCCACTGGTAGCCACAATACCACACAGAAAATGTCGGACATCCCAGCCTTGTCCCATGGTAGCCACAATACCACCCAGAAAATGTTGGACATCCCAGCCTTGTCCCACTGGCAGCCACAATACCACACAGAAAATGTCGGACATCCCAGCCTTGTCCCATGGTAGCTACAATACCACACAGAAAATGTTGGACATCCCAGTCTTGTCCCACTGGCAGCCACAATACCACACAGAAAATGTCAGACATCCCAGCCTTGTCCCAATGGCAGCCACAATACCACACAGAAAATGTCGGACATCCTAGCCTTGTCCCACTGGTAGCCACAATACCACACAGAAAATGTCTGACATCCCAGCCTTGTCCCACTGGTAGCCACAATACCACACAGAAAATGTCGGACATCCCAGCCTTGTCCCACTGGTAGCCACAATACCACACAGAAAATGTCGGACATCCCAGCCTTGTCCCAATGGTAGCCACAATACCACACAGAAAATGTCGGACATCCCAGCCTTGTCCCATGGTAGCCACAATACCACACAGAAAATGTTGGACATCCCAGCCTTGTCCCACTGGTAGCCACAATACCACACAGAAAATGTGGGACATCCCAGCCTTGTCCCACTGGTAGCCACAATACCACACAGAAAATGTCGGACATCCCAGCCTTGTCCCATGGTAGCCACAATACCACACAGAAAATGTCAGACATCCCAGCCTTGTCCCAATGGTAGCCACAATACCACACAGAAAATGTCGGACATCCCAGCCTTGTCCCAATGGTAGCCACAATACCACACAGAAAATGTTGGACATCCCAGCCTTGTCCCAATGGTAGCCACAATACCACACAGAAAATGTCTGACATCCCAGCCTTGTCCCACTGGTAGCCACAATACCACACAGAAAATGTCGGACATCCCAGCCTTGTCCCACTGGCAGCCACAATACCACACAGAAAATGTCAGACATCCCAGCCTTGTCCCAATGGTAGCCACAATACCACACAGAAAATGTCGGACATCCCAGCCTTGTCCCATGGTAGCCACAATACCACACAGAAAATGTGGGATATCCCAGCCTTGTCCCACTGGTAGCCACAATACCACACAGAAAATGTCAGACATCCCAGCCTTGTCCCATGGTAGCCACAATACCACACAGAAAATGTTGGACATCCCAGTCTTGTCCCACTGGCAGCCACAATACCACACAGAAAATGTTGGACATCCCAGCCTTGTCCCATGGTAGCCACAATACCACACAGAAAATGTTGGACATCCCAGCCTTGTCCCACTGGCAGCCACAATACCACACAGAAAATGTCGGACATCCCAGCCTTGTCCCATGGTAGCCACAATACCACACAGAAAATGTTGGACATCCCAGTCTTGTCCCACTGGCAGCCACAATACCACACAGAAAATGTCAGACATCCCAGCCTTGTCCCACTGGCAGCCACAATACCACACAGAAAATGTCGGACATCCCAGCCTTGTCCCACTGGTAGCCACAATACCACACAGAAAATGTCTGACATCCCAGCCTTGTCCCACTGGTAGCCACAATACCACACAGAAAATGTCGGACATCCCAGCCTTGTCCCACTGGTAGCCACAATACCACACAGAAAATGTCGGACATCCCAGCCTTGTCCCATGGTAGCCACAATACCACACAGAAAATGTTGGACATCCCAGCCTTGTCCCACTGGTAGCCACAATACCACACAGAAAATGTGGGACATCCCAGCCTTGTCCCACTGGTAGCCACAATACCACACAGAAAATGTCGGACATCCCAGCCTTGTCCCATGGTAGCCACAATACCACACAGAAAATGTTGGACATCCCAGCCTTGTCCCAATGGTAGCCACAATACCACACAGAAAATGTTGGACATCCCAGCCTTGTCCCACTGGTAGCCACAATACCACACAGAAAATGTTGGACATCCCAGCCTTGTCCCATGGTAGCCACAATACCACACAGAAAATGTTGGATATTCCAGCCTTGTCCCACTAGTAACCACAATACCACACAGAAAATGTTGGACATCCCAGCCTTGTCCCAATGCTAGCCACAATACCACACAGAAAATGTCGGACATCCCAGCCTTGTCCTTATGGTAGCCACAATACCACACAGAAAATGTCGGACATCCCAGCCTTGTCCCAATGCTAGCCACAATACCACACAGAAAATGTCGGACATCCCAGCCTTGTCCCAATGGTAGCACAGAACCACACAGAAAATGTTGGACATCCCAGCCTTGTCCCAATGGTAGCCACAATACCACACAGAAAATGTCGGACATCCCAGCCTTGTCCCAATGCTAGCCACAATACCACACAGAAAATGTCGGACATCCCAGCCTTGTCCCAATGCTAGCCACAATACCACACAGAAAATGTCGGACATCCCAGCCTTGTCCCAATGGTAGCCACAATACCACACAGAAAATGTCGGACATCCCAGCCTTGTCCCAATGGTAGCCACAATACCACACAGAAAATGTCGGACATCCCAGCCTTGTCCCATGGTAGTCACAATACCACACAGAAAATGTTGGACATCCCAGCCTTGACCCAATGGTAGAACAGAACCACACAGAAAATGTAGGACATCCCAGCCTTGTCCCAATGGTAGCCACAATACCACACAGAAAATGTCAGACATCCCAGCCTTGTCCCACTGGTAACCACAATACCACACAGAAAATGTTGGACATCCCAGCCTTGTCCCACTGGTAGCCACAATACCACACAGAAAATGTCGGACATCCCATCGCATCCCACTGGTAGCACAGAACCACACATGAATTATCTGACATGCCAGCCTTGTCCCACTGTCCACTGGTATCCATAGACCCACATATACACTGTCAGCTTCCCCACACTTGTCCCACACTGGTAGCCACAGAACTACACATACATGGATTTCTTCTCCAGCCTTGTCCCACTGGTAGACACAGAACCCGGCAAGGGGTGCTATTTTTCTACAGAAGAGCAGCAGCTTGGGAATAAAAAGGAAAATATATAGTTTTCAAACATCTGTGCACCTTTGAAGGAGTGGAAATGTAAAAATGTCTTTGCTTCCTTTAGTGCCATCTTCTGGAAACATTTATGCACACCAGGCTAGGATTACAGTAAGTACATTTGCAAGGAAAATAACTACAAAAGGGGGAAATCCTCAAATTCGCCTGGATTGGTATGACATAGTCCATTATCCTAGTCTCCTACTTGTGACCTTGGAAACCAGGGTCTTATCTATTTTATTTGATTACTAGCCTGCCCATCCAGTTTGCAGCAGTGCCACCTTTGAAGTTCAAAACCCCGTAATGTGTTCATTAAAATGATCCACCTTATCCCATGCCTCACGTCTCAGACCAGAATGTTCTTTCCCAAACCCACCCGGCTTCGGAATATTGGGCGTGATGGCTGTGACATCATATGTGAGCAATTGGGAAGCGCACTAGATGTAGTGTGTAGTGAAGCGCCATTAACAACTGCAACAAGGCCAGAAGCACCACTTTACAAGGCAGAGACAGCAGGGCCCTATTATAGTAATCTAGTCACATTGTCCAGCTTGTGACGTAGATCAACCAAAACAAGAAAGAAAGTGCTAAGAGTTGAGAAGCTGTTTAGTTTATGCCTACCAACACGTAGTCAGCCAGAAACCCATCTGCGCTGTATCATTGTTCTCAGTTGTACTTATCTATACTATAAAAGAAGAAGTGGCCAGGTGACCACAAATTCTATGTCCGTGACACACACACCCCAGGGAGGCAGTTAGGATGAGATTTGAATATACCCTCTACATTGCCTGAGCACAGTATTACACAGTAAATTATTATACACATAGCCCAGGGCTGGCACATAAGAGCACATATGCAGATCTCCTATACACTGCCTGAGCCCAAGATACACACCCCAGGGTGCAGCTAGGAGGAGATTTGCATATCTCCTACACAGTTCACTGAAACCAAAAAATTGGCTGCCTCACTCCTGTTGACGTCAAAACTTTCACCCGCCACCACATTATGTTTTTGTTTCAAATATGTTTTTCCTACAAATATGTAATTAACCAACACCTTACTGTCTTCTACACACCACCTCATCCAGCAAGTCACAGCTCTACAGCTTACTCTGCTTCCACACACTGCCTCACCCAGCAACTCAAGGAGGTACCAAACCAAATGGCTCACTTACTGTGTTTTCAACTGGCCAATGTTCCCTAAGTCAGCTGAAGGCAATGTGCAACTCTCCACCACTTAGTGGACTGCATCTCCCATCATCCTCAGTGAGCTGATAGCTGGGTAAGCATGATGGGAGCTGTAGTACAAGAAGTGCTGCAGGTTGCCCACTCACTACCATATTATGCCTTGTGTTGGTATAAAACCAAACCACCGGTGCTTTATAGCCATACTGGCCAATCAGACACATCTGCAACACATTGCAGAGCAATAACTGAACAGTGGAGAGTGCCAGAGGGAATGTAAAACGCATTGATGTTTAACTATTTGTGTGTCAGAGGGCTGAACAACCCATTACGTTACCAATTTGAGTGTCAGAAGCGTGTGTGCGAGGTACAGCATTTAAATTCTTCAATGCAAGAGGGTATGTGAAGAGAGCTAAGCTATTCATTGTTATTTCAGGGATAAGGGCACGTGATCAAAAGGAACAAACTACTTTATGAGATTTTTGCATCCAAGAATAAAAAAACGCCACCATTCTGAATAACGTAGTGCATTTAAAAAGAGACTATGGGAGATACAAAGCTTTACTTGCAATTGTCTTAGCAACAGTAGGGTGAGTCTTTCTACAAATAAAACTTTGCCCTGTTGCATTATTTCCAGTCCAGTGAGTGTATGTATGTGTGTGCGTTCGAACTTCAAAGCATAAATGACTTTTACAGCTGTACTTTTAACCACTCCAGTTCCGAATCTCATTACAATGCATTCATCTTTTGAATGTCAGAGAGGACGTGGTATACAGCTTTGGCACTCAGTGCCATAAGTATGACATTAAATGTGACTGAAACCCTTCTGAAATGACTAATTGTGTCATAAGGAACTAATAAAATATCCCCCAAAACCTATGCCCTGGAACGTTAACACCTTAAGGACCAATGACGTGCCAGGACCGTCACGGCGGTCCGGCAGTTAAGGACCAGTGACGGTCCTGGCACTGCATGGAGATCAGGGCTCCCGGCGTGGCTGCACGCCGCTCCAGAAGCCCTGAACCGGAAGCGAAAAAAAAAATCCCCGTGGTCCTCAAGTGCCGGTCGCGCATGTGCGAGCCGGTCTTTAAGGGGTTAACCTTTTGAACCCTAGCAGAGTAAGCATTGTAAATAATTGTCGAATACTGTACATTAATAAATATTATAATTTACCACATAAGCTCTTATTAACATGACATGGTATTATAACCTGATTTTCGATAGACTTTACAGCTTTATGGTTTACAATCCATCAGCTTTGACAGACTGCCCTAAAAGTCTGCATACGATGCATTTAACCCTTTGAGTGCCAGAGGGGTAAGCAATGCGTTGCTTACCCCTCTGGCACTCAAAGGGTTAAGAATATAAACAGGGAGATGCAGAAGATTTTGATCACCCCTGAAGTAAACAATCCTAAGCCTATGTTCCAAACGAAAATAGCGAACTTAACCCTTTGAGTGCCAGAGGGGTGCGATGATAAGATCCCTTCAATAGTTAGCTCTCGCTATACAGTTGGAGGCCCTCTACTTTTTGATGAATGCTGCCCTTCATCATTGTCTTTATGTGAGTAATTTGTTACCACCATAGATCTGAGTAATTGTTCCTATTGACAGCTTCCTATCAGCGGCGCTTAATGTGTACCCTACAGTACTGACACCTCACTGTGATCATTTGGCTCATGAGGATTGGGTATTCAAACAATTCTGGATTTTCTCCATATATTTTTTTATTGGAAATTCTTTAAAGCGCTACAGAAAATAAACGGTGCACAATCTTATCTGTTCTAAAATATGGCTGCCGCCTTCCATGCAGTTTTTATTACAGACTAACAAGATACCATAAAGACAGCGAAAATCAAAAACAGCACCACCTATTGACTGATCAGTATATAACAAATAAATAGTATACACAATAGTTGTTGAAATAGAATACAAGTACACAGTGTTCCAACACTTTTCTTATTATCCTTGTCTTTTTCTCTGATCCAGTAAACGTGCTGTGCAATGCACTGGAGACCTTGCTGACCTACACTCACAGGCATGATATGTTGCTATACCTTCATATATATTCTTTTTATATATCTTTATATAGGGTTACCAAGGGATTTTGGATGTATAATTTACATTGGGTTTGGCTTTCACTATGGGTTACTTTTGACAGGTGATGGTTGTTCCAGCCACAGTGTGTATTTTCCTGCTGCTTGCCTCTGCTGTTACCTGTCTGACTACCACGAATTACACCACATCTTAACCACATAAGGATATTTGAGGGATTGCCTCATGATCGCAATGGGTACCGTTTATTTTGGTAACCTGTTATCTACTGAGGGATTACCCGTTTAATTTATATGTTGTCTTTTTCCATCTTTTCTCTCCTTGTCCCTCCTGTGCACCCTTTCCCCTGTCCCGGCTTGGAACTCCCCCAGCCTCACACAGCTCAGAGCCTGTAATTACTTGACCATGCGGGGAGGGAGCAGGCTGCCCCAAATGCTCCCTAGGCCTTTGCTGCTGCAGCACAGGGATGTCTTCCTCTCTCCTCCTTGCCCCGGCCTTATCCCCCTGCTCTGGCTGCACCCTGGATCTCTCTCCTGCATTAAAAGGACAGTAATGTTTCAAAATAAAAGCAGTTCCAATTAATCTTCATAGTATTTGGCCCATGGAGAGTGTTATATCAATACTGTCAGTTGTAGTACAAGAGTAATTGAATGATAAAGTATCCACCTCCCTCCCCTTTTACCTAGTGTAACACTGCTCCCCTCAGATGTGGAATCTGGTCTCTTGACCACACAGGTCACACTAAGGGTGTCACGGAGTGACTATGAAATTAACACACGGACAAGTACAGATGAACTTAATATAAAATTTTATTAAGTACAATAAAGACAGGTAGTAATAAAACAGGCTGGTGGCAACAAATGACAACAGTAGTAAGGTAATGACACGAAGTGTCAGTAGATGGTAACGCACCTTCACGAGACCAGGGAGGAACAGTGTACTCACTTTCCTCACCCTTCACCAGGCAGGTGAGCAATAATGGAATGGCCCTTGGACTACACAGGTATATGTGAGGATAGTGCGGGTACACCGTATATACAGAATGGATGGCACACCTTCATGAGACCAGGGAGGACCAGTGAACTGACTATCCTCACCCTTCACTAGACAGATGAGCGATAATGGAAAGGCCCAGGGGCTCACACAGGTAGATGGAATAACAGTGTGAGCATACACGCTTATATCTGGATAGTACACCTTCACAAGACCAGGGAGGACTAGTGAACTGACTATCCTCACCTTTCACTAGACAGATGAGCGATAATGGAAAGGCCCAGGGGCTCACACAGGTAGATGGAATAACAGTGTGAGCATACAACGCTTATGTCTGGATAGTACACCTTCACGAGACCAGGGAGGAAGAGTGGACTCACTTTCCTCACCTTTCACCAGGCAGGGGAACCGTAACGAAATGGCCCTTGGACTTACACGGTAGAGGTGAGGGCAGTGCAGAGCACTCCCACACACACACAGTCGACAAGAAATGAAAATAGCGCACCAATACCCAGACAGAGTATACAATAGGGTGGTAGCCAAAACTGGGGCTCGATAAGGCAGCACGCAAAACCGGGACGGCCACGGGAGGTCAACCACACGGTATGACCGACAATCGCCACTAACGGAAGCGAGAGCAGAGCGGAAGGCAAGGCAGCATGGAAACTAAACCGAGGCACGGAATGGTAACGGAGCGCAACAATGGAGAGAGTAAACCAAGAGGCAGCCAATGGTCAGAACCGGATCAGGTAGGTAGACATCGCCAGTGGTCGTAGCCGGAGCGGGTTGTCAGACGTAGCCAGGGGTCAGAGCCGGAACGGGATAGTCAGAAGTAGCAAGGAGTCAGAACCGGAACGGGTAGTCAGATGTAGCCAGGTAATGCACAGGAACAGTAATGGACCAACACAGCAATAAGCTCAGGTACACCACGAAAGGGCAAAGGTAATGACACAGGTTAAGGTTTAAAAGCTCTGACAAGTGGGTGGAGCGATGACCTCACCAACAGGTAGACCTATAAGAATAGCGACTCAGCGAGAGTGACAGTCAGGAAGTAAATAATGTCGCATATAGGCAATACTGCGAGATGCAATCACGGGGCACCGTGATAAAGGGACAATCTTATGAGCAGAAGGAAAACCCTGCCCCCTTGACAGGTTTTTCAGGTCTTTCCTTATGCTCACTGAAGATTGTCCCTCTTTGCGATCCATCAAGACCGTCTTGCTGCTCTGAGGTGAGCAGTGTTACATCAGTAAAAGGGGCGGGAGGGGAATACTTTATCATTCAATTACTCTTGTACTACAACTCTGACAGTATTGAAATAACACTCTCCATGGCCCAAATACTATGAAGATTAATTAGAGCTGCTTTTATTTTGAAACATTATAATCCCTTTAAGGTAACACCAATCCCACCTACCGGTTGTGGTCACCTGACCACTTCTTCTTTTACAGTAGAGATGATCAGCACAGTTTCTCGGATATATTGGATGGACAGTGTGATGCCCTTTGTCTGATCAAGATCTACCTTTGCGTAATGGTCAATCAATACACATAATGACATCATTTTCAACTTATTATTTTCCACTTATGGTTTCTGTATATCCCAATATCTTGTGTAGACTATGTGCTTCGTCTGACTCTTAATGCATGATGACTATTTACCCATGTCCTTTATGTTTCTCTATTACAATATTACACTTCTGCTGTGACTAAACACTTGTTTCTCTACCTCTGTTTCCAGAGATTCATTTAAACTTGTGGTTGGAGCTTACAGCAAATTGTAAATAATAGGAGTAATGTGGATTCCTGGCCGCTACTAAGCCTAGGTGGATAATTGACGTGTTGAGCCAAATAAGAGGCCAAAAGGAATTGCAAAAACGTTTATTATGCGTTACGATTACATCAGTTAGTGAGTGAAGTAAGGGCCTCTTGGATTTTGACTTCTGTTTTTGGAATATGTCTTGTATAGCATATTGATTGTTGATTTCTGTATAATATGTGGAGGAACTTTATTGCGAGATGCTGAAGAGGCTGCACCTATTCTGAAAGAATGACCTGAAAATTCTAATAGATTAAGACCTAGTCTGGATAACATGGTTCTAAGACAATAAGTGAATGTAGGTGTAGTGAGCAGGCTGTCTTCTAATGGAATTAAAGGGCCATGGTTTATGAAAGGTTCAATTAATTTGACTAATTGATTAACTGCTGTGTAAGGGCACCAGAGATTGTTTGTTGTGTAATAAGGGGTACGATTGCCTTTGCCAAGTTGATCGTTTTTTGAATGTGATAAAAAGAGTTTGATGTGATTGCTGAATAATATAAGTTGTTGTTTAGTTATGAATGGAGATGATTTTGACTGGGCTAGGAATTCGCCCGGCCTGAGAAAACCAAAAAATGCTAAACTGATGCTGAGAGTAATACTCTCTTGGTGTTCGGCTGAAAAGGTTTGGAAAGTAAAAAGGAGGGAACACACCTTGGCACAACCTACCTGATAACACACATGAAACATAGACACCATGACATTTATGACAAACATGTTAAAGCAAAACACCCACTACAGAAATCTAGCACGGCTGTTACTGTACCCCATGAACCATTGCTGTCCAGTCCCCCTAAATCACCCCAAGGGATCTTGGGGAATTTAATGGGAAGGGAAGGAGAAAAGGGAATGGGAAGGGAGGGAGAAAAGGTTAGTACTAGTGAGGGCAGGATAGGCCAGCTGCCTGTGCCTGCTGCTAGACATGTTGCCTCTGCTGCCACCATTGCTGCCCCTGTTGAAACCAGTGATGTGCCTGCTGCCAGTGCTGAACCTGCTGCCATCAGTGTTGAAGCTGCTGCCACCAGTGTTGAAGCTGCTGCCACAAGTGTTGAAGATGCTAGTGTGTCTTGTAATACTCGGGGGGGGGGAGAAGATGATACCAATTGTGACAGCAGGGGACCCTAAGTCACACTTGCCATCCCCAAGCAGTCCCGCCAGTGCTAGTACTAAGGTGGTAAAGCAGCTTGTTAGTGTTACAAGTGAAGGAAGGGGTAATCAATATATTACTAGTGACTGTGAGGAGGAGGACTCTGGGGCTGAACTTGATGTGCATGATGTTAGTAGAAGTAGTAACAGTGACGGTGAAGCGGCCGGTGGTACTAGTGTTAAGGGAGTGGTAGGAGAAGCATTTCAGTGCGTCCAGACTAGTGGTCAAGGGAGCCCACACCATTCCTCTGGCTCTCGGAGTTCCCTTTCCTTCATTACACTGTCCAAGTTGAACATGATCCTTAAGAGGCCAGAACTGGTGTTGGGGAGGAGAGCAGGCTTAGAATTAATACCACCACCACCAGCAGGAGCACAGATAAGCTGCCTGTGCCTGCTGCTATTTCTCCTAGTACTAGTCTGCTTTCTTCAAGTCAAAAAGAAATGACAAGTTTGATATTAGGGGACCCTCTGTCACATTGCTCGTCACCTCCTCCAAGCACCAGTGAGACATCTGTAATAAAGCAGCAGCACCTAGGGACTAGTGGTGGTGATGATGGTGGAGAAGCTGGGGTGGAAGAGACATTGATGCAGAGGGAATGGGAGACAGGGATGAGAATGGGCATCACCACTAGCAATAAGCTTTTGGAATTTGCTGAATTTGCAACTGGTCTAACTCCTGCTGCTGAGATGCAAGGGCAGCAGGATGCTGAGGAGCAGGCTAGTGTGCCACAGACCACCGCTGACACAGTGGGAATGGGGTCAACAAGTGATGTGGGACTAGGACAGTTTCTATTTGTCAGCACCAGCAATACTCCTGGTCCTAGTTGCAGTGCTAAATCTGAGGCAGTAACAGCAACATTATCTGCTGCCACAGAAAGTGAAGGTGAATATGGAGGACAAGAAGAAAGAGGCCATTCTTCTCCACCTGTTCCCTATCCCTCCCCCTAGAAGTCATGGGTGTGGGACTATTAGTCTCTTCCGGCAGACACAGTGTAGTCATCATCAACAACGGTACAGTGAAAAATCTCTGACAAGTTAGTGAGAAGGGGAAAGGAGGGAATACACCTTGGCACAACCTCCCTGATATCACACATGAAACACAGACACCATGACATTTATGTCAAACATGTTAAAGCAAAATACCCACTACAGAAATCTAGCAATGCTGTTACTGTACCCCCTGACTTTCCAGAAAGGCACCAAGAGGTGAGGTGGAGATCAAAGCGGAGGAAGAATAAAGAAACCCAGACAGACACTGGACGAGCGAAAGAACTAGCTCGCCATCAACATCACCTTCTTCCTCTAGGGTAACAAGTACATCTCCTGCCAGTCCATCTCGTTCATCGTTACCTCCCCCGCCAAATGATAGTCACTCTGTTAATGTTAGGATATGCCATTTCGTCTCTACCCACTGCACACTGTGTGGTGCACTGAACACACGCCAGCGTGGTGGAGGAGAATCGATACCAGGTCATCAGGCAGCATCTGAGGAGATTCCATCCTGAAGAATATATTAGGATTCTGGTAGGTATGGTTCATCACTACTATTAAACTGTCAGCAAGTTGTCATGTATCCTTAGCGGTGTCTAGACAAGGGGTATAGTGACAGTGGCAGTAGTTAGGTTCTGGTGTCATGGTGTTTGCATACAGTTGTGCCCCTAGATGTTATTTACCACACACGCTGTGCACATTGCAGTTGCTGATAGGACTGAGAGCCACAGTTTCTGCTCTTAAGGGAAAAAATTATATTCTAATAACACACTCATGATTTTGGAGAAGGGGCAGGTGGTCAACCTCTTCTTTTCTACACATAGACCGGGGGCTGCTTATTGTGCTGCTACTGCCTCAGGCTCATCACTGGAGTTAGTCGTGGCAAGTGAAACCTTCATCATCCATCACCCATGTTACTGCTATTGTTGTTAATCCCATTCCCTTTCAGCTGCCTAATCACCCTGCTGCTTAAACATCTCAGTAGCAGCAGCAGCAAGAACAGCAGTTGCAAATTCTGCAATTATGGACAATGTTCAGTGGACACTGGCCAACATGACCTGCTGGCACTGGGTCAGTAGGGCATTTTTTTTCTCAGGACTTGTGCTTTAAAAAAATACAAAAACAAAAAAAACATAGACCTACAAAAAAATAAACAATTTTTGGGGGTTTGTTTCTAAAAAGCATAAGTCCTACAAATTAATGTTTCCTCAGGGCTTGGGCCTCTAACAACAAATCATCCTCTACAAAACACTCTATCAAGTCAAGTCCACCCCAGTGTCAGCTTATGTCAGGGGGTTCCTGTCTATATCACTTTACATACAAATTTATTATTTTATTGATTTATTTTATTATTAACTGTCCCCCAATACCAGTCAACAATCCCCCAAAACAAATTCCTTGTTCAACTGATTCGTTCCCCAGACTCTTCCCACCAACACAGGTACCCTCCTCAGACCCCTTTTATACCATGTCTTATGGCTTGTTTTTTAATTTTATTTAGGATTTATTTTTTCATTGCCCCCCAATTCCAGCAAACAACCCTCCCAACAATCATCCCCTGTTCAACTGATTATTTCCCCACACCCCACCAACACAGGAACCCTCATGTCCCTTTTATCCTATGACTTTGGGAACAAAAATATTATTTGCTATGTGTTGTGTTTAAAGGGATAGTAATACTTAAAATGTAAAAAAAAAAAGGTTGTCCCACTGAGTAAAACAAGAGTACTCCCACTGCTGAAAGGTGTTTCATTCAAAAGTTATTCATTTTCAAAGCTGAATTTTTTACGTGCAATATCACAGTGGCCTGAAATTGTACAGTGGCGCTGTTGCTACACGATCCTATGGACAGCGCTGGTCCCGGGACCATAAATCTCCATAGGATGGTGTAGCAACAGCGCCACTGTACAATTTCAGGCCACTGTGATACTGCACCTAAAAAATTCAACTTTGAAAATTAATAACTTTTGAATGAAACACCTTTCAGTAGTGGGAGTACTCTTGTTTTACTCAGGGGGATAAACCCTACAACATATTTTTTTTTACATTTTAAGTATTACTATCCCTTTAACTTCTATTTTCCCATTGATTTACAATGGAATGAGCTAGGCAAAAAATCTGCACTTTTAGCGGGGAATTTTTTGCCAAGCAGAAAGTGCCATTTTTCGCTGATTTCAGTTTGAGGCGGAAATTTTTGCCCATCCCTAATTGTTAGATCTTTGAATGCTGGTGGATGGGATGGAGACTTGACTTCTTCTGCGTTGAGAAGGACCTGTAATTTAGAATGTGATAAAGTGTCAGCATAAGAATAACCATGATTTGAATTGACAGATGTGTGAATAAAAAAATTGTGGTACAGAGACAGCCAAGTTAGCTTTCTGAGTAATTTTATTGTGAGCTGGGAATGATATCTACTTTTAAAGGAGCAGTAAACTTTTTTTTAATGAAAACACATATTTTACAAAGCATTTCCTGTTGAATAAAACAAAGTCACTCCCATCGTTGTCAGATGTTTTATTCAAAATTTATAGCAGGAAGTGAATTTACTGTGTTTACTTCCTGGAAGTTCTAACTGACAGGAAGTGAATTTACTGTGTTTACTTCCTAATAGTTCTAACTGACAGGAAGTGAATTTACTGTGTTTACTTCCTGATAGTTCTGAGAGGAAGTGACTGTATGTCTCTGACTTTTCTGACTTTCCTCTCCATTAGAATCTAACAGGAAATCTAATTAGAATTTGACCGCTAGAGGGCACTGCTAATGTAAAAAAACATGGGTTTAAACTGTAATAACTCTGGAAATATAAATCTCTCGGCAGTGGGAGTACCCTTATCTTACTCAATAGGAAAATCCCTACAATATATATTTTTTCATTAAAAAAAGTTTACTGCTCCTTTAAGAATTATAACAGAAGTTTGTGGGTTGATTATTTGTAAAGTTATAGCTTTGCCTGTCCATAAGTAACCCCATTGGGCTGAGGCTGCTACAGTTGGGTAGAGCTCTGAGAGAGATGGAGAGTTAAAATTCGGGTGAATCTAATACTTCTCTTGGCCATTGTTCTGATATGGCCATTGTTCTGATAACCATTCATTATTGAAAACAGCAGAAAAACCTTCTCCTGTGATAGCACTAGTATCAGTAACACAGCTAGAATAGATAAACAATAAGGAATCTAAGGGGCAGGACAAGGAGACCCTAAAACCTAGCTCTAAACTAGAAGGGAAGGACTAGACCCTATAAGGAGGACAAAGACCTAGATAAGATGTACAAATACATATATATAAAGAGGAAGCACTATATATATACATATATATGTGAAACACAAGAAAAAAGTATATACATGTATATAAAAATCTATATAAGGGAATAGAGCACAATACCAGGAGTCTTGGAGCTGGGTGCACTAGACAGAGAGGCCAAACGAGTTGCTTGGAGGTCTGACGTTCTATCAGGAGCTGGGGAACGTAGTAGGCCCAAGATCCAGTAGCTGGAAGGTGGTGGATGAGACGCTGGTTGTAGACACAAGCCAAAAGAGGCAGCGAAGTCAGAAGGAGAGCCAATGGTCAGGGCAGGCTGAGAAGGTTCGTGGTCAGGAGGAAGCCGAGGTCAGGGCAGGCTGAGAAGATTCATGGTCAGGAGGAAGCCGAGGTCAGTACCAGGAGATCAAAATGAAGTAGGAGGGTAGGAAGGAACAAGCGAACAGGAACTGGAACTCTGATAACTGAGCGCTGAATCCAGGAAGAGTGCTTCTTATATAGTGGTGCCGGCACTGGAAGGGAGGCTCTGACGTCACCGTGCACGCTGGGATGCTGGGCGTGCGTCGGGACGCCTGAGCAGAAGCGCCGAGGAAGTCAACAAGGGATGTTGCGTCCTCCCCGACGGAACCCAGCGAGGTACCGACAACTAGACTGAATTACTGGGGATGCTGAGCTTGGAGTGGGAGGGAACATCATGTGGCCGTTCCAGTGATGCAAGAAACTTGACCACATGATATCGGATTTAGCTTCGTTATTTGATGGAATTTTGAAATTGGAGGAATGTGATCTGTAGGTGTAAAGGTTGAGAAGGATTGATATAAAGCAGTGTTTGTCAACTCCTCCTCCTCAGGACCCACTAACAGGCCAGGACTTAGGAATTTCCCTGCTAGAGCACAGGTGTGGTGATCAGAGGCTCATTCACATTGATTAACTCACCTGTGCTCTAACAAGGAAATCATCAAATCCTGGCCTGTTAGTGGGTCCTGAGGACAGGAGTTGAGAAACACTGATATAAAAGAAAGAAGAAAGATTTGAGACACTAACTATTGACTAGATAGTGAAGAGAAAGAAGACTCCTGTGAGTATGACCCCGAAGGACCCCCACAGTCTGCAACAGGAGAGCCAAGCATGGTCCCTTGACAGGGTGGGGGACCAGTAACCTGTATGGACTAAGAGAAAATGATTTAACAGGTAAAACTAAAATCCTCTTTTCTCTGTCATCCAATACAGGTTACTGGTAACTCTGGGATGTCCAACCATTGAGTTTTCCAGAGGTGGGAAAGAAGGCAAGGCCCCCAAAGTCACCAGAGCAGATATGAACCATCAGATCAGAGATAGCCCAACAACAATGAAGTGTCAACTGACACTGAACAGTGGTAACAACACCCTAACTGAACTAGAGTATCACGGTGCCCGTGATCCCTTTTCTGTCAGTATCTCTTGTGCTGCTATCCTATTGGCTGAGGAGGTTTGGCCCGCCCCCGGTGACCTTTTTATACCCAGCCATTGATACCTGTCACTTGCCCTTTCGTGGTGTTCCTGAGCCAGTGTTGCTGTTTTCTGTGGATCCTGATTCCCGTGTACCAATTTGGCCTGTCATGACTACACTCCTGTGTTCCTACTCCGTGTACCGACCCGGCCTGGCTGACGTTCCTGCTTGTGATTGATCCGGCTTGTCTGAGAACCATCTCCGTGTATCGACCCGGCCCGGCTGACTTTCTTCTCCGTGACCTGAACCGGCTAGTTCCTGAGACCTGCGTGTACTGCTTCCTGCTCTCCTGTCGCCGTGGCGACATTCTGACTTCCGCTGAGGCAGTTTACCGGACTGTGTGTATCTCACCACAGTAATCCTTCTGTCTTGGGCATCCTGTGCTGAGTCTCTGTTACCGACTGCTGAACTGTGCCTCCCTTAAGAGCCTACGTTATACTTGCAGAGCATTTCTCATTCCGGCTAAAGCTTGATTCATACGAGCTGCTTAACCTGTTCAGTGCTGGCATACTCCTTGTGAACCATTCTACTTCGTACTGAGCCTACTCCTGGTTACCACTACTACTGTCGAGCTGGCCGCTTGTGCGCCTATTTAGACGGCAGCTCAATCCTCTTACTAGCAGAGTAGTCGGTATTGATTAACGCGTCCAAGTGAGGCGCTATAGGATTCAGAGTTGTCTCTGGTTTACGCCCGCGGGGGCTATTGGTTCACCACCTGTGCAGCACCGAGTGGCCTCCGGTACACGCCCATGGGGGCTATTGGTCATCTCCGGCTATACAGAAGTCTCAGTATACGCCCGTGGGGGCTACAAGGCTCGAATCACAGTATTGCTGGTTTCCTCTATCACGCCCGTGGGGGCTAATGGCCAGTTCTTGCGATCTAGCAGTCTCCATTAGGGATGCCCGTGGGGGCTACCGACTAGCACTATCTCCTATTGTGGCCTTCAGCGCTACCCCCGTGGGGGCTATGCGCCGATATCATCTAAGGCAGTACTGACTGTGCAGTCGTCAGTTTCCTGAGCATTACCATCTGCAGAGATATCACCACCTTGGGCGTGCCAAACTCCTCCATTGAGACGGACTGTGTTGTATTAACCCTTGAGTAGCCTGGCTACTGTTTACTATCAGTAAAGTACCATTTCTTGCCTGTTTGCATACTTACTGGTTATTGCTATTGCTCGCTATTCCTATTGTCGCCTGTAGAGGGCGTTCCTTGTCATTTTTTATTTAATAAAACTGTGTTTTATTTTACCGGCTGGTCTGAGTGTCTTGAAAACCGTTACATAGAGCCAACGGGGCTCAAAAGTGAAGGAAGCACCACCTGAACTGAAGAAAATCCTAGACAGGCAAGACTGCCTCCAAGATTTTCCTCCCAAAGCTGGCGTCAGCCTATGTCAGCACATCAACACGGTAGTGCTTCGAAAAGGTGTGCACAGATGACCAAGCGGCCCCCTTGCACAAATGATCAGCAGAGGCCTGATTCTTGTAAGCTGAATAGGCCCCAATAGACCGTGTAGAATGAGCCCTGAACCTGAAGGGGACAGGCTTCTTCCTCAGCTCATAAGCCTTACGAATAGTGGACTTGATCCAAGAAGCAATAGTCACCTTGGATGCAGGTCGTTCTGCACTAGGACCCTCAGGAATGACGAACAGAGCGTCAGATTGCCTGATAGACTCAGTGCAATGTACATAAAACTTTAGACAATGCACCATGTGTAACAAGTGGAGATGCCTCTCCTTGTCAGAGGTGGGGTCAGGGCAGAAAGAGGACACCACAATCTCCTGATTGATGTGGAACTCCGAAACCAACTTCGGGAGAAACTCCTGAGAGGTGAGAAGCACCACCTCGTCCTTGTGAAACACCAAAAAAGGTGGTTTACAGGACAGAGCATGTAACTCCGCGACATGACATACAGACACAATCTCCAGAAGAAAGGCCATTTTCCACGTCAAGAGGCATAGAGGAATAGTAACCAAAGACTCAAATGGAGGGAGCTGAAGGGAGCCCAAAACCAAGTTAAGATCCCACTGAGGAATGATTCACTAGAATGTTTGTCAGTAGCCGTCTTGAGCAGTAGAGACTGCTGGGAGTTCTGTGCTGGGAGCATTCTGTACTTTCGGGCAGTCTCTACAGTGCATGACTACGTCGGTGACAGGACAAAGAGCGGGACTGGCCTCTTCACCCTTTGAGTGCCAGAGGGGTACTGCAATGCATTGTGTACCCCTCTGGCCCTCATAGGGTTAACATCGCCTGGACCTTGGAAAGTGTACACAGGCTTTTACACTAGTAATATTATCTATAGCTATAAAAGAGAAAGGCTCATTGCATAATTTATGTCTCCTCAGGAAACTCACATATAGAAGAGAATGGCTCATTACATAATTTATGTCTCCTCAGGAGACACACATACCCAGGGGTGGAAATAAGGAGGAGTTACTGCTCCCATTGGGTAATTCAATGGGGGCGTGATTTTCACAGGCGTTGCAGTACTGCAGGAAGTTGGCCCGCCCCCACTCTCCAGCCCGCCCACCACTATCCAACTGAGGAAAAAAACAAAATGGTTGCCACTTGCTCCTACACCACCCTAATACACACACGCTCCACTCACACAGCACCAAACAAACACACAGAGCACCAAAACAAACACACACACACAGCATCAACCACACACACACAGTACCAAACACACACACACACACAGCACCAAACACACACATAGCACCAAACATAGCATCAAACACACACAGCACCAAACACACACAGCATCAAACACACAGACAGCATCAAACACACACACACAGCACCAAACTCACACACAACACCAAACACACACATAGCATCAAACACACACATAGCATCAAACACATAGTTCCATAAAGGTATCCCACACATTGCAACCCAATGCATGGGATTCCTTTCTGGCAATCAAAGAGTTAAGGCTGTCACTGTGTTTCTGCTTCCCTACTGACACACTGCTGCACTCCTACTAATGACTACAGGTTTACACCACACAGTGTGATCTCCTCCAACAAAATGACGGTCAAATAACTCTTACTTCACTTGATTCCCCTCCCTACAACCTTTCCTACCTGCACAGAGCCATGTCTGCTGGTTGCTTAGCAACCACCCCACCTCCTCCACTATACAGGAAGTTGTGCTGCTGGGAGAAATACCCTGACCTGCTCTGTGTGTGTCATCACATAGGACTCACTGTTGTGTATATATGTCTCACACTATGGGGACACTGTGTAAATCTCAGTATGGAATGTGTATGTGTGTCAATATGGGTTGTGTATGTGTGTCTAAGTATAACATGCGTATGTGTGTCTCACTAAGACATATATATGTGTGTCTCAGTACGGAATATTTGTGTGTGTGTCTCACTATGAGATCTGTATGTGTGTCTCAGTATGGAATGTGTGTGTGTGTGTGTGTCTCACTAAGATCTCTATGTGTGCGCGTCTCACTATGACATCTGTATGTGAGTCTCAGTATGGAATGTGTGTTTGTCTCACTATGAGATCTGTATGTGTGTCTCAGTATGGAATGTGTGTGTGTGTTTCACTATGAGATCTGTATGCCTGTCTCGGTATGGAATATTTGTGTGTGTCTCTCACTATGAGATCTGTATGTGTGTCTCAGTATGGAATGTATGTGTGTCTCAGTATGGAATATGTGTGTGTGTGTGTGTGTGTGTGTGTCTCACTATGAAATCTGTATGTGTGTCTCAGTATGGAATGTGTGTGTGTCTCACTATGAGACCTGTATGTGTGAATGTGTCTCACTATGACATCTGTATGTGTGTCTCAGTATGGAATGTGTGTGTGTGTCTCACTATGAGATCTGTATTTGTGTTATGTGTGTGTGTTTCACTATGAGATATATATGTGTATCTAAGTATCGACTGTGTTTTTGTGTGTCTCACTATGAGATCTGTATTGTGTCTCATTATGGAATGTGTGTATCTCACTATGGGATATGTGTGTCTCACTACGGCGTGTGTCTGTCTCACTATGGGATGTGTAGTATGTGTGTGTCTGTCTCACTATGGCATGTGTATGTATGTATGTATGTATGTGTGTGTCTCTCACTATGGGATGTGGATGTGTAGTATGTGTGTGTGTGTCTTTCTCACTATGGGATGTGTATGTATGTATGTGTGTGTGGCTGTGTGTGTCTCTCACAATGGGATGTGCATGTGTGTGTATCTGTATGGGATGTGTATATATGTGTGTGTCTCACTATGACATGTGTGTCTCTGTATGGTATGTGTATGTGTGTGCTCACTATGGAGTGTGTGTGTGTGTGTCTCTGTATGGGATGTGTATGTGTGTGTGTGTGTGTGTGTGTGTGTGTCTCACTATGGGATGTGCATGTGTGTGTATCTGTATGGGATGTGTATATGTGTGTGTCTCTGTATGGGATGTGCATGTGTGTGTATTTGTATGGGATGTGTATATGTGTGTGTGTCTCACTATGACGTGTGTGTCTCTGTATGGGATGTGTATGTGTGTGTCTCACTAGGGCATGTGTGTGTGTCTCACTATGGTGTGTGTGTCTCACTATGGCGTGTGTGTGTGTGTCTCTTTATGACGTGTGTGTGTGTCTATGTATGGGATGTGTATATGTGTGTCTCACCATGGCATGTGTGTGTCTCACTACTGGATGTGTATATGTGTGTCTCACTATGGGATGTGTGTGCGTGTCTCACTATAGGTGTATGTGTGTCTCACTATGGGATGTGTGTGTGTGTGTCTCACTATAGGTGTATGTGTGTCTCACTATGGGATGTGTGTGTGTCTCACTATAGGTGTATGTGTGTCTCAGTATGGGATGTGTGTGTGTGTCACTATAGGTGTATGTGTGTCTCAGTATGGGATGTGTGTGTCACTATGGGGACACAATGGCAGTGCAAGTCAGCTGGGGGGGGGGGCGGAGAGCTAAAACAGAACGTGATCACATGTATTTTACAGAAGTTTCATAAACAAAACAGACGGGCAGCACCGTCCCACACCGCTAGTCATTAATAAAGGGAACGGAAGATTTTAGGAACAGGAGACCAGATGGGGCTTGTTTGCATTAGGAAAGAAGACAGTGAGATAAGAGTGATATGTACCAATAACTAGTATCCAGGTCCATACAACAGAACTGTCTGGGGAACATTATGTCCGAAAAGGCTACAACTGGGAGCTGATGAACTATGGACACGATCCCCCTGATCTCTCATCTCCGACTGAATCAAGTCAGACCGGGGAGAGGAGTTTTAAGTCCAGCAGTTGGACAACAAAGGCCCATATTTATAAAAACTGAATTTATTCTGGAGTAAACCAACTCCACCATAGGGGAGAAATAAAAATTCCTTAATCCCCATGTATCTGAACAGAGCTTTTTAACCCTTTGAATGGTCAAGAAGTCTCCAATGCATTGCAAAAAAATGCACTGACGACCTCTCTAGCATTCAAGGGGTTAAAGCCCCAATTTAATTAATGGTGTCGTAGGTTTAACCCAGAATAACTCTAGTCTGCTTTTATAAGTCTGGACCATAGAATCACATCTGCCTTCATGCACATGACATCAGTACTATTTAAACAATGGTTTTGTGGTGCCAATCGCAACAGAAATAATTCATAGGGGACATTAGGATTTTTCTTTCTAGATTATGTTAAGTTGCGTGTTGCTGTTAGGAGATGGCAGTTTTCATTTAACTTGCTTCATCTTTCCCTCTACATATATTGTCCTTTTCCTCACATGCTGTCTAGTTGTAGAGATGAGACATCTGGATATTCAGTTTGTGGATCGACATTCTGGTCACTGAGAAATCACTGGTTCAGGCCAAATTGAAATGAAAATATAACACACACACACTCTAACACACATATACACATACATACACACTCACACACACACACTCACACACACGCACACACAAGCACTGACTAGCACACATGCATGCACACACACATGCATAGATACACATACCCACGTATGTACAAACACACACACATATACACACACTCACACACAAGCACTAACTAGCACACATGCATGCACACACTCGCATAGATACACATACTCATGTATGCACAAACACACACACATATCATACACACAGAAACACATAAAATAACTCATGATCACACATGCATGCACACACACATTCCATGCATACACACATACCACACACAAATACATAAAAGCACTCACTCACTTGCACACATGCATACCACACACACACACACACACAAAATAGCATCCACTAGTATGCATGTATGTACACACATACACTAACACAAACACACACAAAACAGCACCCGCTAGCATGCACACAAATTCACCCATTAACATGTACACATAAAAAAGTACCCATTAGCACTCTGGCATGCACAAACACACACACTAGCACCTACTAGCATGCAAACATTTGCATGCACACGCACATACACAAGCACCTTCAAGCAAATACTGTCACACACACACACACACACATACACAATAGAAGCTACTAGCTAGAATAAAAGTGCACACACACTAGGACACATGGGAGCGCACACAAACACACACTGTAACATTCACTAGCTCTCACTAGCTTTCAGATATATACACAATCACACAAACACACACATATATACTAGCATCCACTAGCATGCTTGTACACACACACACACACACACACACACACACACACACATACACACCTAAGATTAAGGCTTTGAACAAAATACTCCCAATTCATCAAGCTATATCAAGTCAAGCACTCATTACATCTATAATTACAAGAATTTGTGTTGTTATCAATATTAGTGATCCAGGCTGAAATCCCACTCTTTTACATCATTTTTGCTGAGGACCTAAATACGATTGAACTTTAAGTGTAGATTTTTGTAATCCCGTCACGTGTCAATGTCTGTTCGGATTATTACTGAATTTGCTGACAGATTGCATGAATTTAGGTAAATTATTTACAACTGATCAAATGTATAACTGGAAGAAAAAGAGAAAGCAAATAAGTCTTTCATCACAGAATTTCATAAAACCTTATTTATTTAGCTCTTCATATATTTTAGGTAAAATGTTTTATATTTCAACATAGTAACAAATGTGATTATGAAATATTCACTCATATAGTATAAATATTCTCCAACTCTAGTAAAACGCGCCTTGTAGTGTGAAGAGGACGTGTTAATAGTGAAGGTACGTCACTGACTGTCTGATTCTTCTCTAGAGAAAAAAATACCCTTTCTTACCAGGGGGGGCACAAGCTGTTCTGGGACTACAAATGCTACCATCTTCTTTTGACCAATGGATGGCCAAGGATTATGGGAGTTATAGTACCACAACAGCTAGAAAGGCGCTGTTTTTTCACGCCTTGTTTAGGTCATTAGAGAAAACAAATCAATCATCTTTTTACCCTTTGACCCTTTCAGTGCCAATGCTTTGCAATCTGTTGAGTACCCCTCTGGTACTGAAAGGGTTAAGACCAGATGGTAGGGTGAACACACTTGCAATCTGCCATTCCGGGACATATGGTCACCCTAGTCCCGCGGCTGAGGCTCCCACTGGCGCTGACCATCTTTCTAAGGCTGACACAGAGTAAGAGTTCCCAGTGGGTCTCACTTGCAGTGTCAGCGTACCTGCTCCATCCCAGCTGTCTCGCACACACCAGTCCAGCCAGCCAATGAAATGTATTTGCTAAATGGTCCTTATTGGCTGGCTCAGCCAGCCAATGAGGACCATATAGCAAATACATTTCATTGGCTGGCTGGACTGGTGCGTGTTGCTCCATTCCAGGACTCTTTGTTGTCCCAGTGGGGGGATGACCCGGGACGCGGGACTCAGACCCCCAATAAGGGACAGTCCCGGGCATTCCGGGATGTGTGGTCACCCTACCAGATGGGTATTCAATGCATTTCAGACCCCTCTGATCTGAAAGAGATAAAGTATAAATAACATTTGAACCTGAAGCATTTACAGGACTTTCCAATACGGTGAATCAAGTTCCAGTATTTATTGTGAACATTTCAGCCATGACATGGTCCTTTATGAAGACGATACTAGCCTAAGCTCTTGTCAGAATGTTCCCCTTCCCCAGTAAATACTTGTTATTGTGTCACCTCAACTAAAAAGCGCTGTAAATGCTTCCAACCCCCTGTAAGTGCTATATGTGACTTCTCTTTGGATTACGCCCAGGGGTTGTGTTTCTTAAATAGAGTGAGGGGAAAAAATTATTTGATCCCTTGCTGATTTTGTAAGTTTGCCCACTGACAAAGAAATGATCAGTCCATAATTTTAACCCCTTAAGGACCAGCGCAATCCCGTGCGGCCGGCACTTGCGGACCACAGGGCATTTTTTTTTATTGTCTCTTCCGGTTCAGGGCTTCCGGAGCGGCGTGCAGCCGCGCCGGGAGCCCTGAATTCCATGCCGTGCCAGGACCGTCATTGGTCCTTAAGTGCCGGACTGCCGTGACGGTCCTGGCATGGCAGTGGTCCTTAAGGGGTTAATGGTAGGTTTATTTGAACAGTGAGAGACAGAATCACAATAACCAAATTCCAGAAAAACACATTTCAAAACAGTAAAAATTGATTCGCATTTTACTGAGTGAAATAAGTATTTGACCCTTTATCAATCAGCAAGATTTCTGCCTCCCAGGTGTATTTTATACAGGTAACAAGCTGAGATTAAGAGCACTCTCTTAAAGGGAGTATCACGGCGCCCGTGATTCTTCTGGCGACATTGCTATTTCCGGTTTACTTCCTGCCTATCTTTTATTGGCTGCTGGGTCTCATCTCCGTCCAGTTCTAGCCCTTAAATACTCGGCCCTGTAATTTCATTCATGTGCGCCCTTTCGTGGTGTTCCAGTCGCAAGCGCTTGTTCCTGACTTCCAGTGTGAATCCTGTGTATGACCCGGACTGCCTGACTACTCTGCCTGTATCGTTCCTGCTCTGTGTACCAACCCGGATTGGCTGACATTCCTGCTCTGTGTACCGACCTGGCTTGGCTGACGTTCCAGCTCTGTGTACCGACCCAGCTTGGCTGACGTTCCTGCTCTGTGTACCAACCCGGATTGGCTGACGTTCCTGCTCTGTGTACCGACCCCGGTATTGCTGACAGTCCCAATCTGTGTACCCTCTGGAGGGCTCCCCTCCTGTGCCTGCTTACTGTCTGCCTAAACAGTTCTCTTGTTGCCTCCGTACCCGCACTGCTACGGCAGCGCTGCTATACTGTGACCCAGTCTCTGCTCCTGTGCGCTATTGTGATCCTTACATTTCGCTGTTTGGATCTGTTGAGTTAGCACCCCGGTACGCTTGACCTGTTCACGACTAACCTCCGAGTTTGGTTTCGTCTATGGGCGCCTCGGTTAGGCTCCACAGCCTTGCAGCCGATTCCAGGTCTGATCGATCGTTTAACCCCTTGAGGGTTGGTGCTGTTGCACTTCAGGGTCACAGTCATTAGCTGTCACTGGTGGGCGGTACACCGTGATATTCTGCTACTCAGTTACCCTCAGACTGTCTTGGCAGTCTGGGAATACCTTTCTTGATACTGCTTGGCAGTACTCGGTGCCCATACATTTGGGCAGACTCTCAGTCGTTGCTATCAGAACTCTACAGTCCTATATCCCCGATTGGGTTGTCTAGGGTCTCTGTCCGGTTGCCACTTGTCTAGGGCCTTCGATTGTCTCCTCTTGCCTAGTCTCTCCTGACTGAAATATGTTTTTTAGGATTTTTTTGTTGTTATTCTGTCTCTCACTGTTCAAATAAACCAACCATTAAAATAACAGACTGATCATTTCTTTGTCAGTGGACAAAAGTACATAATCAGCAGGGGATCAAATATTTTCTTCCCTCACTGTATAACAGATTAGATACGATAGAGAGAATCCAGAGAAGGGCTACTAAAATGGTGACTGGTTTACAGGAAAAGAAATATCAGGACAGACTAAAGGATCTGATCATGTATAGCTTGGAGGAGACAAAAGCAAACCTCCCAACATTTAAAATGGCCAATGAGGGACACTTTTGTTTTAGGTGGTGTTGCTGGGTATGTGACCTGTGGGGGGACATTCCAAATAAATTTTAGGTTATTACATGACTTATTGACAGTGGATTCATATTTCTTTATCTGCCCTACCCATTTAATACCATGTGAAAAGTCACCACAGACAGTTCTTTATATAATTAAATAAATGAGTTAGAGCAAGACCAAAGTGTTATATTTACACAGACTAATTTATAAGCCACATTAATGTGAGATTTATTACTGTGGAGCAATGTGATACACTTATATTCACAACACACAATATGATCTCCTAAACACAGGGACACCAGGTTGATACACTTCTATACACACCGCACAGTCTGATCTCCTAAACACAGGGACACCGGGGTGATACACTTAAATACACACACCACACAGTCTGATCTCCTAAACACAGGGACACCAGGTTGATACACTTCTATACACACCGCACAGTCTGATCTCCTAAACACAGAGACACCAGGGTGATACACTTATATACACACCACATAGTCTGATCTCCTAAACACAGGGACACCAGGGTGATACACTTCTATACACACCACACAGTCTAATCTCCTAAACACAGAGACACCAGGGTGATATACTTCTATACACACCACACAGTCTGATCTCCTAAACACAGGTACACCACACAGTCTAATCTCCTAAACACAGGGACACCAAGGTGATACACTTATATACACACCACACAGTCTGATCTCCTAAACACAGGGACACCAGGGTGATACACTTCTATACACACCACACAGTCTAATCTCCTAAACACAGAGACACCAGGGTGATATACTTCTATACACACCACACAGTCTGATCTCCTAAACACAGGGATACCGGGGTGATACACTTCTATACACACCACACAGTCTGATCTCCTAAACACAGGGACACCAGGGTGGGAAGGAGGGGACAGAGGGACTTGAGTCTCAAAGAGAGAGACACTTGAGAAGTAGGCAGCCAGGAGCTAGCTAGTAAATCCTAATACAGTGTAGCTTCTCATGCTGTTTAGTGGATATGGTGAATGAAGGTCAAACACCAAAGGGCTCCTTCAGTCAATAATTAAAGGATCTAATCCTTACGAAATCTCAATGTCAAAAACATACCCTCTCTCACACCCAAACCAGATGTAAACCTATGGAGGAATACTAAAAATATAATATGTAGAGTCTGTACCCTGACTCAAGTGTTACCAGGGCATAATCCAGATTGCCAAAAGTTCTAACTAGTGCAAAATAAATATGTAACACCTCATCGAGTTACACTACTATTGCGATTAATCCTATCACTGCTACCTCGAATACTACGGCATTAAGACGGTTAATCATACCTTAGATTCCTCAAATGCTATGGCATTAAAAGGGTTAATCGTATCATAGGTTCCTCAGATAAGAGGATTTCCCATTCAACATGTGAGAAAAAAGGGGGTTACCCATCTACCGTTAAAAATATTATATGTTAAAAAACATCAAACGTAAAAATTTTATACTAGGATATCCGCATAATAGCCGAATACCTAAAAAGTTGAACTGACGCGTGATTCGCATCAAAGCTTTCTCAAAGCCCACACACTGTGATATGAATGGATCTAGTGCACACACTGTGATATGAATGGATCTAGTCCACACACTGTGATATGAATGGATCTAGTCCACACACTGTGATATGAATGGATCTAGGTACAGTCAACACACTGTGATATGAATGGGTCTAGTCCACAAACTGTGATATGAATGGATCTAGTCCACACACTGTGATATGAATGGGTCTAGGTAAAGTCCACACACTGTGATATGAATGGATGTAGTCCACACACTGTGATATGAATGGATCTAGTCCACACACTGTGATATGAATGGATCTAGGTACAGTCAACACACTGTGATATGAATGGGTCTAGTCCACAAACTGTGATATGAATGGATCTAGTCCACACTGTGATATGAATGGGTCTAGGTAAAGTCCACACACTGTGATATGAATGGATCTAGTCCACACACTGTGATATGAATGGATCTAGGTAAAGTCCACACACTGTGATATGTATGGATCTAGTCCACACACTGTGATATGAATGGATCTAGTCCACACACTGTGATATGAAAGGATCTAGTCCACACACTGTGATATGAATGGATCTAGTCCACACACTGTGATATGAATGGATCTAGTCCACACACTGTGATATGAATGGATCTAGGCAGAGTCCACACACTGTGATATGAATGGATCTAGTCCACACACTGTGATATGAATGGATCTAGTCTACACACTGTGATATGAACGGATCTAGGCAGAGTCCACGCACTGTGATATGAATGGATCTAGACAGAGTCCTCACACTGTGACATGAATGGATCTAGGCAGAGTCCACACACTGTGATATGAATGGATCTAGTCCTCACACTGTGATATGAATGGATCTAGTCCGCACACTGTGATATAAATGGATCTAGTCAGAGTCCTCACACTGTGATATGAATGAATCTAGTTCACACACTGTGATATGAATGGATCTAGTCCACACACTGTGATATGAACGGATCTAGTCCTCACACTGTGATATGAATGGATCTAGTCCGCACACTGTGATATAAATGGATCTAGTCCATACACTGTGATATAAATGGATCTAGGCAGAGTCCACACACTATGATATGAATGGATCTAGTCCACACACTGTGATATGAATGGATCTAGTACACACACCGTGATATGAATGGGTCTAGGCAGAGTCCACACACTGTGATATGAATGGATCTAGTGCACACACTGTGATATGAATGGATCCAAGCAGAGTCCACTCACTGTTATATGAATGGATCTAGTCCACACACTGTGATATGAATGGATCTAGTCCACAAACTGTGATATGAATGGATCTAGTCCACACACTGTGATATGAATGGATCTAGTCCACACTGTGATATGAATGGATCTAGGCAGAGTCCACACACTGTGATATGAATGGATCTAGTTCACACACTATGATATGAATGGATCTAGGCAGAGTCCTCACACTGTGATATGAATGGATCTAGTCCACACGCTGTGATATGAATGGATCTAGTCCACACACTGTGATATGAATGGATCTAGTCCACACACTGTGATATGAATGGGTCTAGGCAAAGTCCACACACTGTGATATGAATGGATCTAGTCCACAAACTGTGATATGAATGGATCTAGTCCACACACTGTGATATGAATGGGTCTAGGTAAAGTCCACACACTGTGATATGAATGGATCTAGTCCACAAACTGTGATCTGAATGGATCTAGTCCACACACTGTGATCTGAATGGATCTAGGCAGAGCCCACACACTGTGATATGAATGTATCTATGAAGAGTCCACACACTGTGATATGAATGGATCTAGTCCACACACTGATATGAATGGATCTAGGTACAGTCCACACACTGTGATATGAATGGATCTAGTCCACACGCTGTGATATGAATGGATCTAGGCAGAGTCCTCACAATGTGATATGAATGGATCTAGTCCACACACTGTGATATGAATTAATCCAGGAAGAGTCCACACACTATGATATGAATGGATCCAGGCAGAGTCTAGACACTGTGATATGAATGGATCTAGGCAGAGTCCACACACTGTGATATGAAGGGATCTAGGCAGAGTCCACACACCATGATATGAATGGATCTAGGTGGAGTCCACACACTGTGATATGAATGGATCTAGTCCACACACTGTGATATGAATGGATCTAGGTAGAGTCCACACACTGTGATATGAATGGATCTAGTCCACACATTGTGATATGAATGGATCTAGTCCACACACTGTGATATGAATGGATCTAGTCCACACACTGTGATATGAATGGATCTAGGTAGAGTCCACACACTGTGATATGAATGGATCTAGGCAGAGTCCACACACTGTGATATGAATGGATCTAGTCCACACACTGTGATATGAATGGATCTAGTCCACACACTGTGATATGAATGAGCTAACACATTAAGCGCATTTCTCATAGCACACAGAGGGGTAAGTCTCTCCTTGAACAGAAACATGCTGTGCAGGAAATTACATGTGTCAAACTATACCATCAAAACATTAAGGTTCATTTCTTAAAAAAAAAAAAAATAATAATTTTACAGAAAAATGGAAAAATTTGGTAGGAGCAGGAGACTGGTGCAATCACTGCAGTGGAATAAAGGAACAAATTTACTTTAGCTTTCAGTGGCTGTGCATCCATATCTATGTACAAACCTAACACTGAGCTCTTATATTATGTTCTCTAGGTATTCCACAAGGCTGTGTTGGATGTTGATGAAAAGGGAACGGAAGCGGCTGGAGCCACAGCTATCGAAGGTGTTCCCATGGCTTTATTCCCAAAACACAAAGTTGACCGGCCATTCATTGTATTGCTCTGCACCAAAGACATCCACACCACACTCTTCTTGGGAAGAATAATAGACCCAACAGAAAAATAACTCACAGACCATTAACCCTTTATTTACAGAGCGGTGGGTGATGCATTCTGGAGCATTCAGCTGTTGGATCATTTAATAAAAGGTCTAATTGCAAGTCAAACCCGTTAGTAAGTGTCATTTTTTGAGGCTTTACCAGTAGATGGTGACTTCTACTACTCGTTCACTTATCAGTGGCTGGTATGAACTCGTGCTACTCGTTCACTTATCAGTGGCTGGTATGAACTCGAGCTACTCGTTCACTTATCAGTGGCTGGTATGAACTTGTGCTACTCATTCACTTATCAGTGGCTGGTATGAACTTGTGCTACTCGTTCACTTATCAGTGGCTGGTATGAACTTGTGCTACTCGTTCACTTATCAGTGGCTGGTATGAACTTGTGCTACTCGTTCACTTATCAGTGGCTGGTATGAACTTGTGCTACTCGTTCACTTATCAGTGGCTGGTATGAACTTGTGCTACTCGTTCACTTATCAGTGGCTGGTATGAACTTGTGCTACTCGTTCACTTATCAGTGGCTGGTATGAACTTATGCTACTCGTTCACTTATCAGTGGCTGGTATGAACTTGTGCTACTCGTTCACTTATCAGTGGCTGGTATGAACTCGTGCTACTTGTTCACTTATCAGTGGCTGGTATGAACTCGTGCTACTCATTCACTTATCAGTGGCTGGTATGAACTTGTGCTACTCATACACTTATCAGTGGCTGGTATGAACTTGTGCTACTCGTTCACTTATCAGTGGCTGGTATGAACTTGTGCTACTCATTCACTTATCAGTGGCTGGTATGAACTTGTGCTACTCATACACTTATCAGTGGCTGGTATGAACTTGTGCTACTCGTTCACTTATCAGTGGCTGGTATGAACTCGTGCTACTCATACACTTATCAGTGGTTGGTATGAACTCGTGCTACTCATACACTTATCAGTGGCTGGTATGAACTCGTGCTACTCGTTCACTTATCAGTGGCTGGTATGAACTTGTGCTACTCGTTCACTTATCAGTGGCTGGTATGAACTCGTGCTACTCGTTCACTTATCAGTGGCTGGTATGAACTTGTGCTACTCATTCACTTATCAGTGGTAGGTATGAACTTGTGCTACTCATACACTTATCAGTGGTTTTTATGAACTTGTGCTATTCGTTCACTTATCAGTGGTTTTTATGAACTTGTGCTATTCGTTCACTTATCAGTGGGTGGTATGAACTTGTGCTACTCGTTCATTTGGAGACAACAGAGTTGAATTTACACCCAGCACAACTCCCTCTAGTGACTATAGGGTTTAATAATGAAATGTTGCAGGTATAAAGAACACAAGTTAAAATAGCGCATTTAATTTGCTGTGGTTAAGTCAGAGCACTAAAATTGTAGTGGTGAAAAATGTTGCCTTACCCTAAACTACCCAAACTATCCCCCAAACTTTAACAACTGTACTCCCAAAGTTTAGTGAAGCTGGCAACCTACAGTAACCTAACAGACAGTGGAACCAGCAACCTACTCTATCCTGACAGCTAGTGGAATCGATGACTTACTATAACCCTACAGAATGTGGAACCGGAGACCTACACTAACCTAACAGAGAGTGGAGAACTACCCTAACCTACTATGCTAACAGTTAGTGGAACTGGAGACCTAACCTACACTAACCTAACAGACAGTGCAACCGGTGACCTAACCTACACTAACCTAAGACAGTGGAACTGGTGACCTACTCTACCCATACCTAACAGACAATGGAACCGGTGACCTACCCTACACTAACCTAACAGACAATGGAACAATTGACCTACCCTACACTAACCTAACAGACAGTGGAACAATTGACCTACCCTACCAATACGTAACAGATAGTTAACCAGAGAACTACCCTACACTAACCAAACAGACAGTGGAACTGGAGACCTACCTTACCTATACCTAACAGACTGTGGAACCAGAGACCTACCCTACACTAACCAAACAGATAGTGGAACCAGAGACCTATCCTACACTAACCTAACATGGAGTGGAACCAGAGACCTACCCTACCCTAACCTAACATGGAGTGGAACCAGAGACCTACTCTACACTAACCTAACATGGAGTGGAACCAGAGACCTACTCTACACTAATCTAACATGGAGTGGAACCAGAGACCTACCCTACCCTAACCTAACATGGAGTGGAACCAGAGACCTACTCTACACTAACCTAACATGGAGTGGAACCAGAGACCTACTCTACACTAACCAAACAGATAGTGGAATCATTGACCTACCCTAACCAAACAGAATGTGGAACTGGAGACCTACCCTAACCTAACAGATACTGGAAGCAAAGACATACCCTACACTAACCTAACAGTGAGTGGAAGCAGAGACCTACCCTACACTAACCTAACAAACAGTGGAATCATTGACCTATCCTAACCAAACAAAATGTGGAACTGGAGACCTACCCTATGCTAAGAGATAGTGGAATCGGTGTCCTACCCTAAACCAACAGAATGTGGAAATGAAGACCTAACCTAACAGATAGTGGAACTGGCAATCTACTCTATTGTAACCTAGCAGATAGCGTAACCGGTGACCTAACCTAACAGATAGCTGAACCGGAAACATACCCAAATCTAACAGATATTGGAACCAGAGACCTACCCTACCCTAACTTAATACATAGTGGAATTAGAGAAATATCATGTGGCCCTCAAAAGGTTAATGAATGTGATGAGTGCTCCCTCTGCTGGAGAGAGTGAGGAATACAAGTCTAGCCTATAACTAACACAGCATCATACGACGTTCTAAGCATAAACACTTACCTCCAGCACCACCGACCAGTGAATAATGTGCCGAGGCCAGTGACAAGCAGATACCCGGTACTGAGCAGGCAGGACAGGAACACAGAAAAATAACAGAGATCACCCAGCAATGCAGCATTATATTTATATCTGAATAAGCTTGGGAGAAGTCTGTGATTGGGTAAAAAAACTATTCAATAACAGACAAAAAAAAAAGAAGTGTCTTATAAGAACTGGAGCAATTCTGGAACCACTCAACCGAGCCATACAGGACATACAGGGATTAACAATGATGTAAATGGACCTTTTAAGCCCCTTGGATGTTAGGGGAAGTCTACAACATGTTGCTTTGCAATGCACTTGTGTTACCTACCTGGCACCCAAAGGATTAAGATAGAACAGTGTAAGTGTAAAGGGACGGACTCACTAAGGCAAAAGAAAGATGATTTGTGCTTTTTTGGTGATAATATGGTGTACGTGAGGTCGTAGGCAGAAATTATCTCCTTATTCAGACTGTACCAGCGAGCACACTTGGAGCGACAGACGAAGCCTCAGAAGGACGTATTTGGTTCCATTGTCCCCAATTTCCCACCTCCGCTGATCCATGAAACAACAGAAGGGGGCAGAAAAAGGATAGATCAATTACTGCTTACCCATCCACTGGTATACTAACAAAAAAGCTTGGTCCACTTATGTATAGACACATGGAGGACAGTTGCACATGCAGGAACACTGTCCCACCGGTCACCTCTTGGGCTATAGTGGGTTACACACTCCTCAATGACCGGCCTGTGTCAAGTCAGCAAAGACTGAATGTTAATGATAAAAACAAACGTAACATCCAACATTAATAATGTTGTCTGAAAACAAGCCTTGACGAGTTTTGTGACCAAGGTCACTGGTTCAAAAGCTCAAGGACAAACACTAGCTGATCATACCATTATTTATATAGCACCAGTGTGCTCACATTCATTCTTACAGTCATGCACCTGCGAGGTCCATGCCAAAAGCTGGCACGAATTTAACCCCTTAGTGAGCGGCCACACGCGTACGCGGCCGGCACTTGACGGGGTTTTTTGGGGTTTTTTTAAGCCATTCTAGCGAATGACTTCCGGGACTTACCAGGTACATCTTCTGTCACTAAGTGACATTTTTGCGTGACGTACCTGGTAAGTCCATTGTCACGATGGGGTTAATATGATTGGTATCTATAATGTTCAAACACATCAGTTTATCTTATGGACCATACCTCCCAACATTTCAAGTGGATAAAGAGGGACAATTTTGTTTTAGGGGGTGTTGCTGAAGGTATGGTTGGTGGGCAGGGCATTACCAGGAATTTTTAAGTTTGCAAGAGTAAAGTATTTGATTTACACAGATTAATTTATAAACACATATACTAAAGTTTATACAAATATTAACCCCTTAAGGACCCATGACATGCCAGGATCGTCATGAGTAAACTTGGTTATGGACCCATGACCTGGCACATCATGGAATTCAGTGGTCCCTGTGCAGCTGCATGCCACTCTGGTACCTCTTAATTCACTGCGCAAAAAAAAAAAAAAAAAAAAAGTTCCGTGGTCCGTAATTGCAGGCGCTTAGCTGGTCGCTAAGGGGTTAATGTGCGTTTTATTGCTGTGTAGCAATGTGATACAGTTATATACACATCACACAGTCTGATCTCCTAAACACAGGGACACCAGGGTGATACACTTATATACACACCACACAGTCTGATCTCCTAAACACAGGGACACCAGAGTGATACACTTATATACACACCACACAGTGTGATCTCCTACACACAGGGACACCAGGGTGATACACTTATATACACACCACACAGTCTGATCTCCTAAACAGAGGGACATCAGGGTGATACACTTTTATACACACCACACAGTCTGATCTCCTAAACACAGGGACACCAGGGTGATATACTGATATACACACCACACAGTCTGATCTCCTAAACACAGGGACACCAGGGTGATACACTTATATATACACCACACAGTCTGATCTCCTAAACACAGGGACACCAGGGTGATATACTGATATACACACCACACAGTCTGATCTCCTAAACACAGGGACACCAGGGTGATACACTTATATACACACCACACAGTCTGATCTCCTAAACACAGGGACACCAGGGAGATACACTTATATACACACCACACAGTCTGATCTCCTAAACACAGGGACACCAGGGTGATACACTTATACACACACCACACAGTCTGATCTCCTAAACACAGGGACACCAGGGTGATACACTTATACACACACCACACAGTCTGATCTACTAAACACAGGGAAACCAGGGTGATACACTTCTATACACACCACACAGTCTGATCTCCTAAACACAGGGACACCAGGGAGATACACTTATATACACACCACACAGTCTGATCTCCTAAACACTGGGACACCAGGGTGATATACTTCTATACACACCACACAGTCTGATCTCATGAACACGGGGACACCAGGGTGATACACTTATATACACACCACACTGTATGATCTCCTAAACACGGGGACACCAGGGTGATACACTTATATACACACCACACAATCTGATCTCCTAAGCACAGGGACACCAGGGTGATACATTTATATACACATCACACAGTCTGATCTCCTACACACAGGGAGACCAGGGTGATACACTTATACACACCACACAGTCTGATCTCCTAAACACAGGGACACCAGGGTGATGCACTTATATACACACCACACAGTCTGATCTCCTACACATAGGGACACCAGGGTGATACACTTATATACACATCACACAGTCTGATCTCCTAAACACAGGGACACCAGGGTGATACACTTATATACACACCGCACAGTCTGATCTCCTACACACAGGGACATCAGGGTGATACACTTAAACACACATGACACAGTCTGATCTCCTAAACACAGGGACCAGGGTGATACACTTATACACACATCACACAGTCTGATCTCCTAAACACAGGGACACCAGGGTGGGAAAGAGGGACAGAGGGATTTGGGTCTCATACATGGTCTGTCCCTCCAGAAGTCGGATATTCGGGAGGTACAGAGCCCTAATATTTCCTAAAAAGGGACACTTGGGAGGTATGGACCCCTAATAACTCCTAAAGAAGGACTCTTGGGAGGAACTGACCCCTAATATCTCCTAAAGAGGGACACTTGGGAGGTACGGAACCCTAATATCTCCTAAAGAGGGACACTTGGGATGTACGGACCCCTAATAGCTCTTAAAGAGGGACGCTTGGGAGGTATGGATCCCTAATATCTCTTAAAGAGGGATACTTGGGAGGTATGAACCCCTAATATCTCCTAAAGAGGGCCACTTGGGAGGTACAAAACCCTAATATCTCCTAGAGATTGACACTTGGGAGGTACGGACCCCATATATCTCCTAAAGAGGGACATTTGCAAGGTATGGACCCCTGGCAGGTATGGAGACCTAATATCTCCAAAAGAGGGACACTGGGAGGTACAGACCCTTAATATCTCCTAAAGAGGGACACTTGGGAGGTATGTACCCCTAATCTATATTACTAAAAGTAGAAGTTTGGCAGGCATTCAAGATTCTCAACTGAACACACCCCGGGGTGGAAACACATGCCCAGGGGCTGAAGTAGGGGTCAAGTCCTGGAAAAAAAAATGGGGGAACTCACCCAAGATTCCCCTCCTCACCCAAAATAAATATGTATGGCTCACATCAAGTGTGTGTCTCTGTATACATGTGTGTGTATATCTCTGCATGTATGAGCGTGTCTATCTCACTCTATGTATATCAGTGCATGTGTGTGGGAGTTTCTTTGTCTATATGTGTGTATGTCTGTTGCATGTGTCTGTCTCTATCACTGCAGCATGCATGTACACACATTGCCCCCATCAGCTCCACATTGCACTCACATTGCCCCCATCATCTCCACATAGCCCCCATCAGCTCCACATTGCCCCCATCATCTCCACATTGCCCCCATCATCTCCACATTGCCCTCACATTGCCCCCCATATTCTCCACATTGCCCCCATCAGCTCCACATAGCCCTCATCAGCTCCGCATTGCCCCCATCATCTCCACATTGCCCTCACTTTGCCCCCATAATCTCCACATAGCCCCCATCAGCTCCACATTGCCCTCACATTGCCCCCATCAGCTCCACACTGCCCTCAATCTCTACATAGCCCCCATCAGCTCCACATTGCCCCATCATCTTCACATTGCCCCTATCATCTCCACATTGCCCTCACATTGCCCCCATATTCTCCACATTGCCCCATCAGCTCCACATAGCCCTCATCAGCTCCACATTGCCCTCATCAGCTCCAAATTGCCCCCATCAGCTCCACATTGCCCCCATCAGCTCCACATTGCCCTCACATTGCCCCCCATCAGCTCCATAGTGCCCTTACATTGCCCCATCATCTCCACATTGCCCTCACATTGACCCCATCATCTCCTCATTGCCCTCACACTGACACATCATCTCCACATTGTCCTCACATTGCCCCATCATCTCCTCATTGCCCTCACACTGACACATCATCTCCACATTGCCTTCACATTGCCCCATCATCTGCACATCGCCCCCATCATCTCCACATTGCCCTCACATTGCCCCCCATCATCTCCACATTGCCCTCAACTGCCCCCTATCATCTCCATATTGTCCTCACATTGACCCCCATCAGCTCCATATTGCCTCCCCCCCATCAGCTCCATGTTGCTCTCACATTGCACCCCCCCCCAAGTTTCTTACCACCCTGGTTCCAGCGGCATGAGAGGTCTGAGCTCCTGCGTGGTCTTCTCTTCAGTAATGCAGAGCGCTGGGACATGAAGTCGTCTCCCAGCGTCTGTCCAGAGCCGATGAGGGAGGGCGGCAGCTACAGGTCTCTGCTGAAGAAGGCACAGATCTCACCATGTTGCGGGTGCCGCAGGGGGCGGCCATGCCCCTGGAGTGACAGCCCAGTCGCAGGTGAGACCCCTATTAGAACGGCGTTCCTGCTGTGGAAAACGTACAGGAACGTCGTTCCCATGCGTTCCTGCAGGACTCGAGGTCTGGGAGGCAGTAAGGAGGAGATACAGAACATTTGGCACCTGGGGCCCAGATCCAAGTTGGCAGCCCCCCCTCCAATTTTAAAATGTAAAAAAATCTATAAAAATGTTTAATGTTTTGAAGAATATTTATTACACAGATTTGTAAACTTACCTTTGCCAAACAGACACCATTCCCATTGATTCAAATGGGACTTTAACTAAATGAACTTCTTGAATGCTAGATGGGGGAAATGTGTATGTTGCACAGGTCTCTACAAATCATTGCCTTGGATACAGCTTTCTAGCATTCAAATGGGTATGAGTGGATTAAAAAGGACAGACAGGGGGCTACAGAGCTTATATATATATATATATATATATATATATATATATATATATATATATATATATATATATATATATATATATACATATATATACACCCATATCACAACCCTTTGTAGCCTCTGACTAGAAAGAGGCTAGAGAGGTTTGTGATATGATTATTACTAAATGTATATATAATAAGCCCCCTGTCTGTAATTTTTAAAGGGATAGTAATACTTCAAAATTACTGTCCCTTATATTGAAGCCCTTAAAAAACTGAATTAAATGCAACCAGCGGCATCTCTCAAACCTTTATGGTTTGTGAGATAGCCGCTTTTAAACTTCGCTCTCCCCTGCCATCAGCGTTCTTGCTGTAGCAGGGGAATCCGTTCATTGAATCAAGCGGAGTCTCTTCAGCAGAGCCAGATCTCATTATAGAAGAAACGATCTTCTATAAAGCTTTTAGCTTTAATTAAAGTCTTCTTGTCAGACAGTCAGAAGTTCTTGAATGCTGGACAAGGGGAAATGCGTTGCAAACCACCTCTCCAGTCCTAGCACTTAACATAAGGGGTTAAAAGTCCGGTCCCATTTAATTCAGAGACTTTTTATATATATATATTTTGTCCCCAGGGCAGGCCAGGAATATTGATCATCTTCCCCCACCCCACCCCCAGACCCCCAGCAGGCCAGAATTACAGAATTGATCCCTATTCCCCAGTTTTAGGTACACAACACAGTACATGATGATCAATGAAGGAGTAATTTAATTAAATATCTGTCAGTCACAGTATACTCAGTTTTATGCTGCTCCTAACAGACAGGTCAGGTCACACAGGATCAGGATGGATGGAGTGACGAGCAGGCTGCGGTCAGTGACACAGTGGTGTGATGATACAGCGGTGAGTGGCGAGGGCATGCTGTGCTGACACACACTGTGCTCGGGTCACACGGGTGCTGCTGAGCTGAGCAAGGGCTGGGGTAGGGTGCAACAGGGCAGTCTGGTGGCGTGAGTGCAAGCCACCGGCGTGTGGTAATGTGATGGCCCAGCAGGACCCTGAGTTTTTAAGGCTGGAACACAGGTGCAGCGAAACAGCGGCCAACCAACAAGCATCAAATCAGAAGGGGTGAGGCAGAAGCAGAGTCAAAAGCAGTCCGAGGGTCAAGGCAGGAGGCAAGACAATCAGAGTCAGGAACCGAAGCAGAGGTCAGGAACCAGGAAATCAGGCAGAACAATCAGACACAAGCTTACACAGAAAGGCAACAGAACAACTGAGTAAGGTCTGGAGGGAGAAAGCAGCCTATCAAGGGCACGGACAGTCACATGACCTAGAGAGCACCACTAGCAGGCGAAGGCACTGCTACCCTACCATAGTCCGACCTACCTCCCCACTTACCACGTCTGCGGCCACAGCTGATAGGTCCCCCACATGGGGAACCTCTATACAGGGAGGACAGCCCCCTGTTGAAAAGTCCATAACCTCAGGGAGACTACAAGAGGTGGCAAGGCGAGGCGCAGGGACTCTGGAGTGAGGAGGCACGGCCGGCCAACCGCGCATGCGCCGGGAGACGAGGGTCACGGCGTTCTGAACCCAGAAGTGCCGCGGGTGTCTTGAACTCAGGCCTACGGCCCGCCGACCTTGCAGATGCCACTGGAGCCTTGAGCAGGTAGGAGGCCGTCGGCCATTGTGACAGGAAACACTGTCTAAGTGACTCTCTCACTCTTAGGGCCTGTTCCGCTCTGCGACGCATCCTCCAAAGCTTATGCGGCAAGTCTGTTCATGAGAAACAGCGCACTCCACCGCCACCTTTGTGACCTGCGTTCCTGCGGTGCTCCCCTTCCCCTTCTGACAGATCAAGTATGTCCGGTTCTATGTGGGCATGAGACATCTCTTCCTCCAATCACAGTGATCGAATCACCATGCGTGCCACCAGCACATAGAAGGCAGCGCTGACTGACTTCCTTCTTCTTCTCCTTCCAGGCAGCAGCTGATGGCAGCCGGCCAGTACTGCTGATGTTTTGGAATTGGAACTAAGGGCAAAATCAAAATCCTGCACACCTCTAATGAGTGGTACCCGGGGCGGACTGCCCCCCCCCTTAGTACGCCACTGAGGAGATACTCCTCAATACTGCCTGATCTACACATAACACAGGGGCTGTGAAAATCTCTGCATGGACTTGGCCCTCCTCTACATTCGCCTGAAATAAAAAACAAAAACGCCTCTCACTGTGTCAGCGTTTAACCCTGTATAGCACTGGCCCCTCTACAAACATGCCCCACTGTGTCCTGCCTTCCATCTGCATTGGCCTCAAGTACATGGATCCGAATTAAAAAAAAAAAAAAAAACATGTCTCATGGTGTTTGCAATTCACCCTCTCTGGCAATGGCCCTCCATCTACATTCGGCTCCCAGTACAAACATGTCCCACTGTGTCCTGCCCTTCCCTGTACATTGGGTTCAGCACGCTCCGATTCATCTCCATCAATGTGCTCTGGCGGTGCTCAAACCCTTTATGGTACAGGTTAACCCTTTTCAATGCCAGAAATGTACCCAATGCTTTGCAAAGCAATGGATACCCCTCTGGCATTCAAAGGGTTAACAGATGGCACATTGGGGCCGCTGATCACAGGGAACGGTGGGGGCGCTACACCGTAGCGACTGAGTCTGATGCTGATACTTCTTGTGATCCACTTGTGGGTTGAGCGCATCAGTGTCAACCTATCCCCCACACTGTGAGTAACGGGTGCAGTGTAAAGGACCACGGTAATAGCAGTGCTGTGTGCCGAAACTAAGGGGGACTGGCCGGGTTCATTTTCATTGTCAGATGGTTGGTGGGTGACCCTTTTTGCATGTGGAATGTCGTTTTGAATAGAGCGAGTAAGGGTCAGTGGAATAGAATGGTGAAACAGTGGGTGAGATGGGGAAAGGGCAAGTTGTTTGGAGGCGAAGAGGAGTAGTGACGAAAGTAGGGCCGAGTGAAACTGTCTGCATAGATTCTGACAGCTGTCACTCCTGTCAAAATTCACAAACAAGTTAGGTTACACGACACTCCTCTCATGTTAGTGGCAGCAATTCTGCAGAAAAGTTTCATAACTCCTACTAGGTTGAATGGCGGGTACTGACGGACACCGTTAGTGTCTGTAAATCCAGAGGGAGGGTAGTAAAGGGTATGTGCAGAGATGACCAGCATCAGAAGCTTAACCCTTTCAGTGCCAGAAGGGCATGCAACACATTGAAAAACCGTATTGGATCCCTCTCTGCCACTCAAAGGGTTCGTGGTTTCTGGTGCGTCTGGTGACCTACTCTGTGTCTCCTCAGGACATGACCTGATCAAATCTGCAACAGGGTAGACATTCCAGGGGGAATAAGCCAAATGACAAATGATTTAGGTAAATTAGAAGAATGAACAAGAGTGTGGCATCTGCAGTTTAATGTTAATAAATATAAAATAATGCACTTGGGACATAAAAATCCAAAAGGACAAATATACTATTAAGGGTACTGTGCTGTCAGAGACAACAGAGAAAGGGGATTTGGAAGTAATTATTTCAACTGATTTAAACGTAGGCTGGTAATGTAATAAAGCAGTGGGGAATGCAAGCAGGGTACTGGGTTGTATAGCTAGGGGAATTAGTAGCAAAAAAAGGGAAGTGGTCATGTCACTGTACAGATCTCTAGTTAGACCTCACCTAGAGTATCATGTACAGTACTGGAGACCTAGAGTATTGTGTACAGTACTGGAGACCTAGAGTATTGTGTACAGTACTGGAGACCTAGAGTATTGTGTACAGTACTGGAGACCTAGAGTATTGTGTACAGTAATGGAGACCTAGAGTGTTGTGTACAGGACTGGAGACCTAGTGTATTATGTACAGTACAGGAGACCTAGAGTATTGTGTATAGTAATGGAGACCTAGAGTATTGTGTATAGTACCGGAGACCTAGAGTATTGTGTACAGTACTGGAGACCTAGAGTATTGTGTACAGTACTGGAGACCTAGACTATTGTGTACAGTACTGGAGACCTAGAGTATTGTGTACAGTACTGGAGACCTAGAGTATTGTGTACAGTACAGGAGACCTAGAGTATTGTGTATAGTACTGGAGACCTAGAGTATTGTGTACAGTACTGGAGACCTAGAGTATTGTGTACAGGACTGGAGACCTAGAGTATTGTGTACAGTACTGGAGACCTAGAGTATTATGTACAGTACAGGAGACCTAGACTATTGTGTACAGTACAGGAGACCTAGAGTATTGTGTACAGTACCGGAGACCTAGAGTATTGTGTACAGGACTGGAGACCTAGAGTATTGTGTACAGTACTGGAGATCTAGAGTATTGTGTGCAGTACTGGACACCTAGAGTATTGTGTACAGTACAGGAGACCTAGAGTACTGTGTATAGTACTGGAGACCTAGAGTATTGTGTATAGTACTGGAGACCTAGAGTATTGTGTATAGTACTGGAGACCTAGAGTATTGTGTATAGTACTGGAGACTTAGAGTATTGTGTATAGTACTGGAGACCTAGAGTATTGTGTACAGTACTGGAGACCTAGAGTATTGTGTACAGTACTGGAGACCTAGAGTATTGTGTATAGTACTGGAGACCTAGAGTATTGTGTATAGTATAGAGACCTAGAGTATTGTGTATAGTACTGGAGACCTAGAGTATTGTGTATAGTACTGGAGACCTAGAGTATTGTGTACAGTACTGGAGACCTAGAGTATTGTGTACAGTACAGGAGACCTAGAGTATTGTGTATAGTACTGGAGACCTAGAGTATTGTGTACAGTACTGGAGACCTAGAGTATTGTGTACAGTACAGGAGACCTAAAGTATCGTGTACAGGACTGGAGACCTAGAGTATCATGTACAGTACTGGAGACCTAGAGTATCATGTACAGTACTGGAGACCTAGAGTATCATGTACAGTACTGGAGACCTGGAGTATTGTGTACAGTACTGGAGACCTAGAGTATTGTGTATAGTACTGGAGACCTAGAGTATTGTGTACAGTACTGGAGACCTAGAGTATTGTGTACAGTACTGGAGACCTAAAGTATTGTGTACAGGACTGGAGACCTAGAGTATCATGTACAGTACTGGAGACCTAGAGTATCATGTACAGTACTGGAGACCTAGAGTATCATGTACAGTACAGGAGACCTAGAGTATCGTGTACAATACTGGAGACCCAGAGTATTGTGTACAGTACTGGAGACCTAGAGTATTGTGTACAGGACTGGAGACCTAGAGTATTGTGTACAGTACTGGAGACCTAGAGTATCATGTACAGTACTGGAGACCTAGAGTATCATGTACAGTACTGGAGACCTAGAGTATTGTGTACAGTACTGGAGACCTAAAGTATTGTGTACAGGACTGGAGACCTAGAGTATTGTGTACAGGACTGGAGACCTAGAGTATCATGTACAGTACTGGAGACCTAGAGTATCATGTACAGTACTGGAGACCTAGAGTATTGTGTACAGTACTGGAGACCTAAAGTATTGTGTACAGGACTGGAGACCTAGAGTATTGTGTACAGTACTGGAGACCTAGAGTATCATGTACAGTACTGGAGACCTAGAGTATTGTGTACAGTACTGGAGACCCAGAGTATTGTGTACAGTACTGGAGACCTAAAGTATTGTGTACAGGACTGGAGACCTAGAGTATTGTGTACAGTACTGGAGACCTAGAGTACTGTGTACAGTACTGGAGACCTAGAGTATTGTGTACAGTACAGGAGACCTAGAGTATTGTGTACAGTACTGGAGACCTAGTGTATTGTGTACAGTACTGGAGACCTAGAGTATTGTGTACAGTACAGGAGACCTAGAGTATTGTGTACAGTACTGGAGACCTAGAGTATTGTGTAAAGTACTGGAGACCTAGAGTATTGTGTACAGTACTGGAGACCTAGTGTATTGTGTACAGTACTGGAGACCTAGAGTATTGTGTACAGTACAGGAGACCTAGAGTATTGTGTACTGTACTGGAGACATAGAGTATTATGTACAGTACTGGAGACCTAGTGTATTGTGTACAGTACTGGAGACCTAGTGTATTGTGTACAGTACTGGAGACCTAGAGTATTGTGTACAGTACAGGAGACCTAGAGTATTGTGTATAGTACTGGAGACCTAGAGTATTATGTACAGTACTGGAGACCTAGTGTATTGTGTACAGTACAGGAGACCTAGAGTATTGTGTACAGTACTGGAGACCTAGTGTATTGTGTACAGTACTGGAGACCTAGTGTATTGTGTACAGTACTGGAGACCTAGAGTATTGTGTACAGTACAGGAGACCTAGAGTATTGTGTATAGTACTGGAGACCTAGAGTATTATGTACAGTACTGGAGACCTAGTGTATTGTGTACAGTACTGGAGACCTAGAGTATTGTGTACAGTACAGGAGACCTAGAGTATTGTGTATAGTACATGAGACCTAGAGTATTGTGTACAGTACTGGAGACCTAGAGTATTATGTACAGTACTGGAGACCTAGTGTATTGTGTACAGTACTGGAGACCTAGAGTATTGTGTACAGTACAGGAGACCTAGAGTATTGTGTATAGTACTGGAGACCTAGAGTATTATGTACAGTACTGGAGACCTAGTGTATTGTGTACAGTACTGGAGACCTAGAGTATTGTGTACAGTACCGGAGACCTAGAGTATTGTGTACAGTACTGGAGACCTAGAGTATTGTGTATAGTACTGGAGACTTAGAGTATTGTGTACAGTACTGGAGACCTAGAGTATTGTATACAGTACTGGAGACCTAGAGTATTGTGTATAGTACTGGAGACCTAGAGTATTGTGTATAGTACTGGAGACCTAGAGTATTGTGTATAGTACTGGAGACCCAGAGTATTGTGTACAGGACTGGAGACCTAGAGTATTGTGTACAGTACTGGAGACCTAGAGTATTGTGTACAGGACTGGAGATCTAGAGTATTGTGTACAGTACTGGAGACCTAGAGTATTGTGTACAGTACTGGAGACCCAGAGTATTGTGTACAGGACTGGAGACCCAGAGTATTGTGTACAGGACTGGAGACCCAGAGTATTGTGTACAGGACTGGAGACTTAGAGTATTGTGTACAGTACTGGAGACCTAGAGTATTGTGTATAGTACTGGAGACCTAGAGTATTGTGTACAGTACTGGAGACCTAGAGTATTGTGTATAGTACTGGAGACCTAGAGTATTGTGTACGGTACTGGAGACCAAGAGTATTGTGTATAGTACTGGAGACCTAGAGTATTGTGTACAGTACTGGAGACCTAGAGTATTGTGTATAGTACTGGAGACCTAGAGTATTGTGTACAGTACTGGAGACCTAGAGTATTGTGTATAGTACTGGAGACCTAGAGTATTGTGTACGGTACTGGAGACCAAGAGTATTGTGTATAGTACTGGAGACCTAGAGTATTGTGTACAGTACTGGAGACCCAGAGTATTGTGTACAGTACTGGAGATCTAGAGTATTGTGTACAGTACCGGAGACCTAGAGTATTGTGTACAGTACTGGAGACCTAGAGTATTGTGTATAGTACTGGAGACTTAGAGTATTGTGTACAGTACTGGAGACCTAGAGTATTGTGTACAGTACTGGAGACCCAGAGTATTGTGTACAGTACTGGAGATCTAGAGTATTGTGTACAGTACCGGAGACCTAGAGTATTGTGTACAGTACTGGAGACCTAGAGTATTGTGTATAGTACTGGAGACTTAGAGTATTGTGTACAGTACTGGAGACCTAGAGTATTGTGTACAGGACTGAAGACCTAGAGTATTGTGTACAGTACTGGAGACCCAGAGTATTGTGTACAGTACTGGAGACCTAGAGTATTGTGTACAGTACCGGAGACCTAGAGTATTGTGTACAGTACTGGAGACCTAGAGTATTGTGTATAGTACTGGAGACTTAGAGTATTGTGTACAGTACTGGAGACCTAGAGTATTGTGTACAGTACTGGAGACCTAGAGTATTGTGTACAGTACTGGAGACCTAGAGTATTGTGTACAGTACTGGAGACCTAGAGTATTGTGTACAGTACCGGAGACCTAGAGTATTGTGTACAGTACTGGAGACCTAGAGTATTGTGTATAGTACTGGAGACCTAGAGTATTGTGTACAGTACTGGAGACCTAGAGTATTGTGTATAGTACTGGAGACCTATAGTATTGTGTACAGGACTGGAGACCTAGAGTATTGTGTACAGTACTGGAGACCTAGAGTATTGTGTACAGTACTGGAGACCTAGAGTATTGTGTACAGTATTGGAGACCTAGAGTATTGTGTACAGGACTGGAGACCTAGAGTATTGTGTATAGTACTGGAGACCTAGAGTATTGTGTACAGTACTGGAGACCTAGAGTATTGTGTACAGTACTGGAGACCTAGAGTATTGTGTACAGTACTGGAGACCTAGATTATTGTGTACAGTATTGGAGACCTAGAGTATTGTGTACAGGACTGGAGACCTAGAGTATTGTGTATAGTACTGGAGACCTAGAGTATTGTGTACAGGACTGGAGACCTACAGTATCGTGTATAGTAAAGGACACCTACAGCGTTGTGTACAGTACAGGAGACCTAGAGTATCGTGTATAGTACTGGAGACCCAGAGTATTGTGTACAGTACTGGAGACCTAGAGTACTGTGTACAGGACTGGAGACCTAGAGTATTGTGTACAGTACTGGAGACCCAGAGTATTGTGTACAGTACTGGAGACCTACAGTATCGTGTATAGTAAAGGACACCTACAGCGTTGTGTACAGTACAGGAGACCTAGAGTATCGTGTATAGTACTGGAGACCCAGAGTATTGTGTACAGTACAGGAGACCCCATCTCCAGAAGGATCTAGATACTAGAGAGAAAATTCAGAGAAGGGCTACTAAAATGGTGACTGGTTTACAGGAAAAGAAATATCAGGATAGACTGAAGGATCTGAACATGTATAGCTTGGAGGAGAGAAGAGAGAGAGGGGATATGATAGACACATTCAACTACATGAAGGGATTCAACAAAGTGCAGGAGGGAAGTACATTTCAAAGTAGTAAAAATGTTAGAACAAGATGCCATAGCCTAAAACTAGAGGGACACAGGTTTCGCATAATGTAAGAAAGTTTTACATCACTGAGAGAGTAGTAAGTGGAATAGCCAACCAGCAGAAGTGGTAGATGTTAATAGAGTGACAGAATTTAAGCATGCATGGGAAAGGCATATGGCTGTCCTTAACATAAGAAAAGACCAAGGACCAAAAAAGGTTTGAGGTTTTTATAGTAGGAAAATGGGCGACTAGATGGGCCGAATGGTTCTTATCTGCCGTCAAATTCTATGTTTGTATATACACACCACACAATCTGATCTCCTAAACACCAGGGTGTGAAAGAGGGACAGAGGTATTTGGGTCTCAAAGAGGGACTGTCCCTCCTAAATAGAGACACTTGGGAGGTACAGAGCCCTAATATCGCCTAAAAAAGAACACTTGGGAGGTACAGAGCCTTAACATCTCCTAAAGAGGGACACATGGGAGGTACAGACCTCTAATCTCTCCTAAAGAGGGACATTTGGGAGGTACGGACCCCTAATATCTCCTAGGGAGGGACACTTGCGAGGTATGGCGACCTAATATCTCTTTAAGATGGTCACTTGGGATATATGCCAAGTAGGCTCATGCACGTTGCCTGTTTCAGTTAGAAATAACTGCTAGCAACTGTCATTTCCTCCAGCACAGACCTCACATCTATGAGTGATTAAAGCTGTTTCATCTTTAACAAAGGCACATTGTCAAACGTCATAGGGGCCATTTGACTTTCCTGGCTATAATAAGGTAAGTTTATGGGGGGTTTTATTAAGTGCTACTTCTCCTTTAACAGCGGTTTATATATGAAGTTATTGTAAGTGAGTGATAACCGTTCTAATAAATCCCACAGGCTTCTCCCTACTCAGAAGACATGAAGGTCCTCCTGTACCTGGCTTTATCTGTCACTGTGATAGTCTCCTTGCACCATGACAAACATCACGATTCCCATGAGGAACACAAAGATGAACACCACGACCATCACATCACAAAAGCACAGGAGCAATTAAAACAAGCAAATCTGCAGTTTGCCTTAAACCTTTACAGACACGTCTACAAATCCACACCCAAGAACATATTTTTCTCTCCTCTGAGCATTTCCATAGCCCTCGCCATGTTAAGCCTTGGTGCCAGATCTGATACTCAGCAGCAGATTCTTCATGGTTTGAGCTTCAACCAAACAAAGATCAAGGAAGATATTCATGAGCTCTATGGACATCTTCTCCAGACACTGAATGAACCAAAAAATAATTTGCAGATCACAATTGGAAATGCTCTCTTTGTAGAGGAGAAGCTGAGGGTCCTGAAAAGTTTCTTTGACAAATTAGAACATCAGTACCGAGCAGAGCTCATCGGTACCAACTTCAGGAACACAAAGAAAGCAGTGGAACAGATCAATAACTATGTGAAGAATAAAACAAATGGAAAAATAAAGGAACTAGTCAAAGATCTTGAGGAGGGAATAAAGCTCGTTATGATAAACCATGTGTTCTTCAAAGGTAGGAATCTCACAACCTTGGATGCTAAAGACAAGCGATTCAGTCTCTGTCAGACATATCAGTTTATTAGAAACATAGATAGCATGCCTTTAGTACAGTAGTTCTCAAACTTCATGCTATAGAGGAGCCCTTTAACCCTTTGAGTGCCAGAGGGCTATGCAATGCATTGCAGAGCAACGCGTTGTGTACCCCTCTGGCACTCAAAGGGTTAATTTATAGGTTCGCATAATATCATCATTATCAAATGTTTTTTCACTGCTAGATGATACTGGTATCGTAACACAAAGTTATTTGTCTAAACTACATCTTGTAACTGTATACGAGATGTGTTGTCCTTAGTTGAAACTAGGTATAATGTTTATTCACACTTTAACCCTTTGAGTGCCAGAGGGGTAAAGCAATACATTTTACAGCCCTCTGTCACTCAAAACTGGTTTAAAAAAAAATCTTCTAGAAAACTCAATTACACTGGTTGAAATTTTTAAATCTTTCAAAATATAAACACTTGCACCCGAAAAGGATCGGCAACCGTAGTCCCTCCAGCCGTTATGAACTACAACTCCATTATCCTAGGCCACTTGTTGGTTGGCCAGGGATAACAAGCATTGTAGGCTTCAAAACATGTTGGGCCTCAGATTGCCCGTCCTTGGTCTAACCTTGCTTCCTTCACCTCCATTACTATGTACTGTCACCTCCCTTGTAAGTCATCAGGGAGACTTGGCACAGCTTGAGAAACACTGCATCAGTATTTTAGTAAATATAATGAGAAATATAACATTTTCTGAAACAGACTACTCTACTGAAAGGCAGAATATATTAGATTTGTTTAATAATTTTATGCATGGATCTGCTGCAATGTTTGGATTTCTTTCTGTATGTGTAGGAAAATGGGAGATGCCTTTCCACCCAGATTCCACCCAACTGGGTCGTTTCTCACTGGATCCCAACACTTCTGTGGAGGTTCCAATCATGTCTCACACTGACAGCTATAAGATTCTTCAGGATAAAGATCTTCCATGTACTGTCCTTCACCTTCCATACAAGAGCAATGCCTTCATGCTTATCGTTGTGTCGGAATTGGGTAAAATCCATGAGGTAGAAAAGGAATTATCTAAAGAGGTTCTAGCAAGATGGATACATTCAGCAGCTGAAACGTAAGTGTCATTTGCAAAGTCCTATTTATATATTGCCCTCACCCAGGCTAGACTGACTACTCTCTTGGTTTTACCCTTTGGTTGTGTCGCTTTTGGTTTCGCCCTTCTGCCTGTCATTTCCTGGGCTTCCATCCTTGGGCTCCACCACTAATAACTACTAGCCCATGTCTTGGGAACTTGTCTTCCATACCCGCCTCTTGTTTATGCTTGTGACAGCCCTCATATTTTAGGCTTGTGACACTTCACATATCCAGGACAGGTTTCCCTAGTGAAGGCATGCCCATTGATCAATGGAAGACAATACAAGGGGGGGAATTGTAGGCCAGATCACTGCAGGATCATGTACCATTGGTGCTTACATTGAACAAAGAAATGCTGACAGTCCTCTGATTGGCTGGTTTACATGTCCTGGTATAAAGTCTGGTCCCTGAATTGCATGTCCAGGTATAAAGTCTGGTCTCTGATTGGTCGGGAGCGGTTAGGAGCGCATTAGGCCCAGAGTTACAGGGAATGGGAAGTAAAGATAAGGTTTATTTCTCAGGTATTCCAGCGAGGTGGGCACATGCAGGCCCAGATTTACACTTCAGAAGCCTCTTTGCAAGAAAATCTCTGTTGCCTCTAGCTGCACCCACGGGCATTCCCCCCAAAGCACAGCCATGTCCCCATCCTTCCACATCATTTGCCCTTACTGAGGATTGGCTTATATCATAACATAGGAAATGGAATAGCCTACCAGAAGAATTGGGAGATTAGTGAAATAGCCTACCAGCAGAAGTAGTAGATGAAAGGAATAGCCTACCAACAGAAGTAGTAGATAAGTGGAATAGCCTACCAGCAAAAGTGGTAGATAAGTGGAATAGCCTACCAGTAAAAGTGGTAGATAAGTGAATACCCTACCAGCAGAAGTAGTAGATAAGTGGAATAGCCTAACAGCACAAGTGGTAGATAAGTGGAATAGCCTACGAGCAGAAGTGGAAGATTAGTGGAATACCCTACCAGCAGAAGTAGTAGATAAGTGGAATAGCCTAACAGCACAAGTGGTAGATAAGTGGAATAGCCTACCAGCAGAAGTGGTAGATAAGTGGAATACCCTACCAGCAGAAGTAGTAGATAAGTGGAATAGCCTACCAGCACAAGTGGTAGATAAGTGGAATAGCCTACCAGCAGAAGTGGTAGATTAGTGAAATAGCCTAACAGCAGAAGTGGTAGATAAGTGGAATAGCCTACCAGCAGAAGTGGTAGATAAGTGGAATAGCCTACCAGCAGAAGTGGTAGATAAGTGGAATAGCCTACCAACAAAAGTGGTAGATAAGTGGAATAGCCTACCAGCAGAAGTAGTAGATAAGTGGAATAGCCTATCAGCAGAAGTGGTAGATAAGTGGAATAGCCTACCAGCAGAAGTGGTAGATAAGTGGAATAGCCTACCAGCAGAAGTGGTAGATAAGTGGAATAGCCTACCAACAAAAGTGGTAGATAAGTGGAATAGCCTACCAGCAGAAGTAGTAGATAAGTGGAATAGCCTATCAGCAGAAGTAGTAGATAAGTGGAATAGCCTATCAGCAAAAGTGGTAGATAAGTGGAATAGCCTACCAGTAAAAGTGATCGATAAGTGGAATAGCCTACCAGGAGAACTGGTAGATAAGTGGAATAGCCTACCAGCAGAAGTGGTAGATAAGTGGAAAAGCTTACCAGCAAAAGTGGTAGATAAGTGGAATAGCCTACCAGGAGAAGCGGTAGATAAGTGGAAAAGCCAACCAGGAGAAGTGGTAGATAAGTGGAATAGCCTACCAGGAGAAGCGGTAGATAAGTGGAAAAGCCTACCAGGAGAAGTGGGAGATGAGAAAGTCTACTCTATGATGCGAGAGGAGAGAGGGGTCAAAGTGACAAACAGTAAGCGGTGGAGAAAGGAACCCCCAGCCCCCCAAACTAGCTGGTATTGTATCTTGTACAATGCTACAAGCCTGGCTCTGTAATTACACAAGAAGGAGCAGAGACTTAGTTGTTCCATCAGCCTTCCTGTGCATCACGTTATCCCTCTGAGGGCGGGGAACATAGAGTTAACTGCTGCTCGATGGTGCAGATCAGTTTCAGTGAGAAGGCAGACGCAAACCGAAAGCAAATTTGAATCCCCCTCTATGTCAATAGGGTCACGACGATTAAAAGCTGTACCGATACGAAACTGACCTGTATGATCAAGCAGTATTTAACTCTTTAAGTGCCTGAGGGATGCATGACGAATTTCTTATTATCACGCACAGAGAAGGCAAATTTTTGAATCTTGCATTCTAATGGAGTCGAATTCATATTAGTGTGTACTGACATAGTTACATAGACCAGAGTGATACATACCTCCCAGCATTTCAATTGGCCAAAGACACTTAAATTGTAGGTGGTGTTGCCAGGGAAGTGGCTAGTGGGTGAGGCATTACAGAACTTTTGTAGGTTATGTCATGACCCATTGACAGCTTTTTAATGTCACTGAATAAATTATTTAGAACAAAACCAAAGTATTTTATTTACACAGGGTATTTTATAAACACATATACTGAATTTTATACAGACATGAACGTGAGTTTTATTACTGTTGAGCAATTTGATACACTTATATACACACCATACAGTCTGATCTCCTAAACACAGGGACACCAGGGTGATACACTTCTATACACACCACACAGTCTGATCTCCTAAACACAGGGACATCAGGGTGATACACTTATATACACACCACACAGTCTGATCTCCTAAACACAGGGACACCAGGGTGATATACTTATATACACACCACACAGTCTGATCTCCTAAACACAGGGACACCAGGGTGATACACTTCTATACACACCACACAGTCTGATCTCCTAAACACAGGGACACCAGGGTGATACACTTATATACACACCACACAATCTGATCTCCTAAACACAGGGACACCAGGGTGATACACTTATATACACACCACACAGTCTGATCTCCTAAACACAAGGACACCAGGGTGATACACTTATATACACACCACACAGTGTGATCTCCTAAACACAGGGACACCAGGGTGATACACTTCAATACACACCACACAGTCTGATCTCCTAAACACAGGGATACCAGGGTGGGAAAGAGGGACAGGGATTTGGTACTCAAAGAGGGATTGTCCGGACTAAAGAGGGATACTTGGGAGGTAATATTTCCTAAAGAGGGACACTTGGGAGTGACGGACCCTAATATTTCCTAAAGAGGGACACTTGGGAGGTATGGACCCCTGATATCTCCTAAAGAGGGACACTTTGGAGGTATGGACCCTTAATACAGTATCTCCTAAAGAAGAAAATGGTAGGTATGGACCCCTAACGTCTCCTAAAGAGGGACACTTGGGAGGTGTGGACCCCTAATTCAGTATCTCCTAAAAAGGGATGCTTGGGAGGTACGGACCATAATGTCTCCTAAAAAGGAACATTTGGGAGGTATGGAGCCCTAATATATCATAAAGAGAGACACTTGGGAGGTATGGACCCCTAATATCGCCTAAAAAGTGACACTTGGGAGGTACAGAGTCCTAACATCTCTTAAACAGAGACATTTGGGAGGTACAGAGTCCTAATATCTCCTAAAGAGGGACACTTGGGAGGTACAAACCCGTAATATCTCCTGAAGAGGGACTTGGGAGGTACAGACCCCTAATATATTCTAAAGAAGGACACTTGGGAGGCATGGACCCATAATATCTTCTAAAGAGGGAAACAGGGGAGGTGCGGACCGGTAATATCTCCTAAAGAGGGACACTGGGAGAAATGGACCCCTAATATCTCCTAAAGAGGGACACTTGGGAGGAATGGTGATAGTGTATTATCATCTGCCCTAAGATATTAAATGGATAGTTCCCACAAGAACCGAGGGTCCTACTGATCTGTGTCAATGATGACTTTAAAAAAAAAATCTATTTCTATTAGTCCTGTGATAACAGTGAGTATCATATTTCTAGGCAGTGTGTGTGAAGGCCTTATGTTATATATGGATGTCAAGGAAAAATAGTCCTACAGGCCAGTTCAGTTGTAATATTTTTAAAGGTTACCTAGGTAGTGCCATTCTGTTGTCTACAACTTAAAACCTCATATGATCTACATGATGCAGCTGGTCATGTGACAGGAGGCCAAGGCCCTCACGTAGGAAAAAAATGGCAGCAGATACCATAGCAGTAGGACAGGGACCATAATAACAAGGAGGACATGTATGTCAAGTTGAATTGGGGAGCTTTGTGTGAGCGCGGGGCCCAACCTGGGAGCAGGTCATATTTCATTATACAATGTACATATACCCACTCACACATCTACAGCCACCCCTGTATATCCCTACAAATCTGTACATATATAACAGTTGCTCCACGTGTTCTTACACAGTTAGGGAAGACGCATGATGGCTATACCTATTTAGGATATGTTCTGTAAAGTCAGTCTTCATGAAACTGTTCCTTTACAAAACATTCTTAGATGATTTAGGCATGCATACAACTACATGTGACTTCTCATTTTTATGTTTTGTTTTACATTTATTATTAACTGCATGGGAAAAGCAGTGCCAATATTCTGAGTGCTGAATAAAATAGACTGTTCTGTTGCCCGATCCTTGTAATTCCATCCCGTATGAAAGAACATTCTGTGTAGAACCTTGTCAGGTGCAGCGATGCCCCATCACAATGCTAAAGTTATTCAGTAATTTGCTGTTATTACCACCCGTGGCATTATTACTATTCAAATCTTACATATCCCAATAGGAATGAGGCTGACGCTCATAATAACTCTTATGGCAGTAGCACAATATAAAAGTTACAGCCTTCATTCTAAAGCACCCTCCCACCCCAGGCTTCTCCTCCACAGAGTTGGTGCTGTGAACTCCAGAGAGATACCTATTGGCTGCTGTGACTCCACATCCACCTGCACAACCAATAGGAATAAGACTGTCACTGGGAGCTTTGTCTCTTGGAGGAAGTGGACGAGACTCTTGACATGAACCTGTACAGTTATGGTTGTAATTCGCTAGGATGTTTGTCAGAAGCCGTCATGCGCAGTACAGACTGCCCGAATGCACTGCAGCTGAAACGGAGTGGGGTGCTCTGAATTTGGACCGGAGTCCTCTCTGCTCACCTCCCTGGGAGTGCTTAATCCCAGGAAGGTGCGCAGAGAGGACTATGGTCCGAATTCGTACCACCCTGCTCAGTGTCAGCCGGGGAACGCTCGGGCAGTCTGTACTGCTCATCAGTGCAGCGCGGTCAGTGAGCAGAGAGGGTCCGGGCACCAGCCGAGGCTGCTGGGTGGCACTGTGGCCCGTGTACATGGGCTTTTAAACTAGTTAACTAATAAAATACTGAGCTTTTAACATATGTTTTGTTTTTTCTTCATGCTATTTGTCCTTAACCCTTTGTGACAAGGGCTTTTTAACACTATAGGAGAAGAGCAATTTTGGGCACCTTTTTAGTATGTCTTCGTTCAACCATATTTTCCATCTAGTTAATTTAGTACCGCCACACAATTATATATCGTTTTGTAAAGGATAAGTAGAGCTATCTTTTGATGCCAAATTTAGTTTGATAATATAAAAAAATTTGGAAAAAAAGAAAAACAATTTTTATAGGTTTCCCTGTGATGAATTGTACTCAGTTAGTGCATTTTTAACAGGGACTGGATAAAAGTATGAACATTCACTCATACCTCCCAAGTGTCCCTTTTCAGATGGGACAGTCCCTGAGAGACACAAATCCCTATTTCATTCTTTCCATCCATAGTGTCATTTTTATGTGATCAGAATGTATACTATATCACATTTCTCTACAGCAAAAAAAACCCTGATGCGCTCTGTGATCACTAACCCGTGACGTGCCAGAACTGTTATCCTTCCTCAAAAAAAAGGTAATTGTGTGAAGGTACTGGCATGTCTCCCGGAATTATGGGGTTAAACGTCAGGTTTATATAGATGTTACAGAATACAATTATATGAATGTATCTGGAGCAGGAAAATGTATTTATCATTAAGAACATATCAAATCTGATAACATCAATCTCTGTATCTTTTTTATCCTATAAATAATCACATGTAAAGCTTCCCTAAAATTGCACATCATGTATAATAATTCACGACCCAGTCATGCGCAGTAGAGACTGCCCGTGATGAGGGTGATACAGAGCAGGCGCTTCGAAGGAGCGTGAGCATGACTGCACCGTGGCCGGCTGGCACTATATCAACCATTGCGCTGGCAGTCTCTACTAAGCATGACTGCACCGCGACCGGCTGGCACTGTATCAGCTGCTGCGCGGGCAGTCTCTACTGTGCATGACTGCACCGTGACCAGCTGGCACTATATCAACCGTTGCGCGGGCAGTCTCTACTGAGCATGACTGTACCGCGACCGGCTGGCACTGTATCAGCTGCACGTGGGCAGTCTCTACTGAGGATGACTGCACCGCGACCGGCTGTCACTGTATCAGCCGCAGCGCGGGTAGTCTCTACTGTGCATGACTGCACCACGACCGGCTGGCAGTGGCACTGTGGTCCGGTTAACGGGATCTTCGACTAGTTTCATTATAATTTCTTACTGTAATAAAAGGGGTTGACAATTTTTGACTCTCCAGCTATTGGAGACGGCAACTTCAATATCATCCCCATCCGCCCAAATGATAGATGGGGGTGATGGAATCTGTTTGTGTCAGTATATTAGGTTCACACTGAATGTAAATGGCCCGTTGAGAGATACTGTCCAATAGTGGTTTACTCTTTTCTTTAGATTTGTTGAAATTCGTTTGCCCAAGTTCTCCATCAGCTCTTCTCTTAACCTGAAAGAGATTCTCAGTGACATGGGAATGACCAACATGTTCACTGACAATGCAGATTTCTCAGGGATTACGAAAGATGTCAAACTGAAAGTGTCCAAGGTAAGTCATGTCTTAAAAAAGCTGGGGGGAGATTCACAAAGGTGTGATAAAGAGGCGACAAAGCAAAGATGACTTCTCCAGTGATATCACTTCTGTAAGTCCTCAAAGTTCTCCAGTGATGTCACTTCTGCCAGTCCTCGATGTTCTCCAGTGATGTCACTTCTGCAAGTCCTCGATGTTCTCCAGTGATGTCATTTCTGCAAGTCCTCAAAGCTCTCCAGTGATATCACTTCTGCCAGTCCTCGATGTTCTCCAGTGATGTCACTTCTGCAAGTCCTCGAAGTTCTCCAGTGATATCACTTCTGCAAGTCCTCGAAGTTCTCCAGCGATATCACTTCTGCAAGTCCTCGAAGTTCTCCAGTGATGTCACTTCTGCAAGTCCTCGAAGTTCTCCAGTGATGTCATTTCTGCAAGTCCTCGAAGTTCTCCAGTGATGTCAGTTCTGAAAGTCCTCTAAGTTCTCCAGTGATATCACTTCTGCAAGTCCTCGAAGTTATCCAGTGATGTGATATCTTTAGTTCCTATGTTACTCTATAGGGCCTATGCACTAAGATCTCCAAAGTTGGAGAAATCTTAGTGCATTGGCTGCATACAGTAATATAGGACTTGGAGAAGTGATATCACGGGAGAAGTCATCTATGCTTTATCACCTCTTTATCACACCTTAGTGTCTCTCTGTCAGTACATTTATTAATGAAAAAATATAAATGGTAAAGCTTTTCCTGCCAACTAAAACAATGGTACATCCATTCCCCAATGTGTGGACTCTACCTAGAATCATAAGAGCACACTGTGTTAGTATTGGCTCAGCACAGAAGTGAATTAGCATACAGTGCCAGACTCTGGCACCTACAAAAAGGTTCAGTTCTTAAAAGCTATTTATGATAACAAACAATAGATCGTACAAAATGTTTTACTTTTCAATACAATTAACTAAATATATCTAGAGTGACAAGTTTACTGTAAAGCAAAAGAAAATCTTCTTTGGTTCCTGTTGTTTTAAGAAAACACAGACAACTGAAAGCACATTTAAAGGGATAGTAATACTTAATAATTACTAACCCCTGTATTGAAGTCATATTAAAAAAAAATGTATTGCCCCCAGTGTCATCTCTCAAACCTTTATGGTTTGAGAGATTATCGCTCCTAAAGTTGCCCTCTCCCTCCCCCTTCCCCGTAGTCAGCGTTCTAGCTGACTGAAGGGAAATCCGGTCTTACGATCATCAGGTGGCTCTGCAGCAGAGCCGAGATCACGTTAATAAAAAATAAATCTTTCACTGAAATGGTCTTCTACATGTGCTTGGTTTGTGCTTGGTTTGCAAGCACACGTAGAAGACCGTTTTAGTGAAAAAAAATGTTTTATTAACGCGATCTTGGCTCTGCTGCAGAGCCACCTGATGATCGTAAGACCGGATTTCCCTTCAGTCAGCTACAACACTGACTACGGGGAAGGGGGAGGGAGGGGGAACTTTAGGAGCGATTATCTCTCAAACCATAAAGATTTGAGAGATGACACTGGGGGCAATACATTTCTTTTTAATTATTAAGTATCACTATCCCTTTAAAATCACCCAAATTATAAGAAAACAGATTTAGGTTTTGGTAAGTACATCCAAAGATGGAGGGGGGGAATCATTTAATCCTTTGAGTGCCAGAGGGTTATGCTGTGGTGCAATCAACTTTGACCGGTTAGTCAAACTACACAAATGGGGTACTATTATTCTCAGGCTGTTAGCAGTTACTGAATACAGTAGGAAATTACATGGTTTCAAATGTGTTACTACCTGCCAAGTGATGGATATAAAAAAAAGGTTAATGTTTTCATGTACAGTTAACAAAATTCATAGGGGCTATTAGGGTTTCTGGTCATAGTAAGATAAGTGGAAGGTTATAATATTAAAGGCGAACCCTACTAAAAGAGTTGCCCTTTCTACATGCCTGATTTTACGTATATCTGAGTGCGAAATGCTGAGAGCTAACGTCTCGTTTGCCTTCTAGGTGTTCCACAAGGCCATGTTGGATGTAGATGAAGAGGGGACAGAAGCGGTTGCAGGGACAGGCATAGGAATCTCTACCACGGCTTTGTCTGACTCCTTTCGCGCTAACAGTCCGTTCCTTGTGTTTGTCTGCAGTAAAGACACCCATTCTATACTCTTCATGGGAAGAGTAATGAACCCATCCGAAAAATAACTCATACTGCATTAACCCTTTGTATGTCTGATGGGTGAATACCACAATGTAGAGCATGTAAATGGGCATATTATAATGACAAAAGTGGATTGATTCAGGGACAAACCAGTTGCACCACAGAAGACAAATAATCACTCCCAATATACAGTATTACAGCAGTTCCCATCCCTCTCCTCAGGGACTCCTAACAGGCCCGGTGTTTAGGGTTACACCCTGATTTGTCCCCCATTGTGTTGTTGGTTTGCCCCAGAATCGATCCAGTCCATCTTAGTACATCAGCGTCATAGTGTAAAGTGTAATTTCTCTGACAATAAAGAGTTAATGTTAACCCCTAGAAGTGTCTTTCTTAGAAGAGTAGGGTGGGCAGGCGAGACTTATCGAAGGGCGGCCATCTTCCTAAAGCTCCCTCATGGTATTTCCGGGGTTAAATGCTTCTCACAGTCCTTTTTGGGAGGGGTTTCCCATTTATGGGCCTGATCACAAGGGGTAAATGTGCCACAGCGCACCAGCGCCATGAAAACTCACCCAAAAGTAGGGTGAACTGAACCCTATGCCACAGTTCCCATGATGCCAATGGAGGACAAGGATACCTGTACCAGCCACTGTCTAGTGACGAGTGACAGCCACAGGTAGTATTATACTGTATATAACACATATAATCCTATATAATAATTCACTAAAACGTGTGTAATGACGAAGTCATGCCCAGTATAGACTGCCCGCGCCGCGGCTGATACAGAGCTGGACGCTCCGAAGGAGCCGCGGGGAGGGCAGTGCCTACTGTGCATGACTGCCCCACGACCGGCTGGCAGTGGCACTGTGGCCCGTGTGACAGGCTCTTCAACTAGTGTATATATAATAGGTATAATGTATATAGTTATAATGTATATATAATATGTTTAATGTATTTATAATATATATACTGTTTATAATAGGTATAATGTATAGAATAGGTATAATGGATACAATACATAACATGAATGAACAAGGGCTAGTCTATAGGTGATAATAGGACTAGATACATATGAACACACAGGAGCTGGTATATGGTTGACATCAGATAAATAGGAGCTGATATGAAGGTCTTAGTTACTGAAATCTGAGCTCCGTACTCCTCTTAGATATGGGATGTTTAGGGGTTGTGCCCCCAGACTGGAGTGGACACAGGTCTCACACGCACAGAAAAATATCCAAACACACAAGGGGGGAGATTCACTAAGCGGTGATAAAGAGGTGATAACTTGGAGATGACTTCTCCAGTTTATCTCCAATTCCTATGTTATTCTAAGGAGCCAATTCTCTAACATTTCTTCAACTTGGAGATCATAGTACATAGGCTCTATAAAATAACATAGGAACTGGAGAAGTGATATCATTGGAGAAGTCATCACCTCTTTATCACTCCTTTATCACTCCTTTATCACACCTTAGTGTATCTGCCCCAATGTCTATAGACAGTATTCAAAATGGGAAGTAAAAGTGTAAAAAAAACAGTCAAAAAGAAGTTGACTGTCCCTTTAAAAAGCATTGGCTCTAGACTTAACCCTTGAGCCTTCCACATACTACTTTAAAGGGATAGTAATACTTAATAATTATTAACCCATGTATTGAAGTCATATTAAAAGGAAATGTATAGCCCCCAGTATCATCTCTCAGACCTTTATGGTTAGAGAGATAATCGCTCCTAAAGTTGCCCTCTCCCTCCCCCTTCCCTGTAGTCAGCTAGAACGCTGACTACAGGGGAAGCCTGTCGTACGACCGTCAGGCGGCTCTGCAGCACAGCCGAGATTGCGTTAATAAAAAGAAATCTTTCACTGAAATGGTCTTCTATGTGTGCTTGGTTTGCAAGATTCTTTTTTTATTAACGCAATCTCGGAGAGGGAGGGAGGGGGAACTTTAGGAGCGATTATCTCTCACACCATAAAGGTTTGAAAGGTGACACTGGGGGCAATACATTTCTTTTTAATAGGTCTTTAATATAGGGATTAGTAATTATTAAGTATTACTATCCCTTTAACCCTTTGAGTGCCAGAGGGGCACACACTTGAAAATGTTCCACTTACAACAGCTCTGGGCATTATGGTAAAAAGAATACTGGAGACATTCTGGGGCAAACCAACTGAAGCCAGGGGGTAAATACAAATTCACAGAGTTACCACTGATGCTAATTGGGCTTTTAACTCATTGAATACTAGAGTGGTCTTTATTGCATTGCAAAGCCATTCGTTGGAGTTCTTTTTAAAATTGAAGGGGATAAAAGCCTCATTTAACCATTTAAGTGACAGAAGAGTGAGCAATGCGTCCCCCTCAACCATCCCCAGCACTTAAAGGGTTAAACTAACTGAAATTTCTACTCTAGTGTTCTGGGGGGGTTGTACATAAGGGCCCATCTACATTCTTTAATTTAATGCTTTAAGTGCCAGAGGGGTACACAATGCTTCCCCTCTGGCACTGAAAGGGTTAGAGCAGACTGGACAGACCCCCACTGTAACTGGTGACACATGAGAATCGTTTAGTGCAGGGCTGCCTCAGTGTAACCCTGAAATAGCCATATTTCTTATCTGTCCCTGGTTAAGGGTATCCTTTACCAATGTCACTCACAAAAGAGCGGGAGACTACATGGCGCATTAACCATGTCGCTGTGATTAAAATGGTGACATAAGAATCTGCATGAATGCTCCAGAATCTCAAGTCGTGGCATGAAACGTCTCCCCGCATGAATGTGCAAAGCGTCCTTACTTGGCGATACATTACCGCTTCCCTGTACTACAGTTGCTGTGGGATGAAGTGTACTTGGAGACTGATACATTACCGCTTCCCTGTACTACAGTTGCTGTGGGCTGAAGTGTACTTGGAGACTGATACATTACCGCTTCCCTGTACTACAGTTGCTGTGGGCTGAAGTGTACTTGGAGACTGATACATTACCGCTTCCCTGTACTACAGTTGCTGTGGGCTGAAGTGTACTTGGAGACTGATACATTACCGCTTCCCTGTACTACAGTTGCTGTGGGCTGAAGTGTACTTGGAGACTGATACATTACCGCTTCCCTGTACTACAGTTGCTGTGGGCTGAAGTGTACTTGGAGACTGATACATTACCGCTTCCCTGTACTACAGTTGCTGTGGGCTGAAGTGTACTTGGAGACTGATACATTACCGCTTCCCTGTACTACAGTTGCTGTGGGATGAAGTGTACTTGGAGACTGATACATTACCGCTTCCCTGTACTACAGTTGCTGTGGGATGAAGTGTACTTGGAGACTGATACATTACCGCTTCCCTGTACTACAGTTGCTGTGGGCTGAAGTGTATTTGGAGACTGATACATTACCGCTTCCCTGTACTACAGTTGCTGTGGGCTGTAGTGTACTTGGAGACTGATACATCACCGCTTCCCTGTACTACAGTTGCTGTGGGCTGAAGTGTACTTGGAGACTGATACATTACCGCTTCCCTGTACTACAGTTGCTGTGGGATGAAGTGTACTTGGAGACTGATACATTACCACTTCCCTGTACTACAGTTGCTGTGGGCTGAAGTGTACTTGGAGACTGATACATTACCGCTTCCCTGTACTACAGTTGCTGTGGGCTGAAGTGTATTTGGAGACTGATACATTACCGCTTCCCTGTACTACAGTTGCTGTGGGCTGTAGTGTACTTGGAGACTGATACATCACCGCTTCCCTGTACTACAGTTGCTGTGGGCTGAAGTGTACTTGGAGACTGATACATTACCGCTTCCCTGTACTACAGTTGCTGTGGGATGAAGTGTACTTGGAGACTGATACATTACCGCTTCCCTGTACTACAGTTGCTGTGGGCTGAAGTGTACTTGGAGACTGATACATTACCGCTTCCCTGTACTACAGTTGCTGTGGGCTGAAGTGTACTTGGAGACTGATACATTACCGCTTCCCTGTACTACAGCTGCTGTGGGCTGAAGTGTACTTGGAGACTGATACATTACCGCTTCCCTGTACTACAGTTGCTGTGGGATGAAGTGTACTTGGAGACTGATACATTACCGCTTCCCTGTACTACAGTTGCTGTGGGCTGAAGTGTATTTGGAGACTGATACATTACCGCTTCCCTGTACTACAGTTGCTGTGGGCTGAAGTGTACTTGGAGACTGATACATTACCGCTTCCCTGTACTACAGCTGCTGTGGGCTGAAGTGTACTTGGAGACTGATACATTACCGCTTCCCTGTACTACAGCTGCTGTGTGCTGAAGTGTACTTGGAGACTGATACATTACCGCTTCCCTGTACTACAGTTGCTGTGGGCTGTAGTGTACTTGCAGACTGATACATCACCGCTTCCCTGTACTACAGTTGCTGTGGGCTGAAGTGTACTTGGAGACTGATACATTACCACTTCCCTGTACTACAGTTGCTGTGGGCTGAAGTGTACTTGGAGACTGATACATTACCGCTTCCCTGTACTACAGTTGCTGTGGGCTGAAGTGTACTTGGAGACAGATACATTACCGCTTCCCTGTACTACAGTTGCTGTGGGATGAAGTGTACTTGGAGACTGATACATTACCGCTTCCCTGTACTACAGTTGCTGTGGGATGAAGTGTACTTGGAGACTGATACATTACCGCTTCCCTGTACTACAGTTGCTGTGGGCTGAAGTGTACTTGCAGACTGATACATTACCGCTTCCCTGTACTACAGTTGCTGTGGGCTGAAGTGTACTTGGAGACTGATACATTACCGCTTCCCTGTACTACAGTTGCTGTGGGCTGAAGTGTACTTGGAGACTGATACATTACCGCTTCCCTTTACTACAGTTGCTGTGGGCTGAAGTGTATTTGGAGACTGATACATTACCGCTTCCCTGTACTACAGTTGCTGTGGGCTGAAGTGTACTTGGAGACTGATACATTACTGCTTCCCTGTACTACAGTTGCTGTGGGATGAAGTGTACTTGGAGACTGATACATTACCGCTTCCCTTTACTACAGTTGCTGTGGGCTGAAGTGTATTTGGAGACTGATACATTACTGCTTCCCTGTACTACAGTTGCTGTGGGCTGAAGTGTACTTGGAGACTGATACATTACCGCTTCCCTGTACTACAGTTGCTGTGTGCTGTAGTGTACTTGGAGACTGATACATTACCGCTTCCCTTTACTACAGTTGCTGTGGGCTGAAGTGTACTTAGAGACTGATACATTACCGCTTCCCTGTACTACAGTTGCTGTGGGCTGAAGTGTACTTGGAGACTGATACATTACCGCTTCCCTGTACTACAGTTGCTGTGGGATGAAGTGTACTTGGAGACTGATACATTACCGCTTCCCTTTACTACAGTTGCTGTGGGCTGAAGTGTACTTAGAGACTGATACATTACCGCTTCCCTGTACTACAGTTGCTGTGGGCTGAAGTGTACTTGGAGACTGATACATTACCGCTTCCCTGTACTACAGTTGCTGTGGGCTGAAGTGTACTTAGAGACTGATACATTACCGCTTCCCTGTACTACAGTTGCTGTGTGCTGAAGTGTACTTGGAGACTGATACATTACCGCTTCCCTGTACTACAGTTGCTGTGGGCTGAAGTGTACTTAGAGACTGATACATTACCGCTTCCCTGTACTACAGTTGCTGTGGGCTGAAGTGTACTTGGAGACTGATACATTACCGCTTCCCTGTACTACAGTTGCTGTGGGCTGAAGTGTACTTAGAGACTGATACATTACCGCTTCCCTGTACTACAGTTGTTCTGGGCTGAAGTGTACTTGGAGACTGATACATTACCGCTTCCCTGTACTACAGTTGCTGTGGGATGAAGTGTACTTGCAGACTGATACATTACCGCTTCCCTGTACTACAGCTGCTGTGGGATGAAGTGTACTTGGAGACTAATACATTACCGCTTCCCTGTACTACAGCTGCTGTGGGCTGAACTGTACTTGGAGACTAATACATTACCGCTTCCCTGTACTACAGTTGTTCTGGGCTGAAGTGTATTTGGAGACTGATACATTACCGCTTCCCTGTACTACAGCTGCTGTGGGATGAAGTGTACTTGGAGACTGATACATTACCGCTTCCCTGTACTACAGTTGCTGTGGGCTGAAGTGTACTTGGAGACTGATACATTACCGCTTCCCTGTACTACAGCTGCTGTGGGATGAAGTGTACTTGGAGACTGATACATTACCGCTTCCCTGTACTACAGTTGGTGTGGGCTGTAGTGTACTTGGAGACTGATACATTACCGCTTCCCTGTACTACAGTTGCTGTGGGATGAAGTGTACTTGGAGACTGATACATTACCGCTTCCCTGTACTACAGTTGCTGTGGGATGAAGTGTACTTGGAGACTGATACATTACCGCTTCCCTGTACTACAGTTGCTGTGGGCTGAAGTGTACTTGGAGACTGATACATTACCGCTTCCCTGTACTACAGTTGCTGTGGGATGAAGTGTACTTGGAGACTGATACATTACCACTTCCCTGTACTACAGTTGCTGTGGGCTGAAGTGTACTTGGAGACTGATACATTACCGCTTCCCTGTACTACAGTTGCTGTGGGCTGAAGTGTACTTGGAGACTGATACATTACCGCTTCCCTGTACTACAGTTGCTGTGGGATGAAGTGTACTTGGAGACTGATACATTACCGCTTCCCTGTACTACAGTTGCTGTGGGATGAAGTGTACTTGGAGACTGATACATTACCGCTTCCCTGTACTACAGTTGCTGTGGGATGAAGTGTACTTGGAGACTGATACATTACTGCTTCCCTGTACTACAGTTGTTCTGGGCTGAAGTGTATTTGGAGACTGATACATTACCGCTTCCCTGTACTACAGTTGCTGTGGGATGAAGTGTACTTGGAGACTGATACATTACCGCTTCCCTGTACTACAGTTGCTGTGGGATGAGGTGTACTTGGAGACTGATACATTACCGCTTCCCTGTACTACAGTTGCTGTGGGATGAAGTGTACTTGGAGACTGATACATTACCGCTTCCCTGTACTACAGTTGCTGTGGGATGAAGTGTACTTGGAGACTGATACATTACCGCTTCCCTGTACTACAGTTGCTGTGGGATGAAGTGTACTTGGAGACTGATACATTACCGCTTCCCTGTACTACAGTTGCTGTGGGCTGAAGTGTACTTGGAGACTGATACATTACCGCTTCCCTGTACTACAGTTGCTGTGGGATGAAGTGTACTTGGAGACTGATACATTACCGCTTCCCTGTACTACTGTTGCTGTGGGCTGTAGTGTACTTGGAGACTGATACATTACTGCTTCCCTGTACTACAGTTGCTGTGGGCTGTAGTGTACTTGGAGACTGATACATTACCGCTTCCTTGTACTACAGTTGCTGTGGGATGAAGTGTACTTGGAGACTGATACATTACCGCTTCCCTGTACTACAGTTGCTGTGGGCTGAAGTGTACTTGGAGACTGATACATTACTGCTTCCCTGTACTACAGTTGCTGTGGGATGAAGTGTACTTGGAGACTGATACATTACCGCTTCCCTGTACTACAGTTGCTGTGGGCTGAAGTGTACTTGGAGACTGATACATTACTGCTTCCCTGTACTACAGTTGCTGTGGGATGAAGTGTACTTGGAGACTGATACATTACCGCTTCCCTGTACTACTGTTGCTGTGGGCTGTAGTGTACTTGGAGACTGATACATTACTGCTTCCCTGTACTACAGTTGCTGTGGGATGAAGTGTACTTGGAGACTGATACATTACCGCTTCCCTGTACTACAGCTGCTGTGGGATGAAGTGTATTTGGAGACTGATACATTACCGCTTCCCTGTACTACAGTTGCTGTGGGATGAAGTGTACTTGGAGACTGATACATTACCGCTTCCCTGTACTACAGTTGCTGTGGGCTGAAGTGTACTTGGAGACTGATACATTACCGCTTCCCTGTACTACAGTTGCTGTGGGCTGAAGTGTACTTGGAGACTGATACATTACTGCTTCCCTGTACTACAGTTGCTGTGGGATGAAGTGTACTTGGAGACTGATACATTACCGCTTCCCTGTACTACAGTTGCTGTGGGATGAAGTGTACTTGGAGACTAATACATTACCGCTTCCCTGTACTACAGTTGCTGTGGGCTGAAGTGTACTTGGAGACTGATACATTACCGCTTCCCTGTACTACAGTTGCTGTGGGCTGAAGTGTACTTGGAGACTGATACATTACCGCTTCCCTGTACTACAGTTGCTGTGGGATGAAGTGTACTTGGAGACTGATACATTACCGCTTCCCTGTACTACAGTTGCTGTGGGATGAAGTGTACTTGGAGACTGATACATTACCACTTCCCTGTACTACAGTTGCTGTGGGATGAAGTGTACTTGGAGACTGATACATTACCGCTTCCCTGTACTATTGTTGCTGTGGGATGAAGTGTACTTGGAGACTAATACATTACCGCTTCCCTGTACTACAGTTGTTCTGGGCTGAAGTGTATTTGGAGACTGATACATTACCGCTTCCCTGTACTACAGTTGCTGTGGGCTTAAGTGTACTTGGAGACTGATACATTACCGCTTCCCTGTACTACAGTTGCTGTGGGATGAAGTGTACTTGGAGACTGATACATTACCGCTTCCCTGTACTACAGCTGCTGTGGGATGAAGTGTACTTGGAGACTGATACATTACCGCTTCCCTGTACTACAGCTGCTGTGGGATGAAGTGTATTTGGAGACTGATACATTACCGCTTCCCTGTACTACAGCTGCTGTGGGATGAAGTGTATTTGGAGACTGATACATTACCGCTTCCCTGTACTACAGTTGCTGTGGGATGAAGTGTATTTGGAGACTGATACATTACCGCTTCCCTGTACTACAGTTGCTGTGGGATGAAGTGTACTTGGAGACTGATACATTACCGCTTCCCTGTACTACTGTTGCTGTGGGATGAAGTGTATTTGGAGACTGATACATTACCGCTTCCCTGTACTACAGTTGCTGTGGGATGAAGTGTACTTGGAGACTGATACATTACCGCTTCCCTGTACTACAGTTGCTGTGGGATGAACTGTACTTGGAGACTGATACATTACCGCTTCCCTGTACTACAGTTGCTGTGGGATGAAGTGTATTTGGAGACTGATACATTACCGCTTCCCTGTACTACAGTTGCTGTGGGCTGAAGTGTACTTGGAGACAGATATATTACCGCTTCCCTTTACTACAGCTGCTGTGTGCTGAAGTGTACTTGGAGACTGATACATTACCGCTTCCCTGTACTACAGTTGCTGTGGGATGAAGTGTACTTGGAGACTGATACATTACCGCTTCCCTGTACTACAGTTGCTGTGGGATGAAGTGTACTTGGAGACTGATACATTACCGCTTCCCTGTACTACAGCTGCTGTGTGCTGAAGTGTACTTGGAGACTGATACATTACCGCTTCCCTGTACTACTGTTGCTGTGGGCTGAAGTGTATTTGGAGACTGATACATTACCGCTTCCCTGTACTACTGTTGCTGTGGGCTGAAGTGTACTTGGAGACTGATACATTACCGCTTCCCTGTACTACAGTTGTTGTGGGCTGAAGTGTACTTGGAGACTGATACAAACAGCCTGCCCTCTCTCATTCCTTACTGTTTGCTGGTAGTATAGATTCCTTTGACTCTTTGTTCCTCCCACTTTTCCTTCCCACCCTGTTCCTCCCACTTCTCCTCCTTCCCACCTTGTCCCTCCCACTTCTCCTCCTTCCTACCCTGTTCCTCCCACTGGTCCTTCCACTTCTCCTCCTTCCTACCCTGTTCCTCACTCTGTTCCTCCTGCTTCTCTTCCTTCCTACCCTGTTCCTCCCACTTCTCCTTCTTCTCACCCTGTTCCTCCCACTTCCCACCCACTTCTCCTCCTTCCCACCCTGTTCTGCCCACTTCCCACCCACCTTATAACTAAAATATGGTTATGCCCTGCCCACCCAATTAAGCTCCGCCCCACTATAACACCACTGACAGCCTCTGGCAGGCAGCACATGAGCCCTCTCTGTGGACTCTAGATGAGCAAGTTACCAGTTATACCTATGATTTAGTGCACAGGCATCCAATCTGCGGCCCACCTGACCAGACAGAGTGGCACACCTGATATTTTTAACAAAAACATTTTTTACCTAACTATCTAGCACACATGAACTAGAAGGTCAGTACAGAACAGTTTAAGAATACTTGTCGGTTATACACACACACACACATATATATCAGTAGTCTCACTGACTTCATCAACGATTAGCACTAAGCCGATACCTGCACCTTTATAGGAATAATGAAGGAATAAACGCTGCTCCGCGCCTACTTCTGCATAGACTGTGGTTATCTGCTCTATAACCACAGTCTGTCACTCTGCCCTGCTCCTGTCCTTCTGTCCATCCTCCTCTGATAGCGGAGGATTTCTGTCTGTAAACTGGAGTGATCTCATTGGCTAGATATCGATCTCTGCCAATGAGACCACTCCAGCTTACACACAGCAGCCTCCATTATCAGAGGAGGATGGACAGAGGGACAGACTGCAGTTACAGAGCAGATAAGCACAGTCTATGCAGAAGTAGGCGCGGAGCAGCGTTTATTCCTTCATTTTCGACCAACTAGAGCTTTAAAAAATAGAAATGAATAAACTTTTACACATGTTCACTATATAATGTAACTATTCAGACTGACTTGTATAGGGGTGATATGTCCCCTTTAACCCCTTAGATGTTAGAGGGATCTCCACATTATTGCTGTTGAATGCCTTTCTCAGCTCTTTACCATTCGCTTGCTAGAGCATTTTCCCAACTAATTACACTTATTTTTCTACTAATAAGATGTCATGCTTTATTATTTCTTCTATAATTACATACTTCTCCCATGTACAGTACGGACCTTATACAGGAAGTCCTGTGCCTGGTGCCACTGTAAGCACAGGAAGGCCCACTGAGGTCTTTTGACCAATACGTTTCTTAATGCCTCCTCATCCTTATCCTATATAATAATTCACTAAGGATGTTTGTCAGAAGCCGTCATGCGCAGTAGAGTCTGCCCACACCACAGCTGATACGGAGCGGGAAGCTCCTAATTCAGACCGGAGTCCTCTCTGTGCACCTTCCTGGGACCAACGCTTGGTGTCAGGAAGGTGCGCAGAGAGGACTCCGGTCTGAATTCGCAGCACCCTGCTCCGTATCAGCCGCGGGGCGGGCAGACTCTACTGCGTATGACTGCAGCGTGGTGACAAGACAGGATCCGGACAGTTGTTGGGTGGCACTGTGGTCTGTGTAAACGGGCTTTTCAACTAGTTAAATTAAAATGTAACTAGCAAAAGGGGCACATTGTTGCTCGTGGGGTTTAAGCCCTTTGACAATGTTTTGCCTACATTTGCGGCGGTGAAAGGGTTAAGTGTTTGACGGCCGAGGACGTATCCATACAGTGTATTGTGTTGGATACCTCTTTGCCACATTGCCCATTTTCTTTGTTTTCATTAAACCCCTTCAGTGCCAAACAGGTATCCAACACATTCCTCGGCCTCTCAAACACTTAACCCTTTCACTTTTGGAAAACTACATAAACCATTATCAAGAAATGCATTAAATACCCCTGAAATACTCAAAGGAGTTAACCCTTTGAGTGCCAGAGGGGTATGCAATGAATTGCACAGCAATGCGATGCATACTTCTCTGGCACTCAAAGGGTTAATCACCATGGGAAACGCCGTGCCCCTTTTCATAGTTATGTATATAAAAAAAATATATAAAAACAATTATTTTGATCTGAATATGTTTCGTGGTGCCACTGACGACTTCATGACAGGAAAGACTGTATACTTCATTTCCTCACTGGTCTATACACAGACTTTCTTATACACAAGCTGCTGGGACTCTGAATTGTGAGTACTGTGAAAATTGTGAGTATCGCCTCTCAATATCTTGGTGCTGATATCTCCTGCATTATAGAATTTGGGCTCTCCTCCTGTGTGTATATCTTCTCTATATCGTTAACTACACCAATTAATTTTGTCATTTGAACAATAGTGCAACATTTGCTTATTGCTCCTAGGTCTATAACTTTTGTGGACAGCAGGTGGCACTGGATTTACTGAGTTTTCAGAATTCAAACCTTGCTTAATTTTCAGTCCCAAGTCATAGGAGCCTCTGTATAAATTTTTTTAATATCCCACCACAACCGCACCCTCTGTAGTTAATCCAATGTCGTTAATTCCAGGTAGTTAAAACAATAGCACAACCTTTAGTTTGCAGTTATGATGACCCCAGCAGCCAGGTGGTCCCCATCGCCCTCAGGGCTCAACAGGTTTTAATTATGCCCTAAAGCAAATATTTTTGCATTAGAGAGCTTAAAAAATGTTTGCACTAGGGTTATGCAATGACTTGTCACACCACTGGAAAAATGCCTGAAGTTTCATTGTAATAAGAAAATGATTTATGCATAGAAGGAACACAAATGCCAAAAATTAAGACAGTTCTGCCTTGTATTTTTGGGTGTAGTACTTCTATGGCCTGAAATATTATGGTGGCGCTGTTCTATAGGAATCAATGGACAGCTCTGGTGAGTTGATCATAAACCTCCATTGGATGATGTAGCAACAGCGCCACTGTACATTTTCAGGCCATGGTGGCACTGCACCCAAAAATGTGGCTGTCCAGCTAGCCCTATACTAGCAACAGATAATGCTCTGCTCCAAAGGAGCTGGAAAACCTGAAAAATCACATTTTTTTAGTCCTCCATTGAAGAGAAGCTGCTGTCTGGAGAATCTCCGGAGCTGCTGGGAACAATGGCTGCCGCTCTGTGAGGTAAATCGTATGTGCGCACGTTAAACAGCAAACTTCAAGTGAGGAGAAGAAAACTAGCAATGTAAGCAGTGCAGTATAGTGTTCTGTGTGGAAAACACAAAGCACTATGCAGTAAATTACATTTAGTAATAATTATGGAATGAATAAAGACATTTGAGGTAAATCTGAGGTAAATTTGAAAATAAAATGTAATCTGATTCAGAGGCGTAACTAGAAGCCACAGGCCCTGGTGCAAAAATTGCCATTGGGCCCCCCCATTGCCCCCAATTGCCCCCCATTAGCCACAACTGCCCCCACATTGCCCCCAATAGCCACAATTAACCCCACATTGCCACAATTGCACCCACATTGTCCCAAACAGCCATAATTGCCCACAATTGCCTACACATTGCCACAAAGGCCTCCAATCGCCACACTGCCTCCACAACTGCCCCCACATTATCACAATTGCCACATTGCCTCCGCTGACCCCTTCCGTGCACATCTCCTACCTCCCTGGTGGTCCAGCTGCTGGAGTGGTAGAAGAGGTCTTCTGCACAGCCGGATTTCCCACACGGTCCTTCAGTAATGCAGAGCGCTGGGAGATGATGTCATCTCCCAGCGCTCTGCATTACTACTTCAGTGCCAACGGACGGAGCTTCATCTGCTAGAGCTGCTGGCGACAGGCGGGGGGGTCGCAGGGGGTGGCTGGGACCCTGGATTGGCAACCCCTGCGACCCCTATTGTTACTCCACTGACCTGATTTTTCTATGATTAAAACTAAATAAAAGATAGTACATAATCAAACCTGTATATCTCCCATGAAGATCACCTTCTAACTACAAAGCTTCTCCCCCTTAAAGGGATAGTAATGTCTTTATTAAAGTGCCGCTACGAGTCTTCTATATGTTTTTTATAATATGTAGCTCTATGTTTAATGACTTACAGTTCTGTAGTTCAAAAGCTATTCAAGATGAAAGTATCCCCCTCCCGCCCCACTCCCTGCGTCACGCTTCTTCTAAGTGTGGTCCGGATGGAGAGCGGCCATGGACAATCTTCAGTAAGCAAAAGGAAAATCCTGCCCTCCTTTTTCAAATGGGGTAGGGTTGTCCTTTCTAAGGTAAAAACAGATAAATCAATGGGACCAGATGGGAGACACCCAAAGTTATTAAAAGAACTTAAGTGTGTTCTGGTAAAACTTTTAACAGAATTATTCAATCATTCACTATGACAGGAATAGTTCCAGAAGATTGGAAGTTACTAAATGTAGTACCGCTTCACAAAAAAGGTAGCAGGGAATAGTCTGGTAACTACAGACCAGTAACTCTTACATCAGTAGGGGGAAAATTAATGGAGACTATGTTAAAGGAAAGAATTATTGAATATCTGAATTGGAATGGCTTGCAAGATACCAAACAGCATGGATTTACGGCAGGGAGATCTTGTCACTAAATAACATTATAGATTTTGTTGACTAGGTAACTAAATAATAGACCTAGGGGGAGCAGTAGATACAGCTTATCTAGATTTAAGTAAAACATCTCACATTGTCCCTCACAGAAGACCTATTAATAAATTGCAGTGTTTGGGTCTGGATGTAAAAATAGTTAAACGGATAAGGCAGTGGCTGAGTGACAGGAGACAGAGGGTGGTAGTCAATGGACAATATTCAGATGAAGGGAGTGTTACTAGTGGGGTACCTCAGGGATCTGTACTGGGGCCCATTCTTTTTAATATTTTTATTAGCGATATTGCAAAAGGTCTTCAAGGTAAGGTATGCCTTTTTGCAAATGATATAAAGATCTGAAATAGGGTAGACATTCCAGGGGGAATAAGCCAAATGAGAAATTATTTAGGTAAATTAGAAGAATGAACAAGAGTGTGGCATCTGCAGTTTAATGTTGATAGATGTAAAATAATGCACTTGGGACATAAAAATCCAAAAGGAAAAATATAGTATTAAAGGTACTGTGCTGTCAGAGACAACAGAGAAAAGGGATTTGGGAGTAATTATTTCTTTTGACTTAAAGGTAGGCTGGTAATGTAATAAAGCAGTGGGGAATGTACGCAGGGTGCTGGGTTGTATAGCTAGGGGCATTAGTAGCAAAAAAAGGGAAGTGGTCATGTCACTCTACAGATTTCTAGTTAGACCTCACCTAGAGTATTGTGTACAGTACTGGAGACCTAGAGTATTGTGTACAGTACTGGAGACCTAGAGTATTGTGTACAGTACTGGAGACCTAGACTATTGTGTATAGTACAGGAGACCTAGAGTATTGTGTACAGGACTGGAGACCTAGAGTATTGTGTACAGTACAGGAGACCTAGAGTATTGTGTACAGTACTGGAGACCCCATCTCCAGAAGGATATAGATACTCTAGAGATAATTCAGAGAAAGGCTACTAAAATGGTGACTGGTTTACAAGAAAAGAAATATCAGTATAGACTAAAGGATCTGAACATGTATAGCTTGGAGGAGAGAAGAGAGAGAGGGGATATGATAGAAACATTCACATACATGAAGGGATTCAACAAAGTGAAGGAGGGAAGTACATTTCAAAGTAGTAAAAATGTTAGGACAAGAGGCCATAGCCTAAAACTAGAGGGACACAGGTTTAGACGTAATGTAAGAAAGTTTTATTTCACTGAGAGGGTAGTAGATAAGTGGAATAACCTACCAGCACAAGTGGTAGACGTTAATACAGTGACAGAATTTACGAATGCATGGGAAAGGCATAAGGCTGTCCGTAAAATAAGAAAAAAACAAGGACCAAATAAAGATTAAGGTTTTCATAGTAGGAAAATGGGCGACTAGATGGGCCGAATGGCTTTTATCTGTCGTCAAATTCTATGTTTGTATATACACACCACAGAATCTGATCTCCTAAACACCAGGGTGTGAAAGAGGGACAGTGGGATTTGGGTCTCAAAGAGGGACTGTCCCTCCTAAATAGAGACACTTGGGAGGTACAGAGCCCTAATATCTCCTAAAGAAGAACACTTGGGAGGTACAGAGCCTTAACATCTCCTAAAGAGGGACACATGGGAGGTACAGACCTCTAATCTCTCCTAAAGAGGGACATTTGGGAGGTACGGGCCCCTAATATCTCCTAGAGAGGGACACTTGCGAGGTATGGAGACCTAATATCTCTTTAAGACGGTCACTTGGGATATATGCCAAGTAGGCTCATGCACGTTGCCTGTTTCAGTTAGAAATAACTGCTAGCAACTGTCATTTCCTCCCGCATAGACCTCACATCTATGAGTGATTAAAGCCGTTTCATCTTTAACAAAGGCACATTGTCAAAAGTCATAGGGGCCATTTGACTTTCCTGGCCATAATAAGGTAAGTTCATGGGGAGTTTTTATTAAGTGCTTCTTCTCCTTTAACAGCAGTTTATATATGAAGTTATTGTAAGTGAGTGATAACCGTTCTAATAAATCCCACAGGCTTCTCCCTACTCAGAAGACATGAAGGTCCTCCTGTACCTGGCTTTATCTGTCACTGTGATATTCTCCTTGCACCATGACAAACATCACGATTCCCATGAGGAACACAAAGATGAACACCACGACCATCACATCACAAAAGCACAGGAGCAATTAAAACAAGCAAATCTGCAGTTTGCCTTAAACCTTTACAGACACGTCTACAAATCCACACCCAAGAACATATTTTTCTCTCCTTTGAGCGTTTCCATAGCCCTCGCCATGTTAAGCCTTGGTGCCAGATCTGATACTCAGCAGCAGATTCTTCATGGTTTGAGCTTCAACCAAACAAAGATCAAGGAAGATATTCATGAGCTCTATGAACATCTTCTCCAGACACTGAATGAACCAAAAAATAATTTGCAGATCACAATTGGAAATGCTCTCTTTGTAGAGGAGAAGCTGAGGGTCCTGAAGAGTTTCTTTGACAAATTAGAACATCAGTACCGAGCAGAGCTCATCGGTACCAACTTCAGGAACACAAAGAAAGCAGTGGAACAGATCAATAACTATGTGAAGAATAAAACAAATGGAAAAATAAAGGAACTAGTCAAAGATCTTGAGGAGGGAATAAAGCTCGTTATGATAAACCATGTGTTCTTCAAAGGTAGGAATCTCACAACCTTGGATGCTAAAGACAAGCGATTCAGTCTCTGTCAGACATATCAGTTTATTAGAAACATAGATAGCATGCCTTTAGTACAGTGGTTCTCACACTTCATGCTACAGAGGAGCCCTTTAACTCTTTGAGTGCCAGAGGGCTATGCAATGCATTGCAGAGCAACGCGTTGTGTACCCCTCTGGCACTCAAAGGGTTAATTTATAGGTTAGCATAATATCATCATTATCAAATGTTTTTTCACTGCTAGATGATACTGTTACTGTAACACAAAAGTTATTTGTCTAAACTACATCTTGTAACTGTATACGAGATGTGTTGTCCTTAGTTGAAATTAGGTATAATGTTTATTCACACGTTAACCCTTTGAATTCCAGAGGGGTACACAATGCATTGCAGAGCAACGCGTTGTGTACCCCTCTGGGATGCAAAGGGTTAATTTGTAGGCTAGCCCAATATCATCAAATGTTTTTTCACTGCTAGATGATACTGGTACCGTAACACAAAGTTATTTGTCTAAACTACATCTTGTAACTGTATACGAGATGTGTTGTCCTTAGTTGAAACTAGGTATAATGTTTATTCACACTTTAACCCTTTGAGTGCCAGAGGGGTAAAGCAATACATTTTACAGCCCTCTGTCACTCAAAACTGGTTTAAAAAAAAATCTTCTAGAAAACTCAATTACACTGGTTGAAATTTTTAAATCTTTCAAAATATAAACACTTGCACCCGAAAAGGATCGGCAACCGTAGTCCCTCCAGCCGTTATGAACTACAACTCCATTATCCTAGGCCACTTGTTGGTTGGCCAGGGATAACAAGCATTGTAGGCTTCAAAACATGTTGGGCCTCAGATTGCCCGTCCTTGGTCTAACCTTGCTTCCTTCACCTCCATTACTATGTACTGTCACCTCCCTTGTAAGTCATCAGGGAGACTTGGCACAGCTTGAGAAACACTGCATTAGTATTTTAGTAAATATAATGAGAAATATAACATTTTCTGAGACAGACTACTCTACTGAAAGGCAGAATATGTTAGATTTGTTTAATAATTTTATGAATGGATCAACTGAAATGTTTGGATTTCTTTCTGTGTGTGTAGGAAAATGGGAGATGCCTTTCCACCCAGATTCCACCCAACTGGGTCGTTTCTCACTGGATCCCAACACTTCTGTGGAGGTTCCAATCATGTATCACACCGACAGCTATAAGATTCATCAGGATAAAGATCTTCCATGTACTGTCCTTCACCTTCCATACAAGAGCAATGCCTTCATGCTTATCGTTGTGTCGGAATTGGGTAAAATCCATGAGGTAGAAAAGGCATTATCTAAAGAGGTTCTAGCAAGATGGATAAATTCAGCAGCTGAAACGTAAGTGTCATTTGCAAAGTCCTATTTATATATTGCCCTCACCCAGGCTAGACTGACTACTCTCTTGGTTTTACCCTTTGGTTGTGTCGCTTTTGGTTTCGCCCTTCTGCCTGTCATTTCCTGGGCTTCCATCCTTGGGCTCCACCACTAATAACTACTAGCCCATGTCTTGGGAACTTGTCTTCCATACCCGCCTCTTGTTTATGCTTGTGACAGCCCTCATATTTTAGGCTTGTGACACTTCACATATCCAGGACAGGTTTCCCTAGTGAAGGCATGCCCATTGATCAATGGAAGACAATACAAGGGGGGGAATTGTAGGCCAGATCACTGCAGGATCATGTACCATTGGTGCTTACATTGAACAAAGAAATGCTGACAGTCCTCTGATTGGCTGGTTTACATGTCCTGGTATAAAGTCTGGTCCCTGAATTGCATGTCCAGGTATAAAGTCTGGTCTCTGATTGGTCGGGAGCGGTTAGGAGCGCATTAGGCCCAGAGTTACAGGGAATGGGAAGTAAAGATAAGGTTTATTTCTCAGGTATTCCAGCGAGGTGGGCACATGCAGGCCCAGATTTACACTTCAGAAGCCTCTTTGCAAGAAAATCTCTGTTGCCTCTAGCTGCACCCACGGGCATTCCCCCCAAAGCACAGCCATGTCCCCATCCTTCCACATCATTTGCCCTTACTGAGGATTGGCTTATATCATAACATAGGAAATGGAATAGCCTACCAGAAGAATTGGGAGATTAGTGAAATAGCCTACCAGCAGAAGTAGTAGATGAAAGGAATAGCCTACCAACAGAAGTAGTAGATAAGTGGAATAGCCTACCAGCAAAAGTGGTAGATAAGTGGAATAGCCTACCAGTAAAAGTGGTAGATAAGTGAATACCCTACCAGCAGAAGTAGTAGATAAGTGGAATAGCCTAACAGCACAAGTGGTAGATAAGTGGAATAGCCTACGAGCAGAAGTGGAAGATTAGTGGAATACCCTACCAGCAGAAGTAGTAGATAAGTGGAATAGCCTAACAGCACAAGTGGTAGATAAGTGGAATAGCCTACCAGCAGAAGTGGTAGATAAGTGGAATACCCTACCAGCAGAAGTAGTAGATAAGTGGAATAGCCTACCAGCACAAGTGGTAGATAAGTGGAATAGCCTACCAGCAGAAGTGGTAGATTAGTGAAATAGCCTAACAGCAGAAGTGGTAGATAAGTGGAATAGCCTACCAGCAGAAGTGGTAGATAAGTGGAATAGCCTACCAGCAGAAGTGGTAGATAAGTGGAATAGCCTACCAACAAAAGTGGTAGATAAGTGGAATAGCCTACCAGCAGAAGTAGTAGATAAGTGGAATAGCCTATCAGCAGAAGTGGTAGATAAGTGGAATAGCCTACCAGCAGAAGTGGTAGATAAGTGGAATAGCCTACCAGCAGAAGTGGTAGATAAGTGGAATAGCCTACCAACAAAAGTGGTAGATAAGTGGAATAGCCTACCAGCAGAAGTAGTAGATAAGTGGAATAGCCTATCAGCAGAAGTAGTAGATAAGTGGAATAGCCTATCAGCAAAAGTGGTAGATAAGTGGAATAGCCTACCAGTAAAAGTGATCGATAAGTGGAATAGCCTACCAGGAGAACTGGTAGATAAGTGGAATAGCCTACCAGCAGAAGTGGTAGATAAGTGGAAAAGCTTACCAGCAAAAGTGGTAGATAAGTGGAATAGCCTACCAGGAGAAGCGGTAGATAAGTGGAAAAGCCAACCAGGAGAAGTGGTAGATAAGTGGAATAGCCTACCAGGAGAAGCGGTAGATAAGTGGAAAAGCCTACCAGGAGAAGTGGGAGATGAGAAAGTCTACTCTATGATGCGAGAGGAGAGAGGGGTCAAAGTGACAAACAGTAAGCGGTGGAGAAAGGAACCCCCAGCCCCCCAAACTAGCTGGTATTGTATCTTGTACAATGCTACAAGCCTGGCTCTGTAATTACACAAGAAGGAGCAGAGACTTAGTTGTTCCATCAGCCTTCCTGTGCATCACGTTATCCCTCTGAGGGCGGGGAACATAGAGTTAACTGCTGCTCGATGGTGCAGATCAGTTTCAGTGAGAAGGCAGACGCAAACCGAAAGCAAATTTGAATCCCCCTCTATGTCAATAGGGTCACGACGATTAAAAGCTGTACCGATACGAAACTGACCTGTATGATCAAGCAGTATTTAACTCTTTAAGTGCCTGAGGGATGCATGACGAATTTCTTATTATCACGCACAGAGAAGGCAAATTTTTGAATCTTGCATTCTAATGGAGTCGAATTCATATTAGTGTGTACTGACATAGTTACATAGACCAGAGTGATACATACCTCCCAGCATTTCAATTGGCCAAAGACACTTAAATTGTAGGTGGTGTTGCCAGGGAAGTGGCTAGTGGGTGAGGCATTACAGAACTTTTGTAGGTTATGTCATGACCCATTGACAGCTTTTTAATGTCACTGAATAAATTATTTAGAACAAAACCAAAGTATTTTATTTACACAGGGTATTTTATAAACACATATACTGAATTTTATACAGACATGAACGTGAGTTTTATTACTGTTGAGCAATTTGATACACTTATATACACACCATACAGTCTGATCTCCTAAACACAGGGACACCAGGGTGATACACTTCTATACACACCACACAGTCTGATCTCCTAAACACAGGGACATCAGGGTGATACACTTATATACACACCACACAGTCTGATCTCCTAAACACAGGGACACCAGGGTGATATACTTATATACACACCACACAGTCTGATCTCCTAAACACAGGGACACCAGGGTGATACACTTCTATACACACCACACAGTCTGATCTCCTAAACACAGGGACACCAGGGTGATACACTTATATACACACCACACAATCTGATCTCCTAAACACAGGGACACCAGGGTGATACACTTATATACACACCACACAGTCTGATCTCCTAAACACAAGGACACCAGGGTGATACACTTATATACACACCACACAGTGTGATCTCCTAAACACAGGGACACCAGGGTGATACACTTCAATACACACCACACAGTCTGATCTCCTAAACACAGGGATACCAGGGTGGGAAAGAGGGACAGGGATTTGGTACTCAAAGAGGGATTGTCCGGACTAAAGAGGGATACTTGGGAGGTAATATTTCCTAAAGAGGGACACTTGGGAGTGACGGACCCTAATATTTCCTAAAGAGGGACACTTGGGAGGTATGGACCCCTGATATCTCCTAAAGAGGGACACTTTGGAGGTATGGACCCTTAATACAGTATCTCCTAAAGAAGAAAATGGTAGGTATGGACCCCTAACGTCTCCTAAAGAGGGACACTTGGGAGGTGTGGACCCCTAATTCAGTATCTCCTAAAAAGGGATGCTTGGGAGGTACGGACCATAATGTCTCCTAAAAAGGAACATTTGGGAGGTATGGAGCCCTAATATATCATAAAGAGAGACACTTGGGAGGTATGGACCCCTAATATCGCCTAAAAAGTGACACTTGGGAGGTACAGAGTCCTAACATCTCTTAAACAGAGACATTTGGGAGGTACAGAGTCCTAATATCTCCTAAAGAGGGACACTTGGGAGGTACAAACCCGTAATATCTCCTGAAGAGGGACTTGGGAGGTACAGACCCCTAATATATTCTAAAGAAGGACACTTGGGAGGCATGGACCCATAATATCTTCTAAAGAGGGAAACAGGGGAGGTGCGGACCGGTAATATCTCCTAAAGAGGGACACTGGGAGAAATGGACCCCTAATATCTCCTAAAGAGGGACACTTGGGAGGAATGGTGATAGTGTATTATCATCTGCCCTAAGATATTAAATGGATAGTTCCCACAAGAACCGAGGGTCCTACTGATCTGTGTCAATGATGACTTTAAAAAAAAAATCTATTTCTATTAGTCCTGTGATAACAGTGAGTATCATATTTCTAGGCAGTGTGTGTGAAGGCCTTATGTTATATATGGATGTCAAGGAAAAATAGTCCTACAGGCCAGTTCAGTTGTAATATTTTTAAAGGTTACCTAGGTAGTGCCATTCTGTTGTCTACAACTTAAAACCTCATATGATCTACATGATGCAGCTGGTCATGTGACAGGAGGCCAAGGCCCTCACGTAGGAAAAAAATGGCAGCAGATACCATAGCAGTAGGACAGGGACCATAATAACAAGGAGGACATGTATGTCAAGTTGAATTGGGGAGCTTTGTGTGAGCGCGGGGCCCAACCTGGGAGCAGGTCATATTTCATTATACAATGTACATATACCCACTCACACATCTACAGCCACCCCTGTATATCCCTACAAATCTGTACATATATAACAGTTGCTCCACGTGTTCTTACACAGTTAGGGAAGACGCATGATGGCTATACCTATTTAGGATATGTTCTGTAAAGTCAGTCTTCATGAAACTGTTCCTTTACAAAACATTCTTAGATGATTTAGGCATGCATACAACTACATGTGACTTCTCATTTTTATGTTTTGTTTTACATTTATTATTAACTGCATGGGAAAAGCAGTGCCAATATTCTGAGTGCTGAATAAAATAGACTGTTCTGTTGCCCGATCCTTGTAATTCCATCCCGTATGAAAGAACATTCTGTGTAGAACCTTGTCAGGTGCAGCGATGCCCCATCACAATGCTAAAGTTATTCAGTAATTTGCTGTTATTACCACCCGTGGCATTATTACTATTCAAATCTTACATATCCCAATAGGAATGAGGCTGACGCTCATAATAACTCTTATGGCAGTAGCACAATATAAAAGTTACAGCCTTCATTCTAAAGCACCCTCCCACCCCAGGCTTCTCCTCCACAGAGTTGGTGCTGTGAACTCCAGAGAGATACCTATTGGCTGCTGTGACTCCACATCCACCTGCACAACCAATAGGAATAAGACTGTCACTGGGAGCTTTGTCTCTTGGAGGAAGTGGACGAGACTCTTGACATGAACCTGTACAGTTATGGTTGTAATTCGCTAGGATGTTTGTCAGAAGCCGTCATGCGCAGTACAGACTGCCCGAATGCACTGCAGCTGAAACGGAGTGGGGTGCTCTGAATTTGGACCGGAGTCCTCTCTGCTCACCTCCCTGGGAGTGCTTAATCCCAGGAAGGTGCGCAGAGAGGACTATGGTCCGAATTCGTACCACCCTGCTCAGTGTCAGCCGGGGAACGCTCGGGCAGTCTGTACTGCTCATCAGTGCAGCGCGGTCAGTGAGCAGAGAGGGTCCGGGCACCAGCCGAGGCTGCTGGGTGGCACTGTGGCCCGTGTACATGGGCTTTTAAACTAGTTAACTAATAAAATACTGAGCTTTTAACATATGTTTTGTTTTTTCTTCATGCTATTTGTCCTTAACCCTTTGTGACAAGGGCTTTTTAACACTATAGGAGAAGAGCAATTTTGGGCACCTTTTTAGTATGTCTTCGTTCAACCATATTTTCCATCTAGTTAATTTAGTACCGCCACACAATTATATATCGTTTTGTAAAGGATAAGTAGAGCTATCTTTTGATGCCAAATTTAGTTTGATAATATAAAAAAATTTGGAAAAAAAGAAAAACAATTTTTATAGGTTTCCCTGTGATGAATTGTACTCAGTTAGTGCATTTTTAACAGGGACTGGATAAAAGTATGAACATTCACTCATACCTCCCAAGTGTCCCTTTTCAGATGGGACAGTCCCTGAGAGACACAAATCCCTATTTCATTCTTTCCATCCATAGTGTCATTTTTATGTGATCAGAATGTATACTATATCACATTTCTCTACAGCAAAAAAAACCCTGATGCGCTCTGTGATCACTAACCCGTGACGTGCCAGAACTGTTATCCTTCCTCAAAAAAAAGGTAATTGTGTGAAGGTACTGGCATGTCTCCCGGAATTATGGGGTTAAACGTCAGGTTTATATAGATGTTACAGAATACAATTATATGAATGTATCTGGAGCAGGAAAATGTATTTATCATTAAGAACATATCAAATCTGATAACATCAATCTCTGTATCTTTTTTATCCTATAAATAATCACATGTAAAGCTTCCCTAAAATTGCACATCATGTATAATAATTCACGACCCAGTCATGCGCAGTAGAGACTGCCCGTGATGAGGGTGATACAGAGCAGGCGCTTCGAAGGAGCGTGAGCATGACTGCACCGTGGCCGGCTGGCACTATATCAACCATTGCGCTGGCAGTCTCTACTAAGCATGACTGCACCGCGACCGGCTGGCACTGTATCAGCTGCTGCGCGGGCAGTCTCTACTGTGCATGACTGCACCGTGACCAGCTGGCACTATATCAACCGTTGCGCGGGCAGTCTCTACTGAGCATGACTGTACCGCGACCGGCTGGCACTGTATCAGCTGCACGTGGGCAGTCTCTACTGAGGATGACTGCACCGCGACCGGCTGTCACTGTATCAGCCGCAGCGCGGGTAGTCTCTACTGTGCATGACTGCACCACGACCGGCTGGCAGTGGCACTGTGGTCCGGTTAACGGGATCTTCGACTAGTTTCATTATAATTTCTTACTGTAATAAAAGGGGTTGACAATTTTTGACTCTCCAGCTATTGGAGACGGCAACTTCAATATCATCCCCATCCGCCCAAATGATAGATGGGGGTGATGGAATCTGTTTGTGTCAGTATATTAGGTTCACACTGAATGTAAATGGCCCGTTGAGAGATACTGTCCAATAGTGGTTTACTCTTTTCTTTAGATTTGTTGAAATTCGTTTGCCCAAGTTCTCCATCAGCTCTTCTCTTAACCTGAAAGAGATTCTCAGTGACATGGGAATGACCAACATGTTCACTGACAATGCAGATTTCTCAGGGATTACGAAAGATGTCAAACTGAAAGTGTCCAAGGTAAGTCATGTCTTAAAAAAGCTGGGGGGAGATTCACAAAGGTGTGATAAAGAGGCGACAAAGCAAAGATGACTTCTCCAGTGATATCACTTCTGTAAGTCCTCAAAGTTCTCCAGTGATGTCACTTCTGCCAGTCCTCGATGTTCTCCAGTGATGTCACTTCTGCAAGTCCTCGATGTTCTCCAGTGATGTCATTTCTGCAAGTCCTCAAAGCTCTCCAGTGATATCACTTCTGCCAGTCCTCGATGTTCTCCAGTGATGTCACTTCTGCAAGTCCTCGAAGTTCTCCAGTGATATCACTTCTGCAAGTCCTCGAAGTTCTCCAGCGATATCACTTCTGCAAGTCCTCGAAGTTCTCCAGTGATGTCACTTCTGCAAGTCCTCGAAGTTCTCCAGTGATGTCATTTCTGCAAGTCCTCGAAGTTCTCCAGTGATGTCAGTTCTGAAAGTCCTCTAAGTTCTCCAGTGATATCACTTCTGCAAGTCCTCGAAGTTATCCAGTGATGTGATATCTTTAGTTCCTATGTTACTCTATAGGGCCTATGCACTAAGATCTCCAAAGTTGGAGAAATCTTAGTGCATTGGCTGCATACAGTAATATAGGACTTGGAGAAGTGATATCACGGGAGAAGTCATCTATGCTTTATCACCTCTTTATCACACCTTAGTGTCTCTCTGTCAGTACATTTATTAATGAAAAAATATAAATGGTAAAGCTTTTCCTGCCAACTAAAACAATGGTACATCCATTCCCCAATGTGTGGACTCTACCTAGAATCATAAGAGCACACTGTGTTAGTATTGGCTCAGCACAGAAGTGAATTAGCATACAGTGCCAGACTCTGGCACCTACAAAAAGGTTCAGTTCTTAAAAGCTATTTATGATAACAAACAATAGATCGTACAAAATGTTTTACTTTTCAATACAATTAACTAAATATATCTAGAGTGACAAGTTTACTGTAAAGCAAAAGAAAATCTTCTTTGGTTCCTGTTGTTTTAAGAAAACACAGACAACTGAAAGCACATTTAAAGGGATAGTAATACTTAATAATTACTAACCCCTGTATTGAAGTCATATTAAAAAAAAATGTATTGCCCCCAGTGTCATCTCTCAAACCTTTATGGTTTGAGAGATTATCGCTCCTAAAGTTGCCCTCTCCCTCCCCCTTCCCCGTAGTCAGCGTTCTAGCTGACTGAAGGGAAATCCGGTCTTACGATCATCAGGTGGCTCTGCAGCAGAGCCGAGATCACGTTAATAAAAAATAAATCTTTCACTGAAATGGTCTTCTACATGTGCTTGGTTTGTGCTTGGTTTGCAAGCACACGTAGAAGACCGTTTTAGTGAAAAAAAATGTTTTATTAACGCGATCTTGGCTCTGCTGCAGAGCCACCTGATGATCGTAAGACCGGATTTCCCTTCAGTCAGCTACAACACTGACTACGGGGAAGGGGGAGGGAGGGGGAACTTTAGGAGCGATTATCTCTCAAACCATAAAGATTTGAGAGATGACACTGGGGGCAATACATTTCTTTTTAATTATTAAGTATCACTATCCCTTTAAAATCACCCAAATTATAAGAAAACAGATTTAGGTTTTGGTAAGTACATCCAAAGATGGAGGGGGGGAATCATTTAATCCTTTGAGTGCCAGAGGGTTATGCTGTGGTGCAATCAACTTTGACCGGTTAGTCAAACTACACAAATGGGGTACTATTATTCTCAGGCTGTTAGCAGTTACTGAATACAGTAGGAAATTACATGGTTTCAAATGTGTTACTACCTGCCAAGTGATGGATATAAAAAAAAGGTTAATGTTTTCATGTACAGTTAACAAAATTCATAGGGGCTATTAGGGTTTCTGGTCATAGTAAGATAAGTGGAAGGTTATAATATTAAAGGCGAACCCTACTAAAAGAGTTGCCCTTTCTACATGCCTGATTTTACGTATATCTGAGTGCGAAATGCTGAGAGCTAACGTCTCGTTTGCCTTCTAGGTGTTCCACAAGGCCATGTTGGATGTAGATGAAGAGGGGACAGAAGCGGTTGCAGGGACAGGCATAGGAATCTCTACCACGGCTTTGTCTGACTCCTTTCGCGCTAACAGTCCGTTCCTTGTGTTTGTCTGCAGTAAAGACACCCATTCTATACTCTTCATGGGAAGAGTAATGAACCCATCCGAAAAATAACTCATACTGCATTAACCCTTTGTATGTCTGATGGGTGAATACCACAATGTAGAGCATGTAAATGGGCATATTATAATGACAAAAGTGGATTGATTCAGGGACAAACCAGTTGCACCACAGAAGACAAATAATCACTCCCAATATACAGTATTACAGCAGTTCCCATCCCTCTCCTCAGGGACTCCTAACAGGCCCGGTGTTTAGGGTTACACCCTGATTTGTCCCCCATTGTGTTGTTGGTTTGCCCCAGAATCGATCCAGTCCATCTTAGTACATCAGCGTCATAGTGTAAAGTGTAATTTCTCTGACAATAAAGAGTTAATGTTAACCCCTAGAAGTGTCTTTCTTAGAAGAGTAGGGTGGGCAGGCGAGACTTATCGAAGGGCGGCCATCTTCCTAAAGCTCCCTCATGGTATTTCCGGGGTTAAATGCTTCTCACAGTCCTTTTTGGGAGGGGTTTCCCATTTATGGGCCTGATCACAAGGGGTAAATGTGCCACAGCGCACCAGCGCCATGAAAACTCACCCAAAAGTAGGGTGAACTGAACCCTATGCCACAGTTCCCATGATGCCAATGGAGGACAAGGATACCTGTACCAGCCACTGTCTAGTGACGAGTGACAGCCACAGGTAGTATTATACTGTATATAACACATATAATCCTATATAATAATTCACTAAAACGTGTGTAATGACGAAGTCATGCCCAGTATAGACTGCCCGCGCCGCGGCTGATACAGAGCTGGACGCTCCGAAGGAGCCGCGGGGAGGGCAGTGCCTACTGTGCATGACTGCCCCACGACCGGCTGGCAGTGGCACTGTGGCCCGTGTGACAGGCTCTTCAACTAGTGTATATATAATAGGTATAATGTATATAGTTATAATGTATATATAATATGTTTAATGTATTTATAATATATATACTGTTTATAATAGGTATAATGTATAGAATAGGTATAATGGATACAATACATAACATGAATGAACAAGGGCTAGTCTATAGGTGATAATAGGACTAGATACATATGAACACACAGGAGCTGGTATATGGTTGACATCAGATAAATAGGAGCTGATATGAAGGTCTTAGTTACTGAAATCTGAGCTCCGTACTCCTCTTAGATATGGGATGTTTAGGGGTTGTGCCCCCAGACTGGAGTGGACACAGGTCTCACACGCACAGAAAAATATCCAAACACACAAGGGGGGAGATTCACTAAGCGGTGATAAAGAGGTGATAACTTGGAGATGACTTCTCCAGTTTATCTCCAATTCCTATGTTATTCTAAGGAGCCAATTCTCTAACATTTCTTCAACTTGGAGATCATAGTACATAGGCTGTATAGAATAACATAGGAACTGGAGAAGTGATATCATTGGAGAAGTCATCACCTCTTTATCACTCCTTTATCACTCCTTTATCACACCTTAGTGTATCTGCCCCAATGTCTATAGACAGTATTCAAAATGGGAAGTAAAAGTGTAAAAAAAACAGTCAAAAAGAAGTTGACTGTCCCTTTAAAAAGCATTGGCTCTAGACTTAACCCTTGAGCCTTCCACATACTACTTTAAAGGGATAGTAATACTTAATAATTATTAACCCATGTATTGAAGTCATATTAAAAGGAAATGTATAGCCCCCAGTATCATCTCTCAGACCTTTATGGTTAGAGAGATAATCGCTCCTAAAGTTGCCCTCTCCCTCCCCCTTCCCTGTAGTCAGCTAGAACGCTGACTACAGGGGAAGCCTGTCGTACGACCGTCAGGCGGCTCTGCAGCACAGCCGAGATTGCGTTAATAAAAAGAAATCTTTCACTGAAATGGTCTTCTATGTGTGCTTGGTTTGCAAGATTCTTTTTTTATTAACGCAATCTCGGAGAGGGAGGGAGGGGGAACTTTAGGAGCGATTATCTCTCACACCATAAAGGTTTGAAAGGTGACACTGGGGGCAATACATTTCTTTTTAATAGGTCTTTAATATAGGGATTAGTAATTATTAAGTATTACTATCCCTTTAACCCTTTGAGTGCCAGAGGGGCACACACTTGAAAATGTTCCACTTACAACAGCTCTGGGCATTATGGTAAAAAGAATACTGGAGACATTCTGGGGCAAACCAACTGAAGCCAGGGGGTAAATACAAATTCACAGAGTTACCACTGATGCTAATTGGGCTTTTAACTCATTGAATACTAGAGTGGTCTTTATTGCATTGCAAAGCCATTCGTTGGAGTTCTTTTTAAAATTGAAGGGGATAAAAGCCTCATTTAACCATTTAAGTGACAGAAGAGTGAGCAATGCGTCCCCCCCAACCATCCCCAGCACTTAAAGGGTTAAACTAACTGAAATTTCTACTCTAGTGTTCTGGGGGGGTTGTACATAAGGGCCCATCTACATTCTTTAATTTAATGCTTTAAGTGCCAGAGGGGTACACAATGCTTCCCCTCTGGCACTGAAAGGGTTAGAGCAGACTGGACAGACCCCCACTGTAACTGGTGACACATGAGAATCGTTTAGTGCAGGGCTGCCTCAGTGTAACCCTGAAATAGCCATATTTCTTATCTGTCCCTGGTTAAGGGTATCCTTTACCAATGTCACTCCCAAAAGAGCGGGAGACTACATGGCGCATTCACCATGTCGCTGTGATTAAAATGGTGACATAAGAATCTGCATGAATGCTCCAGAATCTCAAGTCGTGGCATGAAACGTCTCCCCGCATGAATGTGCAAAGCGTCCTTACTTGGCGATACATTACCGCTTCCCTGTACTACAGTTGCTGTGGGATGAAGTGTACTTGGAGACTGATACATTACCGCTTCCCTGTACTACAGTTGCTGTGGGCTGAAGTGTACTTGGAGACTGATACATTACCGCTTCCCTGTACTACAGTTGCTGTGGGCTGAAGTGTACTTGGAGACTGATACATTACCGCTTCCCTGTACTACAGTTGCTGTGGGCTGAAGTGTACTTGGAGACTGATACATTACCGCTTCCCTGTACTACAGTTGCTGTGGGCTGAAGTGTACTTGGAGACTGATACATTACCGCTTCCCTGTACTACAGTTGCTGTGGGCTGAAGTGTACTTGGAGACTGATACATTACCGCTTCCCTGTACTACAGCTGCTGTGGGATGAAGTGTACTTGGAGACTGATACATTACCGCTTCCCTGTACTACAGTTGCTGTGGGCTGAAGTGTACTTGGAGACTGATACATCACCGCTTCCCTGTACTACAGTTGCTGTGGGATGAAGTGTACTTGGAGACTGATACATTACCGCTTCCCTGTACTACAGTTGCTGTGGGCTGAAGTGTATTTGGAGACTGATACATTACCGCTTCCCTGTACTACAGTTGCTGTGGGCTGTAGTGTACTTGGAGACTGATACATCACCGCTTCCCTGTACTACAGTTGCTGTGGGCTGAAGTGTACTTGGAGACTGATACATTACCGCTTCCCTGTACTACAGTTGCTGTGGGATGAAGTGTACTTGGAGACTGATACATTACCGCTTCCCTGTACTACAGTTGCTGTGGGCTGAAGTGTACTTGGAGACTGATACATTACCGCTTCCCTGTACTACAGTTGCTGTGGGCTGAAGTGTACTTGGAGACTGATACATTACCGCTTCCCTGTACTACAGCTGCTGTGGGCTGAAGTGTACTTGGAGACTGATACATTACCGCTTCCCTGTACTACAGTTGCTGTGGGATGAAGTGTACTTGGAGACTGATACATTACCGCTTCCCTGTACTACAGTTGCTGTGGGCTGAAGTGTATTTGGAGACTGATACATTACCGCTTCCCTGTACTACAGTTGCTGTGGGCTGAAGTGTACTTGGAGACTGATACATTACCGCTTCCCTGTACTACAGCTGCTGTGGGCTGAAGTGTACTTGGAGACTGATACATTACCGCTTCCCTGTACTACAGCTGCTGTGTGCTGAAGTGTACTTGGAGACTGATACATTACCGCTTCCCTGTACTACAGTTGCTGTGGGCTGTAGTGTACTTGCAGACTGATACATCACCGCTTCCCTGTACTACAGTTGCTGTGGGCTGAAGTGTACTTGGAGACTGATACATTACCACTTCCCTGTACTACAGTTGCTGTGGGCTGAAGTGTACTTGGAGACTGATACATTACCGCTTCCCTGTACTACAGTTGCTGTGGGCTGAAGTGTACTTGGAGACAGATACATTACCGCTTCCCTGTACTACAGTTGCTGTGGGATGAAGTGTACTTGGAGACTGATACATTACCGCTTCCCTGTACTACAGTTGCTGTGGGATGAAGTGTACTTGGAGACTGATACATTACCGCTTCCCTGTACTACAGTTGCTGTGGGCTGAAGTGTACTTGGAGACTGATACATTACCGCTTCCCTGTACTACAGTTGCTGTGGGATGAAGTGTACTTGGAGACTGATACATTACCGCTTCCCTGTACTACAGTTGCTGTGGGCTGAAGTGTACTTGGAGACTGATACATTACTGCTTCCCTGTACTACAGTTGCTGTGGGATGAAGTGTACTTGGAGACTGATACATTACCGCTTCCCTGTACTACAGTTGCTGTGGGATGAAGTGTACTTGGAGACTGATACATTACTGCTTCCCTGTACTACAGTTGCTGTGGGATGAAGTGTACTTGGAGACTGATACATTACCGCTTCCCTGTACTACAGTTGCTGTGGGCTGAAGTGTACTTGGAGACTGATACATTACTGCTTCCCTGTACTACAGTTGCTGTGGGCTGAAGTGTACTTGGAGACTGATACATTACCGCTTCCCTGTACTACAGTTGCTGTGGGCTGAAGTGTACTTGGAGACTGATACATTACCGCTTCCCTGTACTACAGCTGCTGTGGGATGAAGTGTACTTGGAGACTGATACATTACCGCTTCCCTGTACTACAGTTGCTGTGGGATGAAGTGTACTTGGAGACTGATACATTACCGCTTCCCTGTACTACAGTTGCTGTGGGCTGAAGTGTACTTGGAGACTGATACATTACCGCTTCCCTGTACTACAGTTGCTGTGGGATGAAGTGTACTTGGAGACTGATACATTACCGCTTCCCTGTACTACAGTTGCTGTGTGCTGAAGTGTACTTGGAGACTGATACATTACTGCTTCCCTGTACTACAGTTGCTGTGGGCTGAAGTGTACTTGGAGACTGATACATTACCGCTTCCCTGTACTACAGTTGCTGTGGGCTGAAGTGTACTTGGAGACTGATACATTACCGCTTCCCTGTACTACTGTTGCTGTGGGATGAAGTGTACTTGGAGACTGATACATTACCGCTTCCCTGTACTACAGTTGCTGTGGGATGAAGTGTACTTGGAGACTGATACATTACCGCTTCCCTGTACTACAGTTGCTGTGGGATGAAGTGTACTTGGAGACTGATACATTACTGCTTCCCTTTACTACAGTTGCTGTGGGCTGAAGTGTACTTGGAGACTGATACATTACCGCTTCCCTGTACTACAGTTGCTGTGGGCTGAAGTGTACTTGGAGACTGATACATTACCGCTTCCCTTTACTACAGTTGCTGTGGGCTGAAGTGTATTTGGAGACTGATACATTACCGCTTCCCTGTACTACAGTTGCTGTGGGCTGAAGTGTACTTGGAGACTGATACATTACTGCTTCCCTGTACTACAGTTGCTGTGGGATGAAGTGTACTTGGAGACTGATACATTACCGCTTCCCTTTACTACAGTTGCTGTGGGCTGAAGTGTATTTGGAGACTGATACATTACTGCTTCCCTGTACTACAGTTGCTGTGGGCTGAAGTGTACTTGGAGACTGATACATTACTGCTTCCCTGTACTACAGTTGCTGTGTGCTGTAGTGTACTTGGAGACTGATACATTACCGCTTCCCTGTACTACAGTTGCTGTGGGCTGAAGTGTACTTGGAGACTGATACATTACCGCTTCCCTGTACTACAGTTGCTGTGGGATGAAGTGTACTTGGAGACTGATACATTACTGCTTCCCTGTACTACAGTTGCTGTGTGCTGTAGTGTACTTGGAGACTGATACATTACCGCTTCCCTTTACTACAGTTGCTGTGGGCTGAAGTGTACTTAGAGACTGATACATTACCGCTTCCCTGTACTACAGTTGCTGTGGGCTGAAGTGTACTTGGAGACTGATACATTACCGCTTCCCTGTACTACAGTTGCTGTGGGATGAAGTGTACTTGGAGACTGATACATTACCGCTTCCCTTTACTACAGTTGCTGTGGGCTGAAGTGTACTTAGAGACTGATACATTACCGCTTCCCTGTACTACAGTTGCTGTGGGCTGAAGTGTACTTGGAGACTGATACATTACCGCTTCCCTGTACTACAGTTGCTGTGGGCTGAAGTGTACTTAGAGACTGATACATTACCGCTTCCCTGTACTACAGTTGCTGTGTGCTGAAGTGTACTTGGAGACTGATACATTACCGCTTCCCTGTACTACAGTTGCTGTGGGCTGAAGTGTACTTAGAGACTGATACATTACCGCTTCCCTGTACTACAGTTGCTGTGGGCTGAAGTGTACTTGGAGACTGATACATTACCGCTTCCCTGTACTACAGTTGCTGTGGGCTGAAGTGTACTTAGAGACTGATACATTACCGCTTCCCTGTACTACAGTTGTTCTGGGCTGAAGTGTACTTGGAGACTGATACATTACCGCTTCCCTGTACTACAGTTGCTGTGGGATGAAGTGTACTTGCAGACTGATACATTACCGCTTCCCTGTACTACAGCTGCTGTGGGATGAAGTGTACTTGGAGACTAATACATTACCGCTTCCCTGTACTACAGCTGCTGTGGGCTGAACTGTACTTGGAGACTAATACATTACCGCTTCCCTGTACTACAGTTGTTCTGGGCTGAAGTGTATTTGGAGACTGATACATTACCGCTTCCCTGTACTACAGCTGCTGTGGGATGAAGTGTACTTGGAGACTGATACATTACCGCTTCCCTGTACTACAGTTGCTGTGGGCTGAAGTGTACTTGGAGACTGATACATTACCGCTTCCCTGTACTACAGCTGCTGTGGGATGAAGTGTACTTGGAGACTGATACATTACCGCTTCCCTGTACTACAGTTGGTGTGGGCTGTAGTGTACTTGGAGACTGATACATTACCGCTTCCCTGTACTACAGTTGCTGTGGGATGAAGTGTACTTGGAGACTGATACATTACCGCTTCCCTGTACTACAGTTGCTGTGGGATGAAGTGTACTTGGAGACTGATACATTACCGCTTCCCTGTACTACAGTTGCTGTGGGCTGAAGTGTACTTGGAGACTGATACATTACCGCTTCCCTGTACTACAGTTGCTGTGGGATGAAGTGTACTTGGAGACTGATACATTACCACTTCCCTGTACTACAGTTGCTGTGGGCTGAAGTGTACTTGGAGACTGATACATTACCGCTTCCCTGTACTACAGTTGCTGTGGGCTGAAGTGTACTTGGAGACTGATACATTACCGCTTCCCTGTACTACAGTTGCTGTGGGATGAAGTGTACTTGGAGACTGATACATTACCGCTTCCCTGTACTACAGTTGCTGTGGGATGAAGTGTACTTGGAGACTGATACATTACCGCTTCCCTGTACTACAGTTGCTGTGGGATGAAGTGTACTTGGAGACTGATACATTACTGCTTCCCTGTACTACAGTTGTTCTGGGCTGAAGTGTATTTGGAGACTGATACATTACCGCTTCCCTGTACTACAGTTGCTGTGGGATGAAGTGTACTTGGAGACTGATACATTACCGCTTCCCTGTACTACAGTTGCTGTGGGATGAGGTGTACTTGGAGACTGATACATTACCGCTTCCCTGTACTACAGTTGCTGTGGGATGAAGTGTACTTGGAGACTGATACATTACCGCTTCCCTGTACTACAGTTGCTGTGGGATGAAGTGTACTTGGAGACTGATACATTACCGCTTCCCTGTACTACAGTTGCTGTGGGATGAAGTGTACTTGGAGACTGATACATTACCGCTTCCCTGTACTACAGTTGCTGTGGGCTGAAGTGTACTTGGAGACTGATACATTACCGCTTCCCTGTACTACAGTTGCTGTGGGATGAAGTGTACTTGGAGACTGATACATTACCGCTTCCCTGTACTACTGTTGCTGTGGGCTGTAGTGTACTTGGAGACTGATACATTACTGCTTCCCTGTACTACAGTTGCTGTGGGCTGTAGTGTACTTGGAGACTGATACATTACCGCTTCCTTGTACTACAGTTGCTGTGGGATGAAGTGTACTTGGAGACTGATACATTACCGCTTCCCTGTACTACAGTTGCTGTGGGCTGAAGTGTACTTGGAGACTGATACATTACTGCTTCCCTGTACTACAGTTGCTGTGGGATGAAGTGTACTTGGAGACTGATACATTACCGCTTCCCTGTACTACAGTTGCTGTGGGCTGAAGTGTACTTGGAGACTGATACATTACTGCTTCCCTGTACTACAGTTGCTGTGGGATGAAGTGTACTTGGAGACTGATACATTACCGCTTCCCTGTACTACTGTTGCTGTGGGCTGTAGTGTACTTGGAGACTGATACATTACTGCTTCCCTGTACTACAGTTGCTGTGGGATGAAGTGTACTTGGAGACTGATACATTACCGCTTCCCTGTACTACAGCTGCTGTGGGATGAAGTGTATTTGGAGACTGATACATTACCGCTTCCCTGTACTACAGTTGCTGTGGGATGAAGTGTACTTGGAGACTGATACATTACCGCTTCCCTGTACTACAGTTGCTGTGGGCTGAAGTGTACTTGGAGACTGATACATTACCGCTTCCCTGTACTACAGTTGCTGTGGGCTGAAGTGTACTTGGAGACTGATACATTACTGCTTCCCTGTACTACAGTTGCTGTGGGATGAAGTGTACTTGGAGACTGATACATTACCGCTTCCCTGTACTACAGTTGCTGTGGGATGAAGTGTACTTGGAGACTGATACATTACCGCTTCCCTGTACTACAGTTGCTGTGGGCTGAAGTGTACTTGGAGACTGATACATTACCGCTTCCCTGTACTACAGTTGCTGTGGGATGAAGTGTACTTGGAGACTGATACATTACCGCTTCCCTGTACTACAGTTGCTGTGGGATGAAGTGTACTTGGAGACTGATACATTACCACTTCCCTGTACTACAGTTGCTGTGGGATGAAGTGTACTTGGAGACTGATACATTACCGCTTCCCTGTACTATTGTTGCTGTGGGATGAAGTGTACTTGGAGACTAATACATTACCGCTTCCCTGTACTACAGTTGTTCTGGGCTGAAGTGTATTTGGAGACTGATACATTACCGCTTCCCTGTACTACAGTTGCTGTGGGCTTAAGTGTACTTGGAGACTGATACATTACCGCTTCCCTGTACTACAGTTGCTGTGGGATGAAGTGTACTTGGAGACTGATACATTACCGCTTCCCTGTACTACAGCTGCTGTGGGATGAAGTGTACTTGGAGACTGATACATTACCGCTTCCCTGTACTACAGCTGCTGTGGGATGAAGTGTATTTGGAGACTGATACATTACCGCTTCCCTGTACTACAGCTGCTGTGGGATGAAGTGTATTTGGAGACTGATACATTACCGCTTCCCTGTACTACAGTTGCTGTGGGATGAAGTGTATTTGGAGACTGATACATTACCGCTTCCCTGTACTACAGTTGCTGTGGGATGAAGTGTACTTGGAGACTGATACATTACCGCTTCCCTGTACTACTGTTGCTGTGGGATGAAGTGTATTTGGAGACTGATACATTACCGCTTCCCTGTACTACAGTTGCTGTGGGATGAAGTGTACTTGGAGACTGATACATTACCGCTTCCCTGTACTACAGTTGCTGTGGGATGAACTGTACTTGGAGACTGATACATTACCGCTTCCCTGTACTACAGTTGCTGTGGGATGAAGTGTATTTGGAGACTGATACATTACCGCTTCCCTGTACTACAGTTGCTGTGGGCTGAAGTGTACTTGGAGACAGATATATTACCGCTTCCCTTTACTACAGCTGCTGTGTGCTGAAGTGTACTTGGAGACTGATACATTACCGCTTCCCTGTACTACAGTTGCTGTGGGATGAAGTGTACTTGGAGACTGATACATTACCGCTTCCCTGTACTACAGTTGCTGTGGGATGAAGTGTACTTGGAGACTGATACATTACCGCTTCCCTGTACTACAGCTGCTGTGTGCTGAAGTGTACTTGGAGACTGATACATTACCGCTTCCCTGTACTACTGTTGCTGTGGGCTGAAGTGTATTTGGAGACTGATACATTACCGCTTCCCTGTACTACTGTTGCTGTGGGCTGAAGTGTACTTGGAGACTGATACATTACCGCTTCCCTGTACTACAGTTGTTGTGGGCTGAAGTGTACTTGGAGACTGATACAAACAGCCTGCCCTCTCTCATTCCTTACTGTTTGCTGGTAGTATAGATTCCTTTGACTCTTTGTTCCTCCCACTTTTCCTTCCCACCCTGTTCCTCCCACTTCTCCTCCTTCCCACCTTGTCCCTCCCACTTCTCCTCCTTCCTACCCTGTTCCTCCCACTGGTCCTTCCACTTCTCCTCCTTCCTACCCTGTTCCTCACTCTGTTCCTCCTGCTTCTCTTCCTTCCTACCCTGTTCCTCCCACTTCTCCTTCTTCTCACCCTGTTCCTCCCACTTCCCACCCACTTCTCCTCCTTCCCACCCTGTTCTGCCCACTTCCCACCCACCTTATAACTAAAATATGGTTATGCCCTGCCCACCCAATTAAGCTCCGCCCCACTATAACACCACTGACAGCCTCTGGCAGGCAGCACATGAGCCCTCTCTGTGGACTCTAGATGAGCAAGTTACCAGTTATACCTATGATTTAGTGCACAGGCATCCAATCTGCGGCCCACCTGACCAGACAGAGTGGCACACCTGATATTTTTAACAAAAACATTTTTTACCTAACTATCTAGCACACATGAACTAGAAGGTCAGTACAGAACAGTTTAAGAATACTTGTCGGTTATACACACACACACACATATATATCAGTAGTCTCACTGACTTCATCAACGATTAGCACTAAGCCGATACCTGCACCTTTATAGGAATAATGAAGGAATAAACGCTGCTCCGCGCCTACTTCTGCATAGACTGTGGTTATCTGCTCTATAACCACAGTCTGTCACTCTGCCCTGCTCCTGTCCTTCTGTCCATCCTCCTCTGATAGCGGAGGATTTCTGTCTGTAAACTGGAGTGATCTCATTGGCTAGATATCGATCTCTGCCAATGAGACCACTCCAGCTTACACACAGCAGCCTCCATTATCAGAGGAGGATGGACAGAGGGACAGACTGCAGTTACAGAGCAGATAAGCACAGTCTATGCAGAAGTAGGCGCGGAGCAGCGTTTATTCCTTCATTTTCGACCAACTAGAGCTTTAAAAAATAGAAATGAATAAACTTTTACACATGTTCACTATATAATGTAACTATTCAGACTGACTTGTATAGGGGTGATATGTCCCCTTTAACCCCTTAGATGTTAGAGGGATCTCCACATTATTGCTGTTGAATGCCTTTCTCAGCTCTTTACCATTCGCTTGCTAGAGCATTTTCCCAACTAATTACACTTATTTTTCTACTAATAAGATGTCATGCTTTATTATTTCTTCTATAATTACATACTTCTCCCATGTACAGTACGGACCTTATACAGGAAGTCCTGTGCCTGGTGCCACTGTAAGCACAGGAAGGCCCACTGAGGTCTTTTGACCAATACGTTTCTTAATGCCTCCTCATCCTTATCCTATATAATAATTCACTAAGGATGTTTGTCAGAAGCCGTCATGCGCAGTAGAGTCTGCCCACACCACAGCTGATACGGAGCGGGAAGCTCCTAATTCAGACCGGAGTCCTCTCTGTGCACCTTCCTGGGACCAACGCTTGGTGTCAGGAAGGTGCGCAGAGAGGACTCCGGTCTGAATTCGCAGCACCCTGCTCCGTATCAGCCGCGGGGCGGGCAGACTCTACTGCGTATGACTGCAGCGTGGTGACAAGACAGGATCCGGACAGTTGTTGGGTGGCACTGTGGTCTGTGTAAACGGGCTTTTCAACTAGTTAAATTAAAATGTAACTAGCAAAAGGGGCACATTGTTGCTCGTGGGGTTTAAGCCCTTTGACAATGTTTTGCCTACATTTGCGGCGGTGAAAGGGTTAAGTGTTTGACGGCCGAGGACGTATCCATACAGTGTATTGTGTTGGATACCTCTTTGCCACATTGCCCATTTTCTTTGTTTTCATTAAACCCCTTCAGTGCCAAACAGGTATCCAACACATTCCTCGGCCTCTCAAACACTTAACCCTTTCACTTTTGGAAAACTACATAAACCATTATCAAGAAATGCATTAAATACCCCTGAAATACTCAAAGGAGTTAACCCTTTGAGTGCCAGAGGGGTATGCAATGAATTGCACAGCAATGCGATGCATACTTCTCTGGCACTCAAAGGGTTAATCACCATGGGAAACGCCGTGCCCCTTTTCATAGTTATGTATATAAAAAAAATATATAAAAACAATTATTTTGATCTGAATATGTTTCGTGGTGCCACTGACGACTTCATGACAGGAAAGACTGTATACTTCATTTCCTCACTGGTCTATACACAGACTTTCTTATACACAAGCTGCTGGGACTCTGAATTGTGAGTACTGTGAAAATTGTGAGTATCGCCTCTCAATATCTTGGTGCTGATATCTCCTGCATTATAGAATTTGGGCTCTCCTCCTGTGTGTATATCTTCTCTATATCGTTAACTACACCAATTAATTTTGTCATTTGAACAATAGTGCAACATTTGCTTATTGCTCCTAGGTCTATAACTTTTGTGGACAGCAGGTGGCACTGGATTTACTGAGTTTTCAGAATTCAAACCTTGCTTAATTTTCAGTCCCAAGTCATAGGAGCCTCTGTATAAATTTTTTTAATATCCCACCACAACCGCACCCTCTGTAGTTAATCCAATGTCGTTAATTCCAGGTAGTTAAAACAATAGCACAACCTTTAGTTTGCAGTTATGATGACCCCAGCAGCCAGGTGGTCCCCATCGCCCTCAGGGCTCAACAGGTTTTAATTATGCCCTAAAGCAAATATTTTTGCATTAGAGAGCTTAAAAAATGTTTGCACTAGGGTTATGCAATGACTTGTCACACCACTGGAAAAATGCCTGAAGTTTCATTGTAATAAGAAAATGATTTATGCATAGAAGGAACACAAATGCCAAAAATTAAGACAGTTCTGCCTTGTATTTTTGGGTGTAGTACTTCTATGGCCTGAAATATTATGGTGGCGCTGTTCTATAGGAATCAATGGACAGCTCTGGTGAGTTGATCATAAACCTCCATTGGATGATGTAGCAACAGCGCCACTGTACATTTTCAGGCCATGGTGGCACTGCACCCAAAAATGTGGCTGTCCAGCTAGCCCTATACTAGCAACAGATAATGCTCTGCTCCAAAGGAGCTGGAAAACCTGAAAAATCACATTTTTTTAGTCCTCCATTGAAGAGAAGCTGCTGTCTGGAGAATCTCCGGAGCTGCTGGGAACAATGGCTGCCGCTCTGTGAGGTAAATCGTATGTGCGCACGTTAAACAGCAAACTTCAAGTGAGGAGAAGAAAACTAGCAATGTAAGCAGTGCAGTATAGTGTTCTGTGTGGAAAACACAAAGCACTATGCAGTAAATTACATTTAGTAATAATTATGGAATGAATAAAGACATTTGAGGTAAATCTGAGGTAAATTTGAAAATAAAATGTAATCTGATTCAGAGGCGTAACTAGAAGCCACAGGCCCTGGTGCAAAAATTGCCATTGGGCCCCCCCATTGCCCCCAATTGCCCCCCATTAGCCACAACTGCCCCCACATTGCCCCCAATAGCCACAATTAACCCCACATTGCCACAATTGCACCCACATTGTCCCAAACAGCCATAATTGCCCACAATTGCCTACACATTGCCACAAAGGCCTCCAATCGCCACACTGCCTCCACAACTGCCCCCACATTATCACAATTGCCACATTGCCTCCGCTGACCCCTTCCGTGCACATCTCCTACCTCCCTGGTGGTCCAGCTGCTGGAGTGGTAGAAGAGGTCTTCTGCACAGCCGGATTTCCCACACGGTCCTTCAGTAATGCAGAGCGCTGGGAGATGATGTCATCTCCCAGCGCTCTGCATTACTACTTCAGTGCCAACGGACGGAGCTTCATCTGCTAGAGCTGCTGGCGACAGGCGGGGGGGTCGCAGGGGGTGGCTGGGACCCTGGATTGGCAACCCCTGCGACCCCTATTGTTACTCCACTGACCTGATTTTTCTATGATTAAAACTAAATAAAAGATAGTACATAATCAAACCTGTATATCTCCCATGAAGATCACCTTCTAACTACAAAGCTTCTCCCCCTTAAAGGGATAGTAATGTCTTTATTAAAGTGCCGCTACGAGTCTTCTATATGTTTTTTATAATATGTAGCTCTATGTTTAATGACTTACAGTTCTGTAGTTCAAAAGCTATTCAAGATGAAAGTATCCCCCTCCCGCCCCACTCCCTGCGTCACGCTTCTTCTAAGTGTGGTCCGGATGGAGAGCGGCCATGGACAATCTTCAGTAAGCAAAAGGAAAATCCTGCCCTCCTTTTTCAAATGGGGTAGGGTTGTCCTTTCTAAGGTAAAAACAGATAAATCAATGGGACCAGATGGGAGACACCCAAAGTTATTAAAAGAACTTAAGTGTGTTCTGGTAAAACTTTTAACAGAATTATTCAATCATTCACTATGACAGGAATAGTTCCAGAAGATTGGAAGTTACTAAATGTAGTACCGCTTCACAAAAAAGGTAGCAGGGAATAGTCTGGTAACTACAGACCAGTAACTCTTACATCAGTAGGGGGAAAATTAATGGAGACTATGTTAAAGGAAAGAATTATTGAATATCTGAATTGGAATGGCTTGCAAGATACCAAACAGCATGGATTTACGGCAGGGAGATCTTGTCACTAAATAACATTATAGATTTTGTTGACTAGGTAACTAAATAATAGACCTAGGGGGAGCAGTAGATACAGCTTATCTAGATTTAAGTAAAACATCTCACATTGTCCCTCACAGAAGACCTATTAATAAATTGCAGTGTTTGGGTCTGGATGTAAAAATAGTTAAACGGATAAGGCAGTGGCTGAGTGACAGGAGACAGAGGGTGGTAGTCAATGGACAATATTCAGATGAAGGGAGTGTTACTAGTGGGGTACCTCAGGGATCTGTACTGGGGCCCATTCTTTTTAATATTTTTATTAGCGATATTGCAAAAGGTCTTCAAGGTAAGGTATGCCTTTTTGCAAATGATATAAAGATCTGAAATAGGGTAGACATTCCAGGGGGAATAAGCCAAATGAGAAATTATTTAGGTAAATTAGAAGAATGAACAAGAGTGTGGCATCTGCAGTTTAATGTTGATAGATGTAAAATAATGCACTTGGGACATAAAAATCCAAAAGGAAAAATATAGTATTAAAGGTACTGTGCTGTCAGAGACAACAGAGAAAAGGGATTTGGGAGTAATTATTTCTTTTGACTTAAAGGTAGGCTGGTAATGTAATAAAGCAGTGGGGAATGTACGCAGGGTGCTGGGTTGTATAGCTAGGGGCATTAGTAGCAAAAAAAGGGAAGTGGTCATGTCACTCTACAGATTTCTAGTTAGACCTCACCTAGAGTATTGTGTACAGTACTGGAGACCTAGAGTATTGTGTACAGTACTGGAGACCTAGAGTGTTGTGTACAGTACTGGAGACCTAGAGTATTGTGTACAGTACTGGAGACCTAGACTATTGTGTATAGTACAGGAGACCTAGAGTATTGTGTACAGGACTGGAGACCTAGAGTATTGTGTACAGTACAGGAGACCTAGAGTATTGTGTACAGTACTGGAGACCCCATCTCCAGAAGGATATAGATACTCTAGAGATAATTCAGAGAAAGGCTACTAAAATGGTGACTGGTTTACAAGAAAAGAAATATCAGTATAGACTAAAGGATCTGAACATGTATAGCTTGGAGGAGAGAAGAGAGAGAGGGGATATGATAGAAACATTCACATACATGAAGGGATTCAACAAAGTGAAGGAGGGAAGTACATTTCAAAGTAGTAAAAATGTTAGGACAAGAGGCCATAGCCTAAAACTAGAGGGACACAGGTTTAGACGTAATGTAAGAAAGTTTTATTTCACTGAGAGGGTAGTAGATAAGTGGAATAACCTACCAGCACAAGTGGTAGACGTTAATACAGTGACAGAATTTACGAATGCATGGGAAAGGCATAAGGCTGTCCGTAAAATAAGAAAAAAACAAGGACCAAATAAAGATTAAGGTTTTCATAGTAGGAAAATGGGCGACTAGATGGGCCGAATGGCTTTTATCTGTCGTCAAATTCTATGTTTGTATATACACACCACAGAATCTGATCTCCTAAACACCAGGGTGTGAAAGAGGGACAGTGGGATTTGGGTCTCAAAGAGGGACTGTCCCTCCTAAATAGAGACACTTGGGAGGTACAGAGCCCTAATATCTCCTAAAGAAGAACACTTGGGAGGTACAGAGCCTTAACATCTCCTAAAGAGGGACACATGGGAGGTACAGACCTCTAATCTCTCCTAAAGAGGGACATTTGGGAGGTACGGGCCCCTAATATCTCCTAGAGAGGGACACTTGCGAGGTATGGAGACCTAATATCTCTTTAAGACGGTCACTTGGGATATATGCCAAGTAGGCTCATGCACGTTGCCTGTTTCAGTTAGAAATAACTGCTAGCAACTGTCATTTCCTCCCGCATAGACCTCACATCTATGAGTGATTAAAGCCGTTTCATCTTTAACAAAGGCACATTGTCAAAAGTCATAGGGGCCATTTGACTTTCCTGGCCATAATAAGGTAAGTTCATGGGGAGTTTTTATTAAGTGCTTCTTCTCCTTTAACAGCAGTTTATATATGAAGTTATTGTAAGTGAGTGATAACCGTTCTAATAAATCCCACAGGCTTCTCCCTACTCAGAAGACATGAAGGTCCTCCTGTACCTGGCTTTATCTGTCACTGTGATATTCTCCTTGCACCATGACAAACATCACGATTCCCATGAGGAACACAAAGATGAACACCACGACCATCACATCACAAAAGCACAGGAGCAATTAAAACAAGCAAATCTGCAGTTTGCCTTAAACCTTTACAGACACGTCTACAAATCCACACCCAAGAACATATTTTTCTCTCCTTTGAGCGTTTCCATAGCCCTCGCCATGTTAAGCCTTGGTGCCAGATCTGATACTCAGCAGCAGATTCTTCATGGTTTGAGCTTCAACCAAACAAAGATCAAGGAAGATATTCATGAGCTCTATGAACATCTTCTCCAGACACTGAATGAACCAAAAAATAATTTGCAGATCACAATTGGAAATGCTCTCTTTGTAGAGGAGAAGCTGAGGGTCCTGAAGAGTTTCTTTGACAAATTAGAACATCAGTACCGAGCAGAGCTCATCGGTACCAACTTCAGGAACACAAAGAAAGCAGTGGAACAGATCAATAACTATGTGAAGAATAAAACAAATGGAAAAATAAAGGAACTAGTCAAAGATCTTGAGGAGGGAATAAAGCTCGTTATGATAAACCATGTGTTCTTCAAAGGTAGGAATCTCACAACCTTGGATGCTAAAGACAAGCGATTCAGTCTCTGTCAGACATATCAGTTTATTAGAAACATAGATAGCATGCCTTTAGTACAGTGGTTCTCACACTTCATGCTACAGAGGAGCCCTTTAACTCTTTGAGTGCCAGAGGGCTATGCAATGCATTGCAGAGCAACGCGTTGTGTACCCCTCTGGCACTCAAAGGGTTAATTTATAGGTTAGCATAATATCATCATTATCAAATGTTTTTTCACTGCTAGATGATACTGTTACTGTAACACAAAAGTTATTTGTCTAAACTACATCTTGTAACTGTATACGAGATGTGTTGTCCTTAGTTGAAATTAGGTATAATGTTTATTCACACGTTAACCCTTTGAATTCCAGAGGGGTACACAATGCATTGCAGAGCAACGCGTTGTGTACCCCTCTGGGATGCAAAGGGTTAATTTGTAGGCTAGCCCAATATCATCAAATGTTTTTTCACTGCTAGATGATACTGGTACCGTAACACAAAGTTATTTGTCTAAACTACATCTTGTAACTGTATACGAGATGTGTTGTCCTTAGTTGAAACTAGGTATAATGTTTATTCACACTTTAACCCTTTGAGTGCCAGAGGGGTAAAGCAATACATTTTACAGCCCTCTGTCACTCAAAACTGGTTTAAAAAAAAATCTTCTAGAAAACTCAATTACACTGGTTGAAATTTTTAAATCTTTCAAAATATAAACACTTGCACCCGAAAAGGATCGGCAACCGTAGTCCCTCCAGCCGTTATGAACTACAACTCCATTATCCTAGGCCACTTGTTGGTTGGCCAGGGATAACAAGCATTGTAGGCTTCAAAACATGTTGGGCCTCAGATTGCCCGTCCTTGGTCTAACCTTGCTTCCTTCACCTCCATTACTATGTACTGTCACCTCCCTTGTAAGTCATCAGGGAGACTTGGCACAGCTTGAGAAACACTGCATCAGTATTTTAGTAAATATAATGAGAAATATAACATTTTCTGAAACAGACTACTCTACTGAAAGGCAGAATATATTAGATTTGTTTAATAATTTTATGCATGGATCTGCTGCAATGTTTGGATTTCTTTCTGTATGTGTAGGAAAATGGGAGATGCCTTTCCACCCAGATTCCACCCAACTGGGTCGTTTCTCACTGGATCCCAACACTTCTGTGGAGGTTCCAATCATGTCTCACACTGACAGCTATAAGATTCTTCAGGATAAAGATCTTCCATGTACTGTCCTTCACCTTCCATACAAGAGCAATGCCTTCATGCTTATCGTTGTGTCGGAATTGGGTAAAATCCATGAGGTAGAAAAGGAATTATCTAAAGAGGTTCTAGCAAGATGGATAAATTCAGCAGCTAAAACGTAAGTGTCATTTGCAAAGTCCTATTTATATATTGCCCTCACCCAGGCTAGACTGACTACTCTCTTGGTTTTACCCTTTGGTTGTGTCGCTTTTGGTTTCGCCCTTCTGCCTGTCATTTCCTGGGCTTCCATCCTTGGGCTCCACCACTAATAACTACTAGCCCATGTCTTGGGAACTTGTCTTCCATACCCGCCTCTTGTTTATGCTTGTGACAGCCCTCATATTTTAGGCTTGTGACACTTCACATATCCAGGACAGGTTTCCCTAGTGAAGTCATGCCCATTGATCAATGGAAGACAATACAAGTGGGGGCATTGTAGGCCAGATCACTGCAGGATCATTTACCATTGGTGCTTACATTGAACAAAGAAATGTTGACAGTCCTCTGATTGGCTGGTTTATATGTCCTGGTATAAAGTCTGGTCCCTGAATTGCATGTCCTGGTATAAAGTCTGGTCCCTGATTGGTCGGGAGCGGTTAGGAGCGCATCAGGCCCAAAGTTACAGGGAATGGGAAGTAAAGATAAGGTTTATTTCTCAGGTATTCCAGCGAGGTGGGCACATGCAGGCCCAGATTTACACTTCAGAAGCCTCTTTGCAAGAAAATCGCTGTTGCCTCTAGCTGCACCCATGGGCATTCCCCCCAACGCACAGCCATGTCCCCATCCTTCCACATCATTTGCCCTTAATGAGGATTGGCTTATATCATAACATAGGAAATGGAATAGCCTACCAGAAGAATTGGGAGATTAGTGAAATAGTCTACCAGCAGAAGTAGTAGATGAAAGGAATAGCCTACCAGCAGAAGTGGTAGATAAGTGGAATAGCTTACCAGCAAAAGTGGTAGATAAGTGGAATACCCTACCAGTAAAAGTGGTAGATAAGTGAAAAAGCCTACGAGCAGAAGTGGAAGATTAGTGGAATACCCTACCAGCACAAGTGGTAGATAAGTGGAATAGCCTACCAGCACAAGTGGTAGATAAGTGGAATAGCTTACCAACAAAAGTGGTAGATTAGTGGAATAGCTTACCAGCAAAAGTGGTAGATAAGTGGAAAAGCCTACGAGCAGAAGTGGTAGATAAGTGGAATACCCTACCAGCAGAAGTAGTAGATAAGTGGAATAGCCTACCAGCACAAGTGGTAGATTAGTGAAATAGCCTACCAGCACAAGTGGTAGATAAGTGGAATAGAACCAGCAGAAGTGGTAGATAAGTGGAATAGCCTACCAACAAAAGTGGTAGATAAGTGGAAAAGCCTACCAGGAGAAGTGGTAGATGAGAAAGTCTACTCTATGATGCGAGAGGAGAGAGGGGTCAAAGTGACAAACAGTAACCGGTGGAGAAAGGAACCCCCAGCCCCCCAAACTAGCTGGTTTTGTATCGTGTACAATGCTACAAGCCTGGCTCTGTAATTACACAAGAAGGAGTAGAGACTTAGTTGTTCCATCAGCCTTCCTGTGCATCACGTTATCCCTCTGAGGGCGGGGTACATAGAGTTAAGTGTTGCTCGATGGTGCAGATCAGTTTCAGTGAGAAGGCAGACGCAAACCGAAAGCAGATTTGAATCCCCCTCTATGTCAATAGGGTCACGACGATTAAAAGCTGTATCGATACGAAACTGACCTGTATGATCAAGCCGTATTTAACTCTTTAAGTGCCTGAGGGATGCATGACATCGCGCACAGAGAAGGCAAATTTTTGTATCTTGCATTCTAATGGAGTCGAATTCATATTAGTGTGTACTGACACAGTTACATAGACCAGCGTGATACATACCTCCCAGCATTTCAATTGGCCAAAGACACTTAAATTGTAGGCGGTGTTGCCTGGGGAGTGGTTAGTGGGTGAGGCATTACAGAACTTTTGTAGGTTATGTCATGACCCATTGACAGCTTTTTAATGTCACTGAATAAATTATTTAGAACAAAACCAAAGAATTTTATTTACACAGGCTATTTTATAAACACATATTCTGAATTTTATACAGACATGAACATGAGTTTTATTACTGTTGTGCAATTTGATACACTTATATACACACCATACAGTCTAATCCCCTAAACACAGGGACACTAGTGTGATACACTTATATACACACCACACAGTCTGATCTCCTAAACACAGGGACACCAGGGTGATACACTTATATACACACCACACAGTCTGATCTCCTAAACACAGGGACACCAGGGTGATACACTTCTATACACACCACATAGTCTGATCTCCTACACACAGTGACACCAGGGTGATACACTTATATACACACCATACAGTCTAATCCCCTAAACACAGGGACACTAGTGTGATACACTTATATACACACCACACAGTCTGATCTCCTAAACACAGGGACACCAGGGTGATACACTTATATACACACCACACAGTCTGATCTCCTAAACACAGGGACACCAGGGTAATACACTTATAAACACACCGCACAGTCTGATCTCCTAAATACAGGGACACCAGTGTGATACACTTATATACACACCACACAGTCTGATCCCCTAAACACAGGGACACCAGGGTGATACACTTATATACACACCACACAGTCTGATCTCCTAAACACAGGGACACCAGGGTGATACACTTCAATACATACCACACAGTCTGATCTCCTAAACACAGGGACACCAGGGTGATACACTTATATACACACCACACAGTCTGATCTCCTAAACACAGGGACACCAGGGTGATACACTTCTATACACACCACACAGTCTGACCTCCTACACACAGGGACACCGGGGTGATACACTTATATATACACCACACAGTCTGATCTCCTACACACAGGGACACCAGGGTGATACACTTCTATACACACCACACAGTCTGATCTCCTAAACACAGGGACACCAGGGTGATACACTTATATACACACCACACAGTCTGATCTCCTAAACACAGGGACACCAGGGTGATACACTTCTATACACACCACACAGTCTGATCTCCTAAACACAGGGACACCAGGGTGATACACTTATATACACACCACATAGTCTGATCTCCTAAACACAGGGAGACCAGGGTGATACACTTCTATACACACAACACAGTCTGATCTCCTAAACACAGGGACACCAGGGTGATACACTTATATACACACCACACAGTCTGATCTCCTAAACACAGGGACACCAGGGTGGGAAGGAGGGGACAGAGGGACTTGAATCTCAAAGAGAGAGACACTTGAGAAGTAGGCAGCCCTAATATTTCATAAAGAGGGGCACTTGCGAGGTATGGGCCCCTACTATCTCCTAAAGGGGGGCACTTTGTAGGTATGGACCCCTAATATATCCTAAAAAGGGACACTTGGGAGGTACAGACCCCTAATATCTCCTAAAAAGGGACACTTGGCAGGTACGGAGCCCTAATATCTCCTAAAGAGGGACACTTGGGAGATACGGACCCCTAATATCTCCTAAAGAGGGACACTTGGGAGATACGGACCCCTAATATCTCCTAAAGAGGGACACTTGGGAGATACGGACCGCTAATATCTCCTAAAGAAGTACACTTGGGAGATACGGACCCCTAATATCACCTAAAGAGGGACACTTGGGAGGTACGGACCCCTAATATCTCCTAAAGAGGGACAGTTGGGAGGTATGGACCCCTAATATCTCCTAAAGGTGGACACTTGGGAGGTATGGACCCCTAATATCTCCTAAAGGTGGACACTTGGGAGGTATGGACCCCTAATATCTCCTAAAGGTGGACACTTGGGAGGTATGGACCCCTAAAATCTCCTAAAGAGGGACACTTGGGAGATACGGACCCCTAATATCACCTAAAGAGGGACACTTGGGAGGTATGGACCCCTAATATCTCCTAAAGGTGGACACTTGGGAGGTATGGACCCCTAATATCTCCTAAAGAGGGACACTTGGGAGGTACAGACCCCTAATATCTCCTAAAGATGGACACTTGGGAGGTACGGACCCCTAATATCTCCTAAAGAGGGACACTTGGGAGGTATGGACCCCTAATATCTCCTAAAGATGGACACTTGGGAGGTATGGACCCCTAATATCTCCTAAAGAGGGACACTTGGGAGGTATGGACCCTAATATCTCCTAAAGAGGGACACTTGGGAGGTATGGAGCCCTAATATCTCCTAAAGAGGGACACTTGGGAGGTATGGACCCCTAATATCTCCTAAAGATGGACACTTGGGAGGTATGGAGCCCTAATATTTCCTAAAGAGGGACACTTGGGAGGTATAGAGCCATAATATCTCTTAAAGAGGGACAAATAGTAGGTACAGACCCTTAAAGTGATAGTAATACTTGAAATTCAAACCATGTAATTCTATAGATAGTTACAAAATAAAGTAATTGCGCCGTTTCCGATCTCCCAGACCTTTATGATTTGGGAGATATAATTCTGCAAAGTTCCCCCTTCCCTCCCCTTGTGCTGACGTCAGCTTTCTAACTTAGAGACGGAGATCGCAGTCCACAGACTGTCCTGCGGCTCTTCAGCAGAGCTGTGATCGCGGTAGTTACAAAGAAATACTTCATTTGAACGGTGTACAATGTTTGGAAGCACACGTTGCAGACCATTCAAATAAAATATTTCTTTATAACTACCGCTATCACGGCTCTACTGTATCACATTTCTCCACAGCAAAAAAAAACCCTGATGCGCTCTGTGATCACTAACCCATGACGTGCCAGAACGGTTATCCTTCCTCAAAAAAAGGGAATTGTGTGAAGGTACTGGCATGTCCTCTGGAATTATGGGGTTAAATTTCAGTCAGGGTATGAAAAGGTTTATATAGATGTTACAGAATACAATTATATGAATGTATCTGGAGCAGGAAAATGTATTTATCATTAAGAACATATCAAATCTGATTCCATCAATCTCTGTATCTTTTTTATCCTATAAATAATCACATGTAAAGCTTCCCTAAAATTGCACATCATGTATAATAATTCACTAAAACATGTGTAACGACGCAGACATGCGCAGCAGAGGCTGCCTGTGACGAGGCTGATACAGAGCGGGGCGCTCCAAAGGAGAGTCCCGCTCTGTATCAGCCGCGGTGCGGGCAGTCTCTACTGTACATGACTGCCCTGCGACCGGCTGGCACTGTATCAGCTACGGCGTGGGCAGTCTCTACTTTGCATGACTGCCCTGCGACCGGCTGGCAGTGGCACTGTGGTCCAGTTAACGGGATCTTCGACTAGTTTCATTATAATTTCTTACTGTAATAAAAGGGGTTGACAATTTTTGACTCTCCAGCTATTGGAGACGGCAACTTCAATATCATCCCCATCCGCCCAAATGATAGATGGGGGTGATGGAATCTGAAGTCTTCAACAACTACAAAGACAAATGTTTCCTAAATCTGCCCTGATGTCAGTGTATTAGGTTCACACTGAATGTAAATGGCCCATTGAGAGATACTGTCCAATAGTGGTTTACTCTTTTCTTTAGATTTGTTGAACTTCGTTTGCCCAAGTTCTCCATCAGCTCTTCTCTTAACCTGAAAGAGATTCTCAGTGACATGGGAATGACCAACATGTTCACTGACGATGCAGATTTCTCAGGGATTACGAAAGATGTCAAACTGAAAGTGTCCAAGGTAAGTCATGTCTTAAAAAAGCTGGGGGGAGATTCACAAAGGTGTGATAAAGAGGTAACAAAGCAGAGATGACTTCTCCAGTGATATCACTTCTGCAAGTCCTTGAAGTTCTCCAGTGATGTCACTTATGCAAGTCCTTGAAGTTCTCCAGTGATGTCACATCTCCATTTCCTGTGTTATTCTCTACAGCCTATGCTTTATCACCTCTTTATCACACCTTAGTGTCTCTCTCTCAGTACATTTATTAATGAAAAATTATAAATGGTAAAGCTTTTCCTCCCAACTAAAACAATGGTACATCCATTCCCCAATGTGTGGACTCTACCTAGAATCATAAGCAGCACACTGTATTAGTATTGGCTCAGCACAGAAATTAATTAGCATACAGTGCCAGACTCTGGCACCTACAAAAAGGTTCAGTTCTTAAAAGCTATTTATAATTAAAAACAATAGATCGTACAAAATGTTTTACTTTTCAATACAATTAACTAAATATATCTAGAGTGACAAGTTTACTGTAAAGCAAAAGAAAATCTTCTTTGGTTCCTGTTGTTTTAACAAAACACAGACAACTGAAAGCACATTTAAAGGGATAGTAATACTTAATAATTACTAACCCCTGTATTGAAGTCATATAAAAAAATGTATTGCTCCCAGTTTCATCTCTCAGACCTTTATGGTTTGAGAGATAATCTCTCCTAAAGTTCACCTCTCCCTCCCCCTTCCCCATAGTCAGCGTTCTAGCTGACTGCAGGGAAGCCTGTCGTACAACCGTCAGGCGGCTCTGCAGCAGAGCCAAGATCACGTTAATAAAAAAGAAATCTTTCACTGAAATGGTCTTCTACATGTGCTTGGTTTGTGCTTGATTTGCAAGCACACGTAGAAGACCATTTTAGTGAAATTTTTTTTTTTATTAACGCGATCTTGGCTCTGCTGCAGAGCCACCTGATGATCGTAAGACCGGATTTCCTTTCAGTCAGCTACAACGTTGACTACGGAGAAGGGGGAGGGAGAGGGAACTTTAGGAGCGATTATCTCTCAAACCATAAAGATTTGAGAGATGACACCGGGAGCAATACATTTATTTTTAATAGGACTTTCCTATAGGGATTAGTAATTATTAAGTATTACTATCCCTTTAAGATCACCCAAATTATAGGAAAACAGATTTAGGTTTTGGTAAGTACATCCAAAGATGGAGGGGGGAATCATTTAATCCTTTGAGTGCCAGAGGGTATGCTGTGGTGCAATCAACTTTGACCGGTTTGTCAAACTACACAAATGGGGTACTATTATTCTCAGGATGTTAGCAGTTACTGAATACAGTAGGAAATTACATGGTTTCAAATTTGTTACTACCTGCCAAGTGATGGATATAAAAAAAAGGTTAATGTTTTCATGTACACTTAACAAAATTCATAGGGGCTATTAGGGTTTTCTGGTCATAGTAAGATAAGTGGAAGGTTATAATATTAAAGGAGAACCCTACTAAAAGAGTTGCCCTTTCTACATACCTGATTTTACGTATATCTGAGTGCACAATGCTGAGAGCTAACGTCTTGTTTGCCTTCTAGGTGTTCCACAAGGCCATGTTGGATGTAGATGAAGAGGGGACAGAAGCGGCTGCAGGGACAGGCATAGGAATCTCTACCACGGCTTTGTCTGATTCCTTTCGCGCTAACAGTCCGTTCCTTGTGTTTGTCTGCAGTAAAGACACCCATTCTATACTCTTCATGGGAAGAGTAATGAACCCATCCGAAAAATAACTCATACTGCATTAACCCTTTGTATGTCTGATGGGTGAATACCACATTGTAGAGCATGTAAAGGGGCATATTATAATGACAAAAGTGGATCGATTCAGGGACAAACCAGTTGCACCACAGAAGACAAATAATCACTCCCAATATCCAGTATTACAGCAGCTCCCATCCCTCTTCTCAAGGACTCCTAACAGGTTTAGGGTTACCCTAATTTGTCCCACATTGTGTCGTTGGTTTGCCCCAGAATCGATCCAGTCCATCTTAGTACATCAGCGTCATAGTGTAAAGTGTAATTTCTCTGGCAATAAAGAGTTAATGTTAACCCCTAGAAGTGTCTTTCTTAGAAGAGTAGGGTGGGCAGGCAAGACTTATCGAAGGGTGGCCACCTTCCTAACGCTCCCTCATGGTATTTCCGGGGTTAAATGCTTCTCACAGTCATTTTTGGGAGGGGTTTCCCATTTATGGGCCTGATCACAAGGGGCAAATGTGCCACAGCGCACCAGCGCCATGAAAACTCACCCAAAAGTAGGGTGCACCGAACCCTATGCCACAGTTCCCATGATGCCAATGGTGGACAAGGATACCTCTACCAGCCACTGTCTAGTGACGAGTGATAGCCACAAGTAGTAGTATATTGTATATAACACATATAATCCTATATAATAATTCACTAAAACGTGTGTAATGACGCAGTCATGCGCAGTAGAGACTGCCTGCTCCGCAGCTGATACAGAGCTGGACGCTCTGAAGGAGCCGCGGGGAGGGCAGCGTCTACTGCGCATGACTGCCCCGCGACCGGCTGGCAGTGGCACTGTGGCCTGTGTGACGGACTCTTCAATTAGTGTATATATAATAGGTATAATATATATAGTTATAATGTATATATAATACGTTTAATGTATTTATAATATATATACTGTTTATAATAGGTATAATGTATAGAATAGGTATAATGGATATAATACGTAACATGAATGAACAAGGGCTAGTCTATAGGTGATAATAGGACTAGATACATATGAACACACAGGAGCTGGTATATGGTTGACATCAGATAAATAGGAGCTGATATGAAGGTCTTAGTTACTGAAGTCTGAGCTCTGTACTCCTCTTAGATATGGGATGTTTAGGGGTTGAGCCCCCAGACTGGAGTGGACACAGATCTCACAAGCACAGAAAAATATCCAAAAACACAAGGGGGGAGATTCACTAAGGTGTGATAAAGAGGTGATAACTTGGAGATGACTTCTCCAATTTATCTCCAATTCCTATGTTATTCTAAGGAGCCAATTCTCTAACATTTCTTCAACTTGGAGATCATCATACACAGGCTGTATAGAATAACATAGGAACTGGAGAAGTGATATCATTGGAGAAGTCATCACCTCTTTATCACTCCTTTATCACACCTTAGTGCATCTCCCCCAATGTCTATAGTCAGTCTTCAAAATGGGAAGCAAAAGTGTAAAAAAAAAAAGTCAAAAAGAAGTTGACTGTCCCTTTAAAAAGCAATGGCTCTAGACTTAACCCTTGAGCCTTCCACATACTACTTTAAAGGGATAGTAATACTTAATAATTATTAACCCATGTATTGAAGTCATATTAAAAGGAAATGTATTGCCCCCAGTATCATCTCTCAAACCTTTATGGTTAGAGAGATAATCACTCCTAAAGTTGCCCTCTCCCTCCCCCTTCCCTGAAGTCAGCTAGAACGTTGACTGCAGGGGAAGCCTGTTGTACGACTGTCAGGCGGCTCTGCAGCACAGCCGAGATCGCGTTAATAAAAAGAAATCTTCCACTGAAATGGTCTTCTATGTGTGCTTGGTTTGCAAGATTTTTTTTTATTAACGCAATCTCGGAGAGGGAGGGAGGGGAACTTTAGGAGCGATTATCTCTCACACCATAAAGGTTTGAAATATGACACTGGGGGCAATATATTTCTTTTTAATAGGTCTTTAATATAGGGATTAGTAATTATTAAGTATTACTATCCCTTTAACCCTTTGAGTGCCAGAGGGGCACACACTTGAAAATGTTCCACTTACAACAACTCTGGGCATTATGGTAAAAAGAAAACTGGAGACGTTCTGGGGCAAACCAACTGAAGCACAGGGGGTAAATACAAATTCACACAGTCACCACTGATGCTAATTGGGCTTTTAACTCATTGAATACTAGAGTGGTCTTTATTGCATGGCAAAGCCATTTGTTGGAGATCTCTTTAAAATTGAAGGGGATAAAAGCCTCATTTAACCATTTAAGTGAAAGAAGAGTGAGCAATGCTTTTCCCCCCCAACCATCCCCAGCACTTAAAGGGTTAAACTAACTGAAATTTCTAGTCTAGTGTTCTGGGGGGGTTGTACATAAGGGCCCATCTACATTCTCTAATTTAATGCTTTAAGTGCCAGAGGGTTACACAATGCTTCCCCTCTGGCATTGAAAGGGTTAGAGCAGACTGGACGAACCACTCCCCCTGTAACCGGTGAGAATCGTTTAGTGCAGGGCTGCCTCAGTGTAAACCTGAAATAGCCATATTTCTTATCTGTCCCTGGTTAAGGGTATCCTTTACCAATGTCACTCACAAAAGAGCGGGAGACTACATGGCGCATTAACCATGTCGCTGTGATTAAAATGGTGACATAAGAATCTGCATGAATGCTCCAGAATCTCAAGTTGTGGCATGAAACGTCTCCCCGCATGATTGTGCAAAGCGTCCTTACTTGGCAATACATTACCGCTTCCCTGTACTACAGTTGCTGTGGGCTGAAGTGTACTTGGAGACTGATACATTACCGCTTCCCTGTACTACAGTTGGTGTGGGCTGAAGTGTACTTGGAGACTGATACATTACCGCTTCCCTGTACTACAGTTGGTGTGGGCTGAAGTGTACTTGGAGACTGATACATTACCGCTTCCCTGTACTACAGCTGCTGTGGGCTGAAGTGTACTTGGAGACTGATACATTACCGCTTCCCTGTACTACTGTTGCTGTGGGATGAAGTGTACTTGGAGACTGATACATTACCGCTTCCCTGTACTACAGTTGCTGTGGGATGAAGTGTACTTGGAGACTGATACATTACCGCTTCCCTGTACTACAGCTGCTGTGGGCTGAAGTGTACTTGGAGACTGATACATTACCGCTTCCCTGTACTACTGTTGCTGTGGGATGAAGTGTACTTGGAGACTGATACATTACCGCTTCCCTGTACTACAGTTGCTGTGGGATGAAGTGTACTTGGAGACTGATACATTACCGCTTCCCTGTACTACAGTTGCTGTGGGATGAAGTGTACTTGGAGACTGATACATTACCGCTTCCCTGTACTACAGTTGCTGTGGGCTGAAGTGTACTTGGAGACTGATACATTACCGCTTCCCTGTACTACAGATGCTGTGGGATGAAGTGTACTTAGAGACTGATACATTACCGTTTCCCTGTACTACAGTTGGTGTGGGCTGAAGTGTACTTGGAGACTGATACATTACCGCTTCCCTGTACTACTGTTGGTGTGGGCTGAAGTGTACTTGGAGACTGATACATTACCGCTTCCCTGTACTACAGTTGCTGTGGGCTGAAGTGTATTTGGAGACTGATACATTACCGCTTCCCTGTACTACTGTTGCTGTGGGCTGAAGTGTATTTGGAGACTGATACATTACCGCTTCCCTGTACTACTGTTGCTGTGGGCTGAAGTGTATTTGGAGACTGATACATTACCGCTTCCCTGTACTACAGTTGCTGTGGGCTGAAGTGTACTTGGAGACTGATACATTACCGCTTCCCTGTACTACAGATGCTGTGGGATGAAGTGTACTTAGAGACTGATACATTACCGTTTCCCTGTACTACAGTTGGTGTGGGCTGAAGTGTACTTGGAGACTGATACATTACCGCTTCCCTGTACTACTGTTGGTGTGGGCTGAAGTGTACTTGGAGACTGATACATTACCGCTTCCCTGTACTACAGTTGCTGTGGGCTGAAGTGTATTTGGAGACTGATACATTACCGCTTCCCTGTACTACTGTTGCTGTGGGCTGAAGTGTATTTGGAGACTGATACATTACCGCTTCCCTGTACTACTGTTGCTGTGGGCTGAAGTGTATTTGGAGACTGATACATTACCGCTTCCCTGTACTACTGTTGCTGTGGGCTGAAGTGTATTTGGAGACTGATACATTACCGCTTCCCTGTACTACTGTTGCTGTGGGCTGAAGTGTACTTGGAGACTGATACATTACCGCTTCCCTGTACTACAGCTGCTGTGTGCTGAACTGTACTTGGAGACTGATACATTACCGCTTCCCTGTACTACAGTTGTTCTGGGATGAAGTGTACTTGGAGACTGATACATTACCGCTTCCCTGTACTACAGTTGGTGTGGGCTGAAGTGTACTTGGAGACTGATACATTACCGCTTCCCTGTACTACAGTTGCTGTGGGATGAAGTGTACTTGGAGACTGATACATTACCGCTTCCCTGTACTACAGTTGCTGTGGGATGAAGTGTACTTGGAGACTGATACATTACCGCTTCCCTGTACTACAGTTGGTGTGGGCTGAAGTGTATTTGGAGACTGATACATTACCGCTTCCCTGTACTACAGTTGCTGTGGGATGAAGTGTACTTGGAGACTGATACATTACCGCTTCCCTGTACTACAGTTGCTGTGGGCTGAAGTGTACTTGGAGACTGATACATTACCGCTTCCCTGTACTACAGCTGCTGTGGGATGAAGTGTACTTGGAGACTGATACATTACCGCTTCCCTTTACTACAGTTGCTGTGGGATGAAGTGTACTTGGAGACTGATACATTACCGCTTCCCTGTACTACAGTTGCTGTGGGATGAAGTGTACTTGGAGACTGATACATTACCGCTTCCCTGTACTACAGTTGGTGTGGGCTGAAGTGTACTTGGAGACTGATACATTACCGCTTCCCTGTACTACTGTTGCTGTGGGATGAAGTGTACTTGGAGACTGATACATTACCGCTTCCCTGTACTACTGTTGCTGTGGGATGAAGTGTACTTGGAGACTGATACATTACCGCTTCCCTGTACTACAGTTGCTGTGGGATGAAGTGTACTTGGAGACTGATACATTACCGCTTCCCTGTACTACAGACGCTGTGGGCTGAAGTGTACTTGGAGACTGATACATTACCGCTTCCCTGTACTACAGTTGCTGTGGGATGAAGTGTACTTGGAGACTGATACATTACCGCTTCCCTGTACTACAGTTGCTGTGGGCTGAAGTGTACTTGGAGACTGATACATTACCGCTTCCCTGTACTACAGTTGCTGTGGGATGAAGTGTACTTGGAGACTGATACATTACCGCTTCCCTGTACTACAGCTTCTGTGGGCTGAAGTGTACTTGGAGACTGATACATTACCGCTTCCCTGTACTACAGTTGCTGTGGGATGAAGTGTACTTGGAGACTGATACATTACCGCTTCCCTGTACTACAGACGCTGTGGGCTGAAGTGTACTTGGAGACTGATACATTACCGCGTCCCTGTACTACAGTTGCTGTGGGCTGAAGTGTACTTGGAGACTGATACATTACCGCTTCCCTGTACTACTGTTGCTGTGGGATGAAGTGTACTTGGAGACTGATACATTACCGCTTCCCTGTACTACAGTTGGTGTGGGCTGAAGTGTACTTGGAGACTGATACATTACCGCTTCCCTGTACTACAGTTGCTGTGGGCTGAAGTGTACTTAGAGACTGATACATTACCGTTTCCCTGTACTACAGTTGGTGTGGGCTGAAGTGTACTTGGAGACTGATACATTACCGCTTCCCTGTACTACAGTTGCTGTAGGATGAAGTGTACTTGGAGACTGATACATTACCGCTTCCCTGTACTACAGTTGGTGTGGGCTGAAGTGTACTTGGAGACTGATACATTACCGCTTCCCTGTACTACTGTTGCTGTGGGATGAAGTGTACTTGGAGACTGATACATTACCGCTTCCCTGTACTACAGTTGGTGTGGGCTGAAGTGTACTTGGAGACTGATACATTACCGCTTCCCTGTACTACAGTTGCTGTGGGCTGAAGTGTACTTAGAGACTGATACATTACCGTTTCCCTGTACTACAGTTGGTGTGGGCTGAAGTGTACTTGGAGACTGATACATTACCGCTTCCCTGTACTACAGTTGCTGTAGGATGAAGTGTACTTGGAGACTGATACATTACTGCTTCCCTGTACTACAGTTGCTGTAGGATGAAGTGTACTTGGAGACTGATACATTACCGCTTCCCTGTACTACTGTTGGTGTGGGCTGAAGTGTACTTGGAGACTGATACATTACCGCTTCCCTGTACTACTGTTGCTGTGGGCTGAAGTGTATTTGGAGACTGATACATTACCGCTTCCCTGTACTACAGTTGCTGTAGGATGAAGTGTACTTGGAGACTGATACATTACCGCTTCCCTGTACTACAGCTGCTGTGTGCTGAAGTGTACTTGGAGACTGATACATTACCGCTTCCCTGTACTACTGTTGCTGTGGGCTGAAGTGTACTTGGAGACTGATACATTACCGCTTCCCTGTACTACAGTTGTTCTGGGATGAAGTGTACTTGGAGACTGATACATTACCGCTTCCCTGTACTACAGTTGGTGTGGGCTGAAGTGTACTTGGAGACTGATACATTACCGCTTCCCTGTACTACAGTTGCTGTGGGATGAAGTGTACTTGGAGACTGATACATTACCGCTTCCCTGTACTACAGTTGGTGTGGGCTGAAGTGTATTTGGAGACTGATACATTACCGCTTCCCTGTACTACAGTTGGTGTGGGCTGAAGTGTATTTGGAGACTGATACATTACCGCTTCCCTGTACTACAGTTGGTGTGGGCTGAAGTGTATTTGGAGACTGATACATTACCGCTTCCCTGTACTACAGTTGCTGTGGGATGAAGTGTACTTGGAGACTGATACATTACCGCTTCCCTGTACTACAGTTGCTGTGGGATGAAGTGTACTTGGAGACTGATACATTACCGCTTCCCTGTACTACAGACGCTGTGGGCTGAAGTGTACTTGGAGACTGATACATTACCGCTTCCCTGTACTACAGCTGCTGTGGGCTGAAGTGTACTTGGAGACTGATACATTACCGCTTCCCTGTACTACAGTTGCTGTGGGATGAAGTGTACTTGGAGACTGATACATTACCGCTTCCCTGTACTACAGACGCTGTGGGCTGAAGTGTACTTGGAGACTGATACATTACCGCGTCCCTGTACTACAGTTGCTGTGGGCTGAAGTGTACTTGGAGACTGATACATTACCGCTTCCCTGTACTACTGTTGCTGTGGGATGAAGTGTACTTGGAGACTGATACATTACCGCTTCCCTGTACTACAGTTGCTGTGGGCTGAAGTGTACTTGGAGACTGATACATTACCGCTTCCCTGTACTACAGTTGCTGTGGGCTGAAGTGTACTTAGAGACTGATACATTACCGTTTCCCTGTACTACAGTTGGTGTGGGCTGAAGTGTACTTGGAGACTGATACATTACCGCTTCCCTGTACTACAGTTGGTGTGGGCTGAAGTGTACTTGGAGACTGATACATTACCGCTTCCCTGTACTACTGTTGCTGTGGGCTGAAGTGTACTTGGAGACTGATACATTACCGCTTCCCTGTACTACAGTTGCTGTAGGATGAAGTGTACTTGGAGACTGATACATTACCGCTTCCCTGTACTACAGTTGCTGTGGGCTGAAGTGTACTTGGAGACTGATACATTACCGCTTCCCTGTACTACTGTTGCTGTGGGCTGAAGTGTACTTGGAGACTGATACATTACCGCTTCCCTGTACTACAGTTGCTGTGGGCTGAAGTGTACTTGGAGACTGATACATTACCGCTTCCCTGTACTACAGTTGCTGTGGGCTGAAGTGTACTTGGAGACTGATACATTACCGCTTCCCTGTACTACAGTTGCTGTGGGCTGAACTGTACTTGGAGACTGATACATTACCGCTTCCCTGTACTACAGTTGTTCTGGGATGAAGTGTACTTGGAGACTGATACATTACCGCTTCCCTGTACTACAGTTGGTGTGGGCTGAAGTGTACTTGGAGACTGATACATTACCGCTTCCCTGTACTACAGCTGCTGTGGGCTGAAGTGTACTTGGAGACTGATACATTACCGCTTCCCTGTACTACAGCTGCTGTGGGCTGAAGTGTACTTGGAGACTGATACATTACCGCTTCCCTGTACTACTGTTGCTGTGGGCTGAAGTGTACTTGGAGACTGATTCATTACCGCTTCCCTGTACTACAGTTGGTGTGGGCTGAAGTGTACTTGGAGACTGATACATTACCGCTTCCCTGTACTACAGTTGGTGTGGGCTGAAGTGTACTTGGAGACTGATACATTACCGCTTCCCTGTACTACAGTTGCTGTGGGATGAAGTGTACTTGGAGACTGATACATTACCGTTTCCCTGTACTACAGTTGGTGTGGGCTGAAGTGTATTTGGAGACTGATACATTACCGCTTCCCTGTACTACAGTTGGTGTGGGCTGAAGTGTATTTGGAGACTGATACATTACCGCTTCCCTGTACTACAGTTGCTGTGGGATGAAGTGTACTTGGAGACTGATACATTACCGCTTCCCTGTACTACAGTTGCTGTGGGATGAAGTGTACTTGGAGACTGATACATTACCGCTTCCCTGTACTACAGTTGCTGTGGGATGAAGTGTACTTGGAGACTGATACATTACCGCTTCCCTGTACTACAGACGCTGTGGGCTGAAGTGTACTTGGAGACTGATACATTACCGCTTCCCTGTACTACAGCTGCTGTGGGCTGAAGTGTACTTGGAGACTGATACATTACCGCTTCCCTGTACTACAGTTGCTGTGGGATGAAGTGTACTTGGAGACTGATACATTACCGCTTCCCTGTACTACAGACGCTGTGGGCTGAAGTGTACTTGGAGACTGATACATTACCGCTTCCCTGTACTACAGTTGCTATGGGCTGAAGTGTACTTGGAGACTGATACATTACCGCTTCCCTGTACTACAGTTGCTGTGGGCTGAAGTGTACTTGGAGACTGATACATTACCGCTTCCCTGTACTACAGCTGCTGTGGGCTGAAGTGTACTTGGAGACTGATACATTACCGCTTCCCTGTACTACAGTTGCTGTGGGCTGAAGTGTACTTGGAGACTGATACATTACCGCTTCCCTGTACTACAGTTGCTGTGGGATGAAGTGTACTTGGAGACTGATACATTACCGCGTCCCTGTACTACAGTTGCTGTGGGCTGAAGTGTACTTGGAGACTGATACATTACCGCTTCCCTGTACTACAGTTGCTGTGGGATGAAGTGTACTTGGAGACTGATACATTACCGCTTCCCTGTACTACAGTTGCTGTGGGCTGAAGTGTACTTGGAGACTGATACATTACCGCTTCCCTGTACTACAGTTGCTGTGGGATGAAGTGTACTTGGAGACTGATACATTACCGCTTCCCTGTACTACAGTTGCTGTGGGATGAAGTGTACTTGGAGACTGATACATTACCGCTTCCCTGTACTACAGACGCTGTGGGCTGAAGTGTACTTGGAGACTGATACATTACCGCGTCCCTGTACTACAGTTGCTGTGGGCTGAAGTGTACTTGGAGACTGATACATTACCGCTTCCCTGTACTACAGTTGCTGTGGGCTGAAGTGTACTTGGAGACTGATACATTACCGCTTCCCTGTACTACAGTTGCTGTGGGCTGAAGTGTACTTGGAGACTGATACATTACCGCTTCCCTTTACTACAGTTGCTGTGGGATGAAGTGTACTTGGAGACTGATACATTACCGCTTCCCTGTACTACAGTTGCTGTGGGCTGAAGTGTACTTGGAGACTGATACATTACCGCGTCCCTGTACTACAGTTGCTGTGGGCTGAAGTGTACTTGGAGACTGATACATTACCGCTTCCCTGTACTACAGTTGCTGTGGGATGAAGTGTACTTGGAGACTGATACATTACCGCTTCCCTGTACTACAGCTGCTGTGTGCTGAAGTGTACTTGGAGACTGATACATTACCGCTTCCCTGTACTACAGTTCCTGTGTGCTGAAGTGTACTTGGAGACTGATACAAACAGCCTGCCCTCTCTCATTCCTTACTGTTTGCTGGTAGTATAGATTCCTTTGACTCTTTGTTCCTCCCACTTTTCCTTCCCACCCTGTTCCTCCCACTTCTCCTCCTTCCCACCTTGTCCCTCCCACTTCTCCTCCTTCCTACCCTGTTCCTCCCACTGTTCCTTCCACTTCTCCTCCTTCCTACCCTGTTCCTCACCCTGTTCCTCCTGCTTCTCTTCCTTCCTACCCTGTTCCTCCCACTTCTCCTTCTTCTCACCCTGTTCCTCCCACTTCCCACCCACTTCTCCTCCTTCCCACCCTGTTCTGCCCACTTCCCACCCACCTTATAACTAAAATATGGTTATGCCCTGCCCACCCAATTAAGCTCCGCCCCACTATAACACCACTCACACCACTGACAGCCTCTGGCAGGCAGCACATGAGCCCTCTCTGTGGACTCTAGATGAGCAAGTTACCAGTTATACCTATGATTTAGTGCACAGGCATCCAATCTGCGGCCCACCTGACCAGACAGAGTGGCGCACCTGATATTTTTAACAAAAACATTTTTTACCTAACTATCTAGCACACATGAACTAGAAGGTCAGTACAGAACAGTTTAAGAATACTTGTCGGTTATACACACACACACACACATATATATCAGTAGTCTCACTGACTTCATCAACGATTAGCACTAAGCCGATACCTGCACCTTTATAGGAATAAGGCTGATTAAACTTGTTTTTGTATCACTGGTAAAAAATACATATTTTTGAACAGTTGACAGGCTATAAATCCCTATTGTTACCAATAAACAATGAATGTGTCCCCCACACACACCAATTTCTGATCATGTGGCCCACACCCGATAAAAACCTTCACACCCCCGGTTTAGTGTCTTTCCCACCCCCTGGAGACACAAGCACAGGAAATACCTCAGGGCTGGCACTAGAGGGCACTGGAAGAATAACGTTTACTTAGGTGTGAAGAGGACGGGAGGGGTAAATGTTAATAGGAGTGGAGGGGGGAGGGCACTAACCTGCACTGGTCCTGAACTCCCCTCACACAGCAATGAAGTGACCAATGTGAGGTATGGTTGGGCATCAAGTGGCTCTCCAGGTGTTGCACTAAAATTCTCATCATTGTAAACTGCCTATTGGCCCTGATGGGATTTAAAGTTCAACAACAGATGACAAGGCACAAGTTATCCAACCAGCGTGTAAGGGACATATGTCACTGTTTGCTCTGTGCATTACGACCTGTAGAGGTAAATCACCACTATTCAGTCACTTCTGATACAACACACAAACCTTAGGAACGGGAGAGAGAAATCTCACGTCCCTCCGCCATGTCCCACCCCAGCGCCTCTCATTGTGTCCTCCTCTGCGCTGCGTTACTTCCCCTTTGTCTCCTGTTCAGGGGCTGTGTTTTACCTCGTCACCTAGCCTAACAGGAAGTGTATACATTCTATGTGATGATTGGCTGACAGAGCTGCCAGTGCTCCATTTTTAGCCAATCACCACAAAGTACCAATTAACAACCTTTCAAGCTGTGTGAGGCTTGCCTGGAAGTAGCTGATATTGATGCAGAGGGGAGAGGGACACACAGAGCCGAGGAGGTGAAAGCGTTACTCACCTCACAGGACCTGCCTGGTCCCCCCGTTTGTCCTGGGTCTGGGACAACAGTCCCCCTTCCCCTCTCTATGGGGAAAGGAAAGCCAGGCACGACATCAAAAAGCAGCACAGCTTAGGCTAGTGGCACCTGTATCCTGAAGTCAGTGCTCACCTATCATATGTCATCAGTCAAGGGACAATGAAGAGGAAAATACATTAATATATATTGGATCTCATAATCAGAATGACAAAAATAAACATATTGTGCTAATCAATTTCCATTAATATACATCTGAAACTCAGTATTGGTGTTTTTCTTAAAATTAGACCTGTCATGTTGAATTTATAAAAAATAACATTATAAAGCAAAGTAGAGTTAGTCTGGAGTAACCCAACTGCACCGGTCCAATAAAAATTCCTGTTAAATTAAATTGGACTGTTTTAACCCCTTGAATGCTAGGGAGGCTTCCAAGTGTCACTATGCTGTGCCAGGCTATTACTATTACACACTGTGCTATGAATGAATCCCAGCAGAGCCCACACACTGGGGACATGCGCAGCAAGGAGTAAAATTGGCTTCAAACAGAACTATTTAGAACATTGTGCAAGGAATTAGCATATAATGCCAGAATGTGTCACCAAGACATAGAGGATCATTTCTCAATAACTTTATTTCACAAAAGAATGGTAAGTGCAACATAATGGCAGATTTTAGTATATATAAAACAAGTTAAAATTGTCCTAGGCCCTAGGTTCATCCAACCACTGGCACATGGGCCAAATGCAGCCCATCTGATACCAGGGTGTGTCATACCTGAGATTTTAAATAAATATATACTTTATACCTATTTTTTATACATAACTAGCACACATGAACTAGAAGGTAAGTTAAACCTAACCCCCGCCTGCCAGTACCGTACAGTTCATGAACAGATGTCGGTTATATATCAGTGTTGTCATCAACGTAATCAATAAGTAAATATTTTTCAAAGGCTGACAGGGTATAATTCACCATCATTATCAATAAAAAATAAATAATAAGTCTCACACGCTTCTGGCATTCTGCCTTACAGATATCACTGTATGATCACACACAAGACAAGCAGGACTTCTCCCTCTGCCTTACAGATATCACTGTATGATCACACACAAGACAAGCAGGACTTCTCCCTCTGTCTTACAGATATCACTATATGATCACACACACAACAGGCAGGACTTCTCCCTCTGCTTTACAGATATCACTATATGATCACACACAAGACAAGCAGGACTTCTCCCTCTGCCTTACAGATATCACTGTATGAACACACACAAGACAAGCAGGACTTCTACCTCTGCCTTACAGATATCACTGCATGAACACACACAAGGCAAGCAGGACTTCTCACTCTGCCTTACAGATATCACTGTATGGACACACACAAGACAAGCAGGACTTCTCCCTCTGCCTTCCTGATACATCCAACACCAATTTGTAGACTAAAGAAGCAATTAACAGGAGTGGAATACATAATAGTTAACACTGGATGGATAATTTGGCCCTTGACCCTGAGATTTGGGTGAAAACCCTGTGAGTTACCAGTTATGTATATAAGGAAGTGGAACACAGGAAACGTTGTTCCTCCTGATGGTGGGTTTGTGTTCATGGGGTGGGAACAATCTCCAGATACATTCAGAAGCCCCAGAATAATCCAAGAGATAAATGTAACAGGATAATTGTGTCCTTATTCCAAGAACCCACAGTGGGGATCCAGTTATCTACATATCTTCCACCACAAGGTTTAACAGAAATTCTATGATACAAGTTGTAATTACAGAAGTAATTGCTTCCATACCTTATTATAACGTCATATACCGTGGGGGTAGTTTATTCAACGTGTTAACCCTTTCGGTGCCAGAGGGGTGTGCGATGCATTGCTTTGCAATGCGTTGTGTATCCCTCTGGCACGCAAAGGGTTAATCACTTGGTTGTGGAGGGGGGGAGTGTATATCTTTTACTTCCATTCACCTTGGGAAGTGTTTCTCTTTAACTCATATGATGTCAGACATATCTCCATTATATTGTGCATCAAAACCTTGGAAGCATAATAGTATTAAGGGCTGAAAACTAAGATGCACTCAGTCTTTTGGTTCCAGCTCCCCTTTAATGTCAGATAACAGTAGGAAATGTTTGTAACCCCTCTGGTCCTTATAGATTTAAAGGGGTAGTAATACTTCGTTTTAACTTTATTTTATTTTGTAGGCATTAAAAAACATGAAGAATGATATAAGTCTTATCTCTGAAACCTTTATGGTTTAAGAGATAGTCACAAAGTATCCCCCCCCTGTTCAACCAGATCAGAAGGGAGGTGCCCAGGTAGACTGCAGAGAGGGACAATCTTCAATTAAGATAAGGGGAAAAGTTGAAAAACTTGTCAAGGGGGCAGGGCTTTCATTGTTCTCATAGGAAGAAGATTGTCCCCTTCTGTTATCTGTCTGGTCTATGGACTGCATTCCACATCTGAGAAGAGATGGCTTACACTAGGTAAAAGGGGGGCAGGGCTTTCATTGTTCTCATAGGAAGAAGATTGTCCCCTTCTGTTATCTGTCTGGTCATACAACCAGACTCACATCTGAGAAGAGATGTCTTACACTAGGTAAAAGGGGCGGGAGGGGGAAACTTTGCTTGTGAATATCTCATAAACCATAAAGGTTTGAGAGATAAGACTTATATCATTCTTCGTGTTTTTTTAATGCCTACAAAATAAAATAAAGTTAAAACGAAGTATTACTATCCCTTTAAGACTATATAATGTATAAAGACTTTTAGATGCACAAGAAGGCAGTATAAAAGAAGGCAGCATATGACCCCAAACCCCTGTTAATCCATTATCTGGGATACTGAGTCATTATTTGGGGAGTTAGTTTGTAAATGACGACATTACACAACTGGATGTTTTTTTCCAGAGAAGACAACATCATTAATAAAGGGAATGGAAGATTTTAGGAACGGGAGACCAGATGGGGCTTGTTTGCATTAGGAAAGAAGCCTTTGAGATAAGAGTGATATGTACCAATAACTAGTATTCAGGTCCATACAACAGAACTGTCTGGGGAACATTATGTCTAAAAAAGCTACAACTGGGAGCTGATGAACTATGGACACGATCCCCCTGAACTCTCACCTCCGACTGCTGAAGATTTCTTATTAAAGGGATAGTAATACTTCATTTTAACTTTATTTTATTTTGTAGGCATTAAAAAAACATGAAGAACGATATAAGTCTTATCTCTGAAACCTTTATGGTTTAAGAGATATTCACAAACAAAGTATCCCTTCCCTGTTCAAACAGATCAGAAGGGAGATGCCCAGGTAGACTGCAGAGAGGGACAATCTTCAATTAAGATAATGGAAAAAGCTGAAAAACTTGTCAAGGGGGGAAAGGCTTTCATTGTTTTTATACAAAGAAAATTGTCCCCTTCTGTTATCTGTACTGTCATACAACCAGACTCACATCTGAGAAGAGATTGCTTACACTAGGAAAAAGGGGTGGGGAGGGGAACTTTGCTTGTGAATATCTCATAAACCATAAAGGTTTGAGAGATAAAACTTATATCATTCTTCATGTTTTTTTAATGCCTACAAAATAAAATAAAGTTAAAACGAAGTGTTACTATCCCTTTAAGCCAGACCGGGGGGAGGAGTTTTAGGTCCAGGAGTTGGACAACAAAGGCCCATATTTATAAAAACTGAATATATTCTGGAGTAAACCAACTCCACCATAGGGGAGAAATAAAAATTCCTTAATCCCCATGTATCTGAACAGAGCTTTTTAACCCTTTGAATGGTCGAGAAGTCTCCAATGCATTGCAAAAAATGCATCGGAGACCTCTCTAGCATTCAAGGGGTTAAAAACCCAATTTAATTAATGGTGTCGTAGGTTTAACCCAGAATAACTCTAGTTTGCTTTTATAAATCTGGGCCATAGAATCACATCTGCCTTCATGCACATAACATCAACACTATTTAAACAATGGTTTTCTGCTGTCAATCTAAAAGGAAATAATTCATAGGGGACATTAGGATTTTTCTTTCTAGATTATGTTAAGTGGTGGGTTGCTGTTAGGAGATGGCAGTTTTCATTTAACTTGCTTCATCTTTCCCTCTACATATATTGTCCTTTTCCTCACATGCTGTCTAGTTGTAGAGATGAGACATCTGGATATTCAGTTTGTGGACTGACCTTCTGGTCACTGAGAGATCACTGGTTCAGGCCAAATTGATTTGGAATGAATATGCAAAACACACACTAACTCACACACACACACACTCACATACACATACACACACAGACACACACAAGCGCCCACTAGCGCACATGTACACACACATACACACACATAACACACACACAAGCATCAATTATCACCCACTAGCACACATGCATGCACGCGCACACATAGACACACATACCCACATATACACAACCACACACATATCATACACACACCACACACAAACATACATATGAAATAACTCATGACCACACATGTATGCACACACATTCCATTCATACACACACCAGAAAAAACACATAAAAGCACTCACTCACATGCATATCACACACACAAAATAGCACCCACCAGCACGCATGTATTCACACACATACAATAACGCATACACACCCGCTAGTATGCACACATACACACATAAAAAGTACCCAGTAGCACTCTGGCATGCACAAACACACAGACTAGCACACGACAGCATGCAAATATTCGCATGCACACTGACACACACATACATAAGCACCTTTAAGCAAGTATGCAAATAAGCACGCACACACTCAATACCACCCCCCACAGAGAACGTTAGCATCCATTAGCATGCATACACATACACACACAAACTGGCACCCACTTGCACACACAACAGAAGTCACTTTCACGCACATAATCACGCACACACACAGTAGAAACCACTAGCTAGCGTTAAAGTGCACACACACTAGCACGCATGGGAGCGCACATAAACACACACTGTAACATATATATATATATACAATCAAACACACACACACCCAAGATTAACACTTTGAACAAAATACTCTCAATTCATTAAGCTATATCAAGTCATGCACTCATTTACATCTATAATTACAACTTGCACTGAAGAATTTGTGTTAATTGTTATCAATATTAGTGATCCAGGCTGAAATCCCACTCTCTCTTACAACATCATTTTTGCTTACTCGCTTTAGATCAGTCGAGGACCTTAAAATGCTTGAACTTTAAGTGTAGATTTTTGTAATCTCGTCACATGTCAATGTCTGTTCGGATTATTACTGAATTTGCAGACAGATTGCATGAAATTAGGTCAATTATTTACAACTGATCAAATGTATAACTGGAAGAAAATGAGAAAGCAAATAAGCCTTTCATCACAGAATTTCATAAAACCTTATTTATTTAGCTCTTCATTTACTTTAGGCAAAAGATTTTATATTTCAACACAGTAACAAATGTGATTATGAAATATTCACTCATATAGTATAAATATTCTCCAACTCTAGTAAAACGCGCCTTGTAGTGTGAAGAGGACGTGTTAATAGTGAAGGTACGTCACTGACTGTCTGATTCTTCTCTAGGGGGAAAATACCCTTTCTTACCAGGGGGGGCACAAACTGTTCTGGGACTACAAATGTCACCATCTTCTTTTGACCAATGGATGGCCAAGGATTATGGGAGTTATAGTACCACAACAGCTAGAAAGGCGCTGTTTTTTCACGCCTTGTTTAGGTCATTAGAGAAAACAAATCAATCATCTTTATACCCTTTGACCCTTTCAGTGCCATTGCTTTGCAATCTGTTGAGTACCCCTCTGGTACTGAAAGGGTTAAGACCAGATGGGTATGCAGTGCATTTCAGACCCCTCTGGTCTTAAAGAGATAAAGTATCAATAACATTTGAACCTGAAGCATTTACAAGACTTTCCAATACGGTGTGTCAAGTTCCAGTATTTATTGTGAACATTTCAGCCATGACATGGTCCTTTATGAAGACGATAATCTTGTCAGAATGTTCCCCTTCCCCAGTAAATACTCGCTATTGTGTCACCACAACTGAAAACCTCTGTAAATGCTTCCAACCCTTGTAAGTGCTATATGTGACTTCTCTTTGGATTGCAAATGTAACAAAATAGCTGGGAATGCTAGAGTATTGTGTACAGTACAGGAGACCTAGACTATTGTGTACAGTACAGGAGACCTAGAGTATTGTGTACAGTACTGGAGACCTAGAGTATTGTGTACAGTACTGGAGACCTAGACTATTGTGTACAGTACTGGAGACCTAGAGTATTGTGTGCAGTACTGGAGACCTAGAGTATTGTGTACAGGACTGGAGACCTAGAGTATTGTGTACAGTACAGGAGACCTAGAGTATTGTGTACAGTACTGGAGACCCAGAGTATTGTGTACAGTACTGGAGACCCAGAGTATTTTGTTCAGTACTGGAGACCTAGAGTACTGTGTACAGTACTGGAGACCTAGAGTATTGTGTACAGTACAGGAGACCTAGAGTATTGTGTACAGTACTGGAGACCTAGAGTATTGTGTACAGTACTGGAGACCTAGAGTATTGTGTACAGTACTGGAGACCTAGAGTATTGTGTACAGTACATGAGACCTAGAGTATTGTGTACAGTACTGGAGACCTAGAGTATTGTGTACAGTACTGGAGACCTATAGTATTGTGTACAGTACTGGAAACCTAGAGTATTGTGTACAGTACTGGAGACCTAGAGTATTGTGTACAGTACTGGAGACCCAGAGTATTGTGTATACTACTGGAGACCTAGAGTATTGTGTACAGGACTGGAGACCTAGAGTATTGTGTACAGTACAGGAGACCTAGAGTATTGTGTACAGTACTGGAGACCCAGAGTATTGTGTATAGTACTGGAGACCTAGAGTATTGTGTACAGTACTGGAGACCTAGAGTATTGTGTACAGTACTGGAGACCCAGAGTATTGTGTTCAGTACTGGAGACCTAGAGTACTGTGTACAGTACTGGAGACCTAGAGTATTGTGTACAGTACATGAGACCTAGAGTATTGTGTACAGTACTGGAGACCTAGAGTATTGTGTACAGTACTGGAGACCTAGAGTATTGTGTACAGTACTGGAAACCTAGAGTATTGTGTACAGTACTGGAGACCTAGAGTATTGTGTACAGTACTGAAGACCTAGAGTATTGTGTACAGTACTGGAGACCTAGAGTATTGTGTACAGTACAGGAGACCTAGAGTATTGTGTACAGTACAGGAGACCTAGAGTATTGTGTACAGTACTTGGAGACCTAGAGTATTGTGTACAGTACTGGAGACCTAGAGTATTGTATACAGTACTGGAGACCAAGAGTATTGTGTATAGTACTGGAGACCTAGAGTATTGTGTACAGTACTGGAGACCAAGAGTATTGTGTATAGTACCGGAGACCTAGAGTATTGTATATAGTACGGGAGACCTAGAATAGTGTGTATAGTACTGGAGACCTAGAGTATTGTGTACAGTACTGGAGACCTAGAGTATTGTGTACAGTACTGGAGACCTAGAGTATTGTGTACAGTACTGGAGATCTAGAGTACTGTGTACAGTACTGGAGACCTAGAGTATTCTGTACAGTACTGGAGACCTAGAGTATTGTGTACAGTACTGGAGACCTAGAGTACTGTATACAGTACTGGAGACCTAGAGTATTGTGTACAGTACTGGAGATCTAGAGTATTGTGTATAGTACTGGAGACTTAGAGTATTGTGTACAGTACAGGAGACCCCATCTCCAGAAGGATATAGATACTATAGAGACAATTCAGAGAAGGGCTACTAAAATGGTGACTGTTTTACAGGAAAAGAAATATCAGGATAGACTAAAGGATCTGAACATGTATAGGTTGGAGGAGAGAAGAGAGAGAGGGGAAATGATAGAAACATTCACATACATGAAGTGATTCAACAAAGTGCAGGAGGGAAGTACATTTCAAAGGAGTAAAAACGTTAGGACAAGAGGCCATAGTCTAAAACTAGAGGGACACAGGTTTAGATGTAATGTAAGAAAGTTTTACTTCACTGAGAGGGTGGTAGATAAGTGTAATAACCTACCTGCAGAAGAGGTAGATAAGTGGAATAGCCTACCAGCAGAATTGGTAGATAAGTGGAATAGCCTACCAGCAGAAGCAGTAGATAAATGGAATACCCTACCAGCAGAAATGGTAGAGGTTAATTGAATGAGGGAATTTAAGCACGCATGGGATACGCATAATGTTATCCTGAGTATAAGCCAGGACCAAATAAGGTTGAAGTTTTTACAATAGGAAAAATAGGCAGGACTAGATGATTCTTATCTGCCGTCAAATGCTAAGTTTCTATAGTAAGGTTTGCCAGCTCAGTAAATCAGTGGTACTCCCAGCACTGGAAGATCCTTTATTCAAGAGTCATTATAGTTCAGACTGTCACAGACTGGTAAAGCTGTTACTGGGGTGAATGTGCAGTGCCACTGCAGTTAGCCTATAACTAAAGTGGCTGGACCTCTGGTATAAGTAGCTTAGTAAACGGACATTAGCAGACGTAGGGTGTGACAGTTGATTCCTTTCCTGTTAGTGCACTGAATCACCATTGTACATTCACCCCAACAAAACTCAGGATAATGTGATGAGGCAAAATGCTGCGGCTCTGTGGGAAATAAACTGTGCAATAGGGGTGCAATGAAAAAATCCTATTGATTTAAATAGGGCTTTAAAGGGATAGTAATACTTGAAAAAAAAATATTTTATATTGTAGCCCTTAAAAAACATGAAAAATGATATGTCTTATCTCCCAAACTTTTACGGTTTGGGAAATATTCACAAGTAAAATAAAGTTCCCTTTTACTGGCTGTTTCAGCCAAGTCTGCCATCTAGTGGACAGATTTGGAATTCAATCCACAGAGCAATCTGCAGCTCTTTAGCAGTGCCGAGATCAAGATCTTTGAAAAGAACTACTTAACTGGAACTATCTACAAAGTGTGCCTGGCTTGAAAGCACACTTTGTAGACCATTCCAATTAGGAAATTCTTTTTAAAGATTGTGATCTTGGCACTGCTGGAGAGCCGCGGCCGGTCTGTGGACCGGATTCCAAATCTGAGAACTAGAATGGAGACGTCACTCGGGGGAACCTATGCTTGTGAATATCTCCCAAACCATAAAGGTTTGGGAGATAAAACATATAATTTGTCATGTTTTTTTAAGGGCTACAATATAAAATAAAATGATTTTCAAGTATTACTATCCCTTTAAATGGATAGTAATACTTAAAATGTAAAAAAAATGTTGTAGTGTTTATCCCCCTGAGTGAAACAAGAGAACCCCCACTGCTGAGAGGTGTTTTATTCAAAAGTTATTACAGCTCAGAGTTGAGTTTTTTAGGTGCAATATCACAGTGGCCTGAAATTGTACAGTGGTGCTGTTGCTACACCATCCTATGGACAGCACTGGTCCCGGGACCATAAATCTCCATAGGATGGTGTCGCAACAGCGCCACTGTACAATTTCAGGCCACTGTGATATTGCACCTAAAAAATTCAAGGTTGAGCTGAAATGACTTTTGAATAAAACACCTTTCAGCAGTGTGAGTACCCTTGTTTTACTCAGGGGGATAAACCCTACAACATATTTTTTTTTTTACATTTTAAGTATTACTGTCCCTTTAAACTCCTTGATTGTTATGGTGCACTTGGTTTGTACCAGAACTGCATCATTTATTTGGTACATCAGTCTCAGTGGGTCACCTTTCCCTTAAACAAGAAAGAAGGGTGGCACCCCCTAGTGCAGAAATCTCTTACTGTTGCTTCTCCACCAATATCACCCCACACGTGGGTACTAAAAAAGAGAATGGCTGAAAAACAAATATATAGGTGGCAGGAAAGGTGCATCTGGGTTATTTAGTTGGATCAATAAGACAGCTCCTCCATGTCCTCCAGAGATGGCAACAGTCATAGAATGACAACAAAAGAGGGTGACAAATAGTATAATGTCATTACAGTGATAACACTCATAAAAGCAGAAACTGTATTCACGTGTAACTATGGTCACCGGGGGAGTTCTCCAACCAGTGCATACGGAGAGAATCTCCCATCACCATTCGTGTATCTGTGGTCACCGGGGGAGTTCTCCAACCTGTGCATACGGAGAGAATCTCCCATCACCATTCGGGTATCTGTGGTCACTGGGGGAGTTCTCCAACCTGTGCATACGGAGAGAATCTCCCATCGCCATTCGTGTATCTGTGGTCACTGGGGGAGTTCTCCAACCAGTGCATACGGAGAGAATCTCCCATCGCCATTCGTGTATCTGTGGTCACTGGGGGAGTTCTCCAACCAGTGCATACGGAGAGAATCTCCCATCGCCATTCGGGTATCTGTGGTCACTGGGGGAATTCTCCAACCAGTGCATACGGAGAGAATCTCCCATCGCCATTCGTGTATCTGTGGTCACTGGGGGAATTCTCCAACCAGTGCATACGGAGAGAATCTCCCATCGCCATTCGTGTATCTGTGGTCACTGGGGGAATTCTCCAACCAGTGCATACGGAGAGAATCTCCCATCGCCATTCGGGCATCTGTGGTCACCGGGGGAGTTCTCCAACCAGTGCATACGGAGAGAATCTCCCATCGCCATTCGTGTATCTGTGGTCACTGGGGGAGTTCTCCAATCTGTGCATACAGAGAGAATCTCCCATCGCCATTCTGGGATCGGTGGTCACTGAACCACATGCTCCAAGAGGAGAAGGGGAAAGCTCACAAAGTATAAAACTCAATGCAAAACTTAATAATAAAAACTAATGCTTAAAGGGATAGTAATGTAAAGTAATAACTATATGGTAGATACAATTAAAAGAGAGTACTTGCACTTATTCGTATCTCTCAGACTGTTATGGTTTGAGAGAAATAGGAAAATAAAGTTCTCTGCTCCCTCCCCTTTCTGCTTGATGAGCTGTAAAGCTGTCAGAAGCAGATTCTGGTCGCTTGACCAGATGCGGCTCTTCAGCAGCAACGATATAATGATATCTAAAGATAAATACTTCATTTAAAACAGTCTACAGAGTGTGCCTGGTTTACAAGCACACTTTGTACACTGTTCCAATGAAGTATTTATTTCTAAATAGCGTGATTTCAGCTCTGCTGAAGAGCCTCTGGTCTGGTCAAATGAGTGTAATCTGCAGCTGTCAGCTAGATGGCAGACTTGAGTGAAACAGCCAGGAAAGGTTAACTTTAGCAAGTTATATCTCTCCAACCATAAAGGTTTGAGAGATAAGACTTACATAGATGTTATCCTATTTTTAAATGTCTACAATATTAAATCAACTTAAAATTAACCATTACTATCCCTTTAAAAACATTAATAGATGTACAATAATAGCCCGCTTACACAATTTGCGATGAACTAATTGCTGGCTAAGGAAAGGAGCGGATACTTTAAATGGAAATCTAAATACCATCACTTCAAATCCAACTGAATGATACAAATGTAGCATCGCTCACCCTACTGGGATATGAGAACGAGCCTCTCGTTTTGGAGTAAAACAGGTCCAAGCTTTTAGAGGGAACGCAACTATTATTACTATAATCATCGTAATCTCCATATAAGATAAAGTTTCTTTCACTTACTCATCAAAAAATGACTTCTCAGTACAAATGGGCAAAGCTCTAGAGACAGATTTGAGTGATTTATTATAAAAATATCACTTTAAAGATAATTTTTGCATATACTCATGTAAATCTGTAAACAGTTCAAATACATTAGGATCACTTGATGGTCAGAAGGATAAACCCTTTGCTAAAAGAGATCTTTCATGATTATTCAGCTCATATTGCAATGGTATACGTCATCTGAGAGACTCATTCCCATCCTCCAATAGGGTGAGCGATGCTAAATTTGTTTTGTCCAATTGGATTTGAATTGATTATATTTAAATTTCCATTGAAAGCTCCCTCTTTTTTCGTTAGCCAGCCATTAACGTTAATGAAGCGGTGTCCACCATGAAACGCGTAAGCAGACTACTATGGTACATGTATTCATGTTTTTAAGCATTAGTTTCTATTAAGTTTTGCATTCAAATGTATACTGTGTGAGCAGTCCCCTGTCTTCCATTGGAGCAAATGATCCAGGTACTAACGATACCCGAAGGGAAATGGGATATTCTTTTATTTTCATTGTCATACTTGGGAACTTGTTCCTCTTGAGCCACCCGGAGAGGGCTCATGTGCTGCCGACGAGATGATGTCAATGACTCGATTTGTTTCATGAAGGGGGTATTAATTGGGTGGTTGGGGCTTAATAATTTTGAGCCATAACGTTACCAGGAAGTGGGCTAGTGTGACCACGTGACCTGGATTACCCAGGACAGTCCCGGATTTAAATTGAGTGTCCCAAGTCCCGGGCAGCCCCCTTCTGACCCAATACAAAGTCCTGGAATGAAGACTGCCCATTGTCTACTGTGACAGAAAGTGATGTCTCTGCTGGACTACAAGAAAATGGCTTCCACACGAAGCTCTAAACACTGTAGAGAACTGAGCCTTGATACTGACATCAAACAGGAGCTACAGGGCAGTATTGTTGTAGTGTTATGCTAGTTTAAGGCTTTGGGAGTGACATACATTATCTTGTAGCCCACCACAGGCATTGCTTTCTGTCACAACAGGCACTGGCCAGCTCCCTCTAGTGTTTAGAACTCTGTGGCGCACTCTTCTCTCTGCAGTGTCCCTGAATGGCATAATTAAAATATGGTTGCCCTAAAATGGGCAGAATAAGGTGGGAAGGAGGAGGCGATGTGGGTGGGAATTGAGAGGAACAGGGTGGAAAGGAGGAGAAGTGGATGGGAAGTGGGTGTGAAGTGGGAGGAACAAGGTAGGAAGGAGTTGAAGTGGATGGGAAGTGGGAGGAACAGGCTGGGAAGGAGAATAAGTGGATGGGAAGTGGGAGGAACAGGCTGGGAAGGAGGAGAAGTGGGCGGAACAGGCTGGGAAGGAGGAGAATTGGGAGGGAAGTGGGAAGAACAGGGTGGGAAGGAGGTGAAGTGGGTGGAACAGGGTGAGAAAGAGTAGTGAATGTGAAGTGGGCAGAACAGGGTGGAAGGAGGAGAAATGGGAGGGAAGTGGGAGGAACAGGGTGGGAAGGAGGAGAAGTGAGTGAGAAGTGGGAGGAACAGGGTGGGAAGGAGGAGAAGTGAGTGAGAAGTGGGAGGAACAGGGTGGGAAGGAGGAGAAGTTGGTTTGATGTGGGAGGAACAGGGAGGGAAGGAGGAGAAGTGAGTGAGAAGTGGGAGGAACAGGGTGGGAAGGAGGAGAAGTTGGTTTGATGTGGGAGGAACAGGGTGGGAAGGAGGAGAAGTTGGTTTGATGTGGGAGGAACAGGGTGGGAAGGAGGACAAGTGAGTAAGAATTGGGAGGAACAGGGTGGAAAGGAGGAGAAGTGGGAGGAACAGGGTGGGAAGGAGAGGAGGGTTGAGGAACAGGGTGGGATGGAGGAGAAGTGAGTGAGAAGTGGGAGTAACAGGGTGGGAAGGAGATGAAGTTGGTGTGAAGTGGGAGTAACAGGGTGGGAAGGAGGAGAAGTGGGAGGAACAGGGTGGGAAGGAGGAAAAGTGGGAGGGAAGTTGGAGGAACAGGCTGGGAAGGAGAAGCAGTGGGAGGAACAGGGGTGTGAAGGAGGAGAAGTGGGAGGAACAGGGCAGGAAGGAGTAGAAGTGGGCGGGAAGTGGGATGAACAGGGTGAGAAGGAGATGAAACTCACCACCACCAGAGAATCAGCCTCTGTCCCCGGAGACCCAGTAATTCAGTCTGAGGACTGGAGTCTCAGGGGCAGATGTGGAGTGTTCCCAGTTATGGATCTTGTATCCCCTCTCCTATAGATGTAACAGAATAACGGTGGCGCTTAGTGTTGTTATATTAACCCTATGAGCGGTAGAGAGGTCTCCAACATTCTTGCACTCAAAGAATGAAATAAAAAACAGAAGCAGCAGGATTACACTCACTTTACTCAGCAGGAAAAAGCCCACAAACTCTTCAACACAGAAAAATACATTATGCGGAACTATTTATTTGAGAAGTTTAACCCTTTAGGGTGGACCTGTCACCCTAACAACTGTTTAGTATGGTTTCCAGAAAATTAACCTTCTGAGTGTCAGACACTCAAAGGGTTAAATATGTATGTTCAACTTTTCATTTTTCTGTAAAATAAGTTGTTCTTGAAGAATTAACATTTATATTTTAGGGACAACGTGTGGCACTCTATGTTAATTCCCTGCAAATTGTGCTAATTACTTCTGTTTAAGGCCAAATGTATCTCCCCATTTACTATCAGATCCACCCACAGAGTGCGGGCTCTGTCTGTCCTCATATCCATACTCATAGCACAGTATATGGTAATACTGTCCCAGCACAAAAACTCATTAGCATAAAGTGCCAAACCATGAGACAGAAAAAGTTCTGAAAACCTGTTTACATAACAAAACATGGCTAAGACAACATAGAGGCAATTTTAATTTTCTTTCAGATGAGCTAAACTTCTGGTGAAAGACAAACCTTAACCCCTTAACGACCCTTGACGGTCATAGTACGTCAAGGGTCGATTTGACTGAATGACCGATGACGTACTATGACCGTCATCGAATTCCGGGCTCCCCCCGCGGCTGCACGCCGTTCGGGGAGCCCAGAATGCAACGGAGCAAAAAAAAATAATGCTCCGTTGTCATTCAGTCGCGTCCGCGCGCCGATTCCCCGGTCGTTAAGGGGTTAAAGGAGCAGTAAACTTTTTTTTATGAAAAAAATATATATTGTAGGGATTTTCCTATTGAGTAAAATAAGGTTACTCCCACTGCCGAGAGATTTATATTTCCAGAGTTATTACAGTTTAAACCCATGGTTTTTTTTCCATTACCAGTGCCCTCTAGTGGTCAAATTCTAATTAGATTTCCTGTTAGATTCTAATGGAGAGGAAAGTCAGAAAAGTCAGAGACATACAGTTCTCCATATAATGTGATAGAAACTGCTGAGTCACTTCCTGTCAGAACTATCAGTAAGTAAACACAGTAAATTCATTTCCTGTCAGTTAGAACTATCAGGAAGTAAACACAGTAAATTCACTTCCTGTCAGTTAGAACTATCAGGAAGTAATCACAGTAAATTCACTTCCTGTCAGTTAGAACTATCAGGAAGTAAACACAGTAAATTCACTTCCTGTCAGTTAGAACTATCAGGAAGTAAACACACAGTAAATTCACTTCCTGATTATTTAAACTACTATACATTTTGAATAAAACATCTGACAGTGATGGGAGTGACTTTGTTTTATTCAGCAGGAAATGCTGTATAAAATATGTGTTTTCTTAAAAAAAAGTTTACTGCTCCTTTAACAATTGATTAACCTTAACCCCTTAAAGGGATAGTATTGCCATAAAATAACTAATGCTAATCTTACAGGCAGTAAAAAGTTAAACTAAATACCCCAAGTTCCATCTATCAAACCTTTATGGTTTGAGAGATACTCAGGACCAAAGTTCCCCCCCCCTCCCCTTTCCCTGACATCAGTGCTCAATCTTACTGCAGGGGAATCTGGTCCCGGGACCAGCCGGCGGCTCTTCAGCAGAGCCAAGATCGCGTTACTGAAATAGAAATCCTAAACTGGAACAGTATACAACGTGTGCTTGGTTTGCAAGCGATTCCTATTTCAGTAACGTGATCGCGGCTCTGCTGAAGAGCCTCAGACGGACCCCAGAACTCCATGACGGTCCTGGCACGTCATGGGTCATTAACGCAAAACAACACATGACGTGCCATGACCGTCAAGAGTTGTTAAGTGGTTAACAAGTGATTAATAATAATCATTACATTAAATCCCACAGGTGTATCCCCAGGAACAAAATATGAAAGTCCTACTTTACCTGGCGTTAGTCATCACGGCCACATTTGCCTCGCACCATGACGGATCTCATGATTCCCACGAGGAAGATGACCATGTCCACCACTGCACCAAAGCAGAAGAACAAATAATAGATTCCAGTACGGAATTTTCTTTACACCTTTACGATCACATTTCCAAATCCCTAGAAGTGGCCGGATCAAAGCCAAAAAATATGTTTTTCTCTCCTCTCAGCATTTTCACTGCCTTTGCCATATTATCGGTTGGTGCAAAATGTGAAACACACCATCAGATTCTAGAAGGTTTGAGCTTAAACCAAAGAAAGATGAAAGACGAAGATATGCATGAGGCATTTGGATATGTCCTCAAGTCATTAAATAAACCAAAGAGCCATCGGCAGGTCAACATTGGAAACGCTCTCGTTGTAGATGATCATCTGAAGATAAAGAAGAGGTTTGGTGAGGAATTAGAAGACCATTACTATGCGGAGATCCTGCATTCCAACTTCAAGGACACCAAGGTGGTAGAGAAAAAGGTCAATGACTATGTGAAGAATAAAACACATGGAAAAATAGAGGAACTGGTTAAAGATCTTAGACCGGATGCTAAGCTACTTATAATAAACTACATCCTTTTCAAAGGTAAGTACTTTAACCATTTTGATTGTAAGAGGGGTATCCAAAGCACTGCACTGCAATGTGTTGGATCCCCCTTTGGCACTCAAACGATTAATTCCCTGACACCTAGAAATTCATCAGAAGATAAGAATAAGCTTGAAGTGGCTGTGTCCCCCTAAGACAAGTTTAGTTTGCTTTACGGGAAATTAAAAACTGCCTATATGCTTTACTAGCAATTTTCTGTAAAATAAAGCTTCGTGTTTTGGTGGCACCTTCTGGCATTTTATGTTAATCACCAGCACAGTATGCTAATTAGTTGTGTTCCACTCCAAACTTCCCTCTCTCTGTGCTGTTGGAAATTCCCCAGTGTGTGGGTTCTGCCTGGATTCATTCATAGCTCAGTGTGTGGTCATATTGGATCAGCGCGGATAGTAATTAACATAAAGTGCCACCAACAAAAAACTATTTATATTACAAACAAATGAGCACAATATATATGTAGTTTCTACTTCTCTTTATAATTAACTAAACTTATCTAAAGCTTACAGAGCCACTTTGACTTTTTTTTTTCCAAATTCAAATATTTATTGAAGGTTTGCAGAAAGTACAAATACAATACAAATATTTGCCTGACATAGTCTGTGGTAACACACAGTCAAAATACAATTCTAAAAACATATTTCTGACAGTATATATGCCTAAAGCGATTCTAAGACAACAGGTCATCCCTTCGTGGGGCAATTGGCACATAGGGGGGAGATTCACTAAGCAGTGATGAAGAGGTGATAAAGTGGAGATGACTTCTCCAGTGATATCACGTCTCCAGTTCCTACATTATTCTGCGGAGTCTATGCACTAAGATTTCTACAGCTTTGGAGATATTAGTGAATAGGCTCTATATAAAATAACATAGGAACTGGAGAAGTGATATCACTGGAGAAGTCATCTCCACTTTATCACCGCTTAGTGACCCCCCATTGGTATCTAGGGATGCATCAGAATAAAGTCAGGCAGTGAACCAGTAATCTCTGAAGGGGAAGGTGGAGATGAGCTCAACAAGGCGAACAATTAAGGAAACGGGTGAAGGAGCCCCAGTTGGATTATCAATAGTAATCAGGAAGATCAAAGGAGGGAGCATAACCACTTTTTTTTTGTAAATCAAATTTTATTGATTTTAATAGAAAAAGAAAGGGGAGGGACATAAATCGGAGGAGGGGACAAGGAATAAGAAAAGTACAGTAGAATTGAGACAGAGCCCAATACATCAAAACATTGTGGTAGATAAATGTAGATGCAGAGGAAGTAAAAGCAACACAATGCAGCATAACATTAGCATTCACATCTCCCCACGGGGGTATTAGGGTGACCACATTTCCGTTCTGCTATTCCGGGACATGTGGTCACCCTACTCCTCTTCATCGCCACATTGCCCCTTGATGCCCTACCTTGAGTGCTCTGTGCCTCCTCCGGCACAGAGCTGAAGCTCCCGCGCGCTGTGCTCAGTAATGCAGAGCGCTGGGAGATGATGTCATCTCCCAGCGCTCTGTATTACTAGAGCGCTTGCCTCCAGGAGATCCGCTGGATTGCCGCCCTGGATGTCAGCCTGCAAGCGGTGTGTCACATCATGGACGCCGCGAGGGAGCGCTGATTTATGCTACCAAGCGCTCCCTCGTGGCGTCCATGATGTGACACACCGCTTGCAGGCTGACATCCAGGGCGGCATATATAAAAAAAATTTTAAAAAAACACAGCAAACACTGGCTTCATTCCGGGACACTTCATTGTCCCGGAGGGAGATGACCCGGGACGCGGGACATAGGCTTAAAATAAGGGACAGTCCCGGACATTCCGGGACCCGTGGTCACCCTAGGGGGTATGCATAGGGCCAACGCAAGGATGGGAAAAAGAACCCAAGACAGAAGGAAGCAAGACAGGGAGGAAAATAAAACGGTGGGGGGGGGGGATGAGCAAAGGAAAGGGAAATATGGAAGGGAGATGAGAGGGAGCGAAAAGGTACCAAGATAGGAAAGAGAAAGTGAGGGGAAAGTAAAGAGAGTGAAAGAAGCAGTAGGACAAGGGTCTAAATGCACCCCTCTGGGTGCCGGACTCAGCGAGAATAGATTGCGTCTGCGGGTCCTCCAAGAACTGCATCCATGTCAGCCAAATACCGAGATATCAGTCTCTATGACTATTGGATTGGAAGATCAGTTCCTCCATGGAGCGAGCATTCTCCACCCGCAAAACCCACTCGCGGATAGATGGAGGGGAAGTTTTGCCCCAGTGTAATGGGATCAGAGCTTTGGCCTCGTTCAGAAGATGTTTAATTACAGACTTGTTGTACCTTGGAGCAGGCACATCAGTGTGGTGTAACAAAAAGGGGGGCAGGGAGAAAGGGAGGAGGAGTATCAGTAAATTTATAGAGGAGGGAATGAATTTGTAGCCAGAAGGGAGATATGAGTGGGCAATCCCACCAAATGTGGAGCAAGGTACCGGGGGCAGCTAAACATCTCCAACATACATCAGACACATCTGGAGAGAAACTATGCAGCAGCACTGGGTGGTGGTTTTTGGACAAAAGCAATCCATTTAACCTTTTGAGCGCCAGGCGGTGTCCAACACATTAAAAGGGTTAAAGTGGTCTGCTTTGCCATTTATCCATCATTTTAACGCTAGGAATCGGGGGGGGGGGGCACCCTTATGATTTTTTTACTATGTTTTTTTGTCGTTGTTGTGTTCAAAAAATTGAGAACCCAAAAGAACTGACGCTTGTGCCAACCCCGTGGTAGTGTAAGTGCACTGTGAAGCCCAACTGCACCATTACTAGAAGGGAGAGTGGTGCCATCACTTACCCTGAGCTGGCAACAAGACCCAGGGATTTAAGCACAAGACCTTGGCCTTTAGCTCCCTCATCCTGTACCTAGAAATACCCTTACCTATTCTCCTTGCGCAGATTTAATACATTTGGCTTTTCTGTATATTTGTAGGAGAATGGGAAACACCTTTCCATCCAGATTTTACACACAAGGAGAAGTTCTTTGTGGATAAAGATACGTCTGTGGATGTTGACATGATGTCTCGTATTGGGCAGTACAAGATTTTTCTGGACAACGACCTTCCGTGTATCGTCATTGAGTTGCCATACAAGGATAATGCTTCCATGCTGGTCATTGTACCTGAACTGGGAAAAATCCATGAGGTAGAGAAGGCGTTATCTAAAGAGACAATAACGAGGTGGAAGAACTCAGTACGTGAGAGGTAAGTGTCATCTGCAGTTAGGTGTATCTTTCTATACCTGGATAAAATTACTGTGTGTTAAAGTGGAATTTTTACTTTGCTTTCAAAATCATCTTCATTGCCGTTTACCTCTTTTTATTTAAAACAACAGTATATGAGATATTTAGCTTTATTCACTTGTCAGTTCGTGCGCATAATACAGTATTGGCCAGGATGACAACCAGCTGCTAACATTTCACACCGCTTCCCATCCAAAGTACTACTTCCTGCCAACCAGATCCTAACATTCCATATTACTCCCCATCCTAACTGCCACTTCCTGCCAGACAGATACTAACATTCCACTTTTCCCTATGCCACCTGGCACTCCCTGCCAGCTAGATAATAACATTTCACACTGCTCCCCATCCAAGCTACCACTCCCTGCCAGCCAGATACTAACATTCCACACCGCTCCCCATCCAAACTACCACTCCCTGCCAGCCAGATACTAACATTCCACACTTCTCTCCCACCTGTCACTCCCTGCCAGCCAGATGCTAACATCCCACACTGCTCTCCCACCTGTCACTCCCTGTCAGCCAGATACTAACAGTCCATACTGCTCTCCAATCCACCTGCCACTCACTGCCAGCCAGTACTAGTTCATTTGCTCACCCCTCTGGTTCTTCACAGGTTAAGATTACCTGGATGTCCCTCTGGTGCTAAAAGGGTTAACTCTCACCATGTAGGTCACAAATGATGATACAGGAGTTTCCTGATGCCGCAGACAAATCTCATTACTTTGTTCCCTTACACCATCACGCAGAGACCCAGAGATCCTCCTGTGGGATTTACCCCTCGTCACCTTTAAAATGGGGTGGGGGTGGGGAGAATTCACCCCAAGGCCCAAAATGTTCTAGTTTCTACCCTTATATGGAGAAAAAAAATGCAGTTAACACTGTCATAACTCTAAACTATAATCACCCCCTAAAGAAAATGATCACCTTTTACTAAATCTGCTCTTATGGGGCAGACTTGGTAAATATTAGGGATGAGCGAGCACCCCGATGCTCGGGTGCTCGGGTGCTCTGACCGAGCACCCCCTGATGCTCGAGTGCTCGGCCGAGCACCCGAGCCCCATTCAAATGAATGGGAGCACTCGAGCATTAAACCAGGCACCCCCTGCTCTGATGAGCGGAGGGTGCCTGGTCAATGTCCCCCTTCATCTCCGCTATGCCCCTCTTCCACAATGTCCCCCTTCATCTCCTATGCCATAGCGGAGATGAAGGGGGACATTGTGGAAGAGGGGCATAGCGGAGATGAAGGGGGACATTGTGGAAGAGGGGCATAGAGTCTATGCCCCTCTTCCACAATGTCCCCCTTCATCTCCGCTATGCCCCTCTTCCACAATGTCCCCCTTCATCTCCTCTATGGCATAGGAGATGAAGGGGGACATTGTGGAAGAGGGGCATAGCGGAGATGAAGGGGCACATTGTGGAAGACGGGCATAGCGGAGATGAAGGGGGACATTGTGGAAGAGGGGCATAGAGTCTATGCCCCTCTTCCACAATGTCCCCCTTCATCTCCGCAATGCCCCCTTCATCTCCGCAATGCCCCCGTACCTCCATTCCCTGGTGGTCCAGCGGAGCGTCTTCGGATCTGTGCCTCTTCCGGCACAGATCCTCTTCACCCGAACATGTCGGGCGAGCACATGGCGGTACTCGTACGAGTACCGCCATGTGCCGAGCAGAGCGATGCTCGAGCCGATCCGAGCATCGGCCGAGCACGCTCGCTCAACACTAGTAAATATCACAGGTCTTTTATGGGCAGCCACCAAACAGGTCTTACCACTCATACTGATATGTCACCAAACAGGTCTTACCAGCCATACTGATATATCACACAAGTCTTACCAGCCACACTGATATATCACACAACAAGTCTTACCAGTCATACTGATATATCACACAACATGTCTTACCAGCCATACTGATATATCACACAACATGTCTTACCAGCCATACTGATATGTCACCAAACAGGTCTTACCAGCCATACTGATATGTCACACAGCAGGTCTTACCAGTCATACTGATATATCACACAACAGGTCTTACCAGCCATACTGATATGTCACACAACAGGTCTTATCAGCCATACTGATATGTCACCAAACAGGTCTTACCAGCCATACTGATATGTCACACAACAGGTCTTACCAGCCATACTGATATGTCACACAACAGGTCTTACCAGCCATACTGATATGTCACACAACAGGTCTTACCAGCCATACTGATATGTCACACAACAGGTCTTACCAGCCACACTGATATATCACACAACAAGTCTTACCAGCCATACTGATATGTCACACAACAGGTCTTACCAGCCATACTGATATGTCACACAAGTCTTACCAGCCATACTGATATGTCACACAGCAGGTCTTACCAGTCATACTGATATATCACACAACAGGTCTTACCAGCCATACTGATATGTCACACAACAGGTCTTATCAGCCATACTGATATGTCACCAAACAGGTCTTATCAGCCATACTGATATGTCACCAAACAGGTCTTACCAGCCACACTGATATATCACACAACAAGTCTTACCAGCCATACTGATATGTCACACAACAGGTCTTACCAGCCATACTGATATGTCACACAAGTCTTACCAGTCATACTGATATGTCACACAACAGGTCTTACCAGCAATACTGATATATCACACAACAGGTCTTACCAACCATACTGATATGTCATCAAACAGGTTTTACCAGTCATACAGATATGTCACCAAACAGGTTTTACCAGTCATACTGATATGTCACCAAACAGGTTTTACCAGTCATACTGATATGTCACCAAACAGGTCTTACCAGACATACTGATATGTCACAAAACAGATCTTACCAGACATACTGATATGTCACAAAACAGATCTTACCAGCCATACTGATATGTCACCAAACAGGTCTTACCAGCCATACTGATATGTCACACAGCAGGTCTTATCAGCCATACTGATATGTCACCAAACAGGTCTTACCAGTCATACCGATATGTCACACCAGGTCTTACCAGCCATACTGATATGTCACAAAGCAGGTCTTATCAGCCATACTGATATGTCACACAACAGGTCTTACCAGTCATACTGATATATCACACAACATGTCTTACCATTCATACTGATATGTCACCAAACAGGTCTTACCAGCCATACTGATATGTCACAAAACAGGTCTTACCAGTCATACTGATATGTCACAAAACAGGTCTTATCAGCTATACTGATACGTTAGAAAATGGCCCCTCTTGTCTGGTCTCAGGCCAGAAAGCAACCTGGAAGTGTACGGCTCAAAGCCACCAATGTTATGGGTTCAGTGCGCAGTCCCCATATACCCTCTATGTCAGGCTTCCAAGCCCAGACTATGGAGACCTGTATCAGACACTTTAGAGACTGAACCATGACACTTCAGTCTTGGAGTACAGTCTCTATTTCTTATAACATCAAGGGATCCCCAAGGATCTCTTTTTATCACTCTTTCCCCCCCACCACCACCACCCCAGCTTGGCCTCCCAGGGCCCAAAATCAGAACCAGCATCATCATCAGATCTGCACCATGGGGATCGGATCTTCTCATCAGGCATGATCCTAGTGCCCTTTATGATGCGAATCATGTCATTTACATCCCCCTGTTCATAGCACATGAGTCCTCTCTAGGGGCTCGAAAGGAAGAAGTTCCCATGTATGGTAGATGGGTCTGAGGGCACGGTCATGTGAGCAGCAGGGGTGTGGCCATGTGCAAAACTAAGGGTGTCCAGAATGCTTTGCCTAGGGTCCCTGGTTTTACCTGTTCTATCTGCTGCAATTATTCTGCCCCAGAATTGTTCCTCTGTTCTATTGCCCCTTTTATGTTCTCTAGACTTGTATGTTACATTGAATGATCCGTCTGATTATCTCTTTCTCTTCGTTAGAGTAATAGATCTTCATGTGCCGAAGTTCTCGATCAGCTCTTCTGTTAAACTGGAAAATATCCTCAGTGACATGGGAATCAGTAAGGTTTTCACTGACCAGGCGGATTTAACTGGGATTGCTGATGTTCCACTGAAAGTGTCCCAAGTAAGTCTTCTAGCACAAGTGATTATCTGTATTAATAAAAGGAGAAGGCTGGCACAGTGCCAGGTTCTCCGTCTCCTCCGCACACACGTCTGGGCGCACAAACACACCCAGGGGGGCGGCAGAGGAAATATTCATATCTTCTCCATACTGCCTTAGTAGGATATACGGGGGGGGGGGGGGAGCGAAGGCCCCTGGCCATTCCTGTCAAAATCACACTCACCCCGTATATCCTACTAAGGCAGTATACACACGCACATGGGTCATTCACGCACTCGTGTGAACACACACGCAAACTCACATGCACACACTGACACTACCTGACGGAGACATGTGTAACACTGTGCTTTGCAATGCGTTGCACGTCTTTATGGATCTGAAAGGTCTAAGCACTGAAAATTTAACAATCCACATATTTACACATTCATTGTTTTATTACCTGCCAAAGGTTTGGATATGTTTGTGGCACTGAAAGGGTTAAGTGTCCAAGAGCCAAATAGGTTTCCATGCAGTGGAATGTGTTGGATACCTGATTGGCACTGAAGGACTGGCGACGCACGCACGCAGTGGTCACTTAAGGACCACAGGGCTCTTTTTTTTTTTTTTTTGCTATTCGATTCTGGACTCCCCGAAAAGCTTGCAGCCGCGCGGGGAGCCTGGAATTTGGACCGTCATGAGTCCTTAAATCCCCTTCAGTGCCAAAGAGCTATCCAACACATTCTACTGCCCATATACCTCTTGTCTTTCACACATTTCACCCTTTCACTGCTGCAAACATACCCAAAGCATTGTCACTCAAAGCGCTGAGTACCACTCAAATCCCTTCATCCACACAGGCAACGCTGTGCCCCTTTTGCTAGTATCAAATTAAGCTGCATGTTGTTCAGTTTTAAGACTATATCCACACAGATGAATTTACACTGTTTTACTGCTTATTAAGCCTCCAATGTCCCTCTACCCCCACCCTCCCAGTGGTTGTCTGGCAACATGCCTGGTGGATCTCTGGCAAGGGACGCATGGGTGAGGCACATTAAAAGGTTGACCAAATATATTCAATCATATATTCACAGTTCTCAAGATTCCCATAAAATCTGTAGGGACACTTTGAAGGAAAGAAAACTCTGCCCTCTGACATCATCAAACATAACCCTCTGACATCACCAAGCCCTGTGATTGCACCAGGCCCCATGATGCTCCGATATCACCAAGTAAAAAGAACCGGTCACACAGTATATTATATTTCAATATGACAGTGATTTTTACACACTGTGATAGGAATGAATCTAGACCACACACTGTGATATGAATGGATCTAGGCAGAGTCCACACACTATGATATGAATGGATCTAGTCCACACACTGTGCTATGAATGGAACTAGTCCACACACTGTGATATGAATGGATCTAGGCAGAGTCCACACACTGTGATATGAATGGATCTAGGCAGAGTCCACACACACTGTGATATGAATGGATCTAGGCAGAGTCCACACACTGTGATATGAATGGATCTAGACAGAGTCCACACACTGTGATATGAATGGATCTAGTCCACACACTGTGATATGAATATATCTAGGTAGAGTCCACACACTGTGATATGAATGGATCTAGTCCACACACTGTGATATGAATGATTCTAGTCCACACACTGTGATATAAATGAATCTAGTCCAGACACTGTGATATGAATGGATCTAGTCCACACACTGTGATATGAATGGATCTAGTCCACATGCTGTTATATGAATGGATCTAGGCAGAGTCCACACACTGTGATATGAATGGATGTAGTCCACACACACTGTGATATGAATGGATCTAGTCCACACACTGTGATATGAATGGATCTAGTCCACACACTGTGATATGAATGGATCTAGTCCACATGCTGTTATATGAATGGATCTAGGCAGAGTCCACACACTGTGATATGAATGGATCTAGTCCACACACACTGTGATATGAATGGATCTAGTCCACACACTGTGATATGAATGGATCTAGTCAGAGTCCACACACTGTGATATGAATGGATCTAGTCCACACACACTGTGATATGAATGGATCTAGTCCACACACTGTGATATGAATGGATCTAGTCCACACACTGTGATATGAATGGATCTAGTCAACACACACTGTGATATGAATGGATCTAGTCCACACAATGTGATATGAATGGATCTAGGAAGAGTCCACACACTGTGATATGAATGGATCTAGGAAGGGTCCACACACTGTGATATGAATGGATCTAGTCCACACACTGTGATATGAATGGATCTAGTCCACACACTGTGATATGAATGGATCTTGGAAGAGTCCACACATGTGATATGAATGGATCTAGTCCACACACTGTGATATGAATGGATCTAGGAAGAGTCCACACACTGTGATATGAATGGATCTAGTCCACACACTGTGATATGAATGGATCTAGGAAGAGTCCACACACTGTGATATGAATGGATCTAGTCCACACACTGTGATATGAATGGATCTAGGAAGAGTCCACACACTGTGATATGAATGGATCTAGTCCACACACACTGTGATATTAATGGATCTAGTCCACACACTGTGATATGAATGCGTTCACACATTGAGGGAAATTCTCAGCACAGACAAGGGTACGTTTTTCATTGAACAGAAACATGCTGTGCAGGGAATTACATAATGTGTCAGACTATACCATCAAACCATAAAGGTTCATTTATAAAAAAAAAATAATAATTTTACAGAAAAATGTGGAAGGAGCAGGAGACTGGTGCAATCACTTCAGTGGAATAAAGGAACAAGTTGACTTTAGCTTTCAGTGGCTGTGCATCCATATCTATATACAAACCTAACACTGAGCTCTTATATTATGTTCTCTAGGTATTCCACAAGGCTGTGTTGGATGTTGATGAAAAGGGAACGGAAGCGGCTGGAGCCACAGCTATCGAAGGTGTTCCCATGGCTTTATTCCCAACACACAAAGTTGACCGGCCATTCATCACATTGCTCTGCACCAAAGACATCCACACCATGCTCTTCTTGGGAAGAATAATAGACCCAACAGAAAAATAACTCACAGACCATTAACCCTTTATTTACAGAGCGGTGGGTGATGCATTCTGGAGCATTCAGCTGTTGGATCATTTAATAAAAGACCTAATTGCAAGTCAAACCCGTTAGTAAGTGTCATTTTTTGAGGCTTTACCAGTAGATGGTGACTTCTACTACTCGTTCACTTATCAGTGGCTGGTATGAACTTGTGCTACTCGTTCACTTATCAGTGGCCGGTATGAACTTGTGCTACTTGTTCACTTATCAGTGGCCGGTATGAACTCGTGCTACTTGTTCACTTATCAGTGGCCGGTATGAACTCGTGCTACTTGTTCACTTATCAGTGGCCGGTATGAACTTGTGCTACTTGTTCACTTATCAGTGGCCGGTATGAACTCGTGCTACTTGTTCACTTATCAGTGGCCGGTATGAACTCGTGCTACTTGTTCACTTATCAGTGGCCGGTATGAACTTGTGCTACTTGTTCACTTATCAGTGGCCGGTATGAACTCGTGCTACTTGTGCACTTATCAGTGGTTGGTATGAACTTGTGCTACTTGTTCACTTATCAGTGGTTGGTATGAACTTGTGCTACTTGTTCACTTATCAGTGGTTGGTATGAACTCGTGCTACTTGTTCACTTATCAGTGGCCGGTATGAACTCGTGCTACTTGTTCACTTATCAGTGGCTGGTATGAACTCGTGCTACTTGTTCACTTATCAGTGGTTGGTATGAACTCGTGCTACTTGTTCACTTATCAGTGGCCGGTATGAACTCGTGCTACTTGTTCACTTATCAGTGGCCGGTATGAACTCGTGCTACTTGTTCACTTATCAGTGGCCGGTATGAACTCGTGCTACTTGTTCACTTATCAGTGGCTGGTATGAACTCGTGCTACTTGTTCACTTATCAGTGGTTGGTATGAACTCGTGCTACTTGTTCACTTATCAGTGGCGGGTATGAACTTGTGCTACTTGTTCACTTATCAGTGGTTGGTATGAACTCGTGCTACTTGTTCACTTATCAGTGGTAGGTATGAACTTGTGCTACTTGTTCACTTATCAGTGGCTGGTATGAACTTGTGCTACTCATTCACTTATCAGTGGCCGGTATGAACTCATGCTACTCGTTCACTTATCAGTGGCTGGTATGAACTTGTGCTACTCGTTCACTTATCAGTGGTTGTTATGAACTTGTTCTACTCGTTCACTTATCAGTGGCTGGTATGAACTCGTGCTACTCGTTCACTTATCAGTGGCTGGTATGAACTCGTGCTACTTGTTCACTTATCAGTGGCCGGTATGAACTCGTGCTACTTGTTCACTTATCAGTGGCCGGTATGAACTCGTGCTACTTGTTCACTTATCAGTGGCTGGTATGAACTCGTGCTACTTGTTCACTTATCAGTCTGATCTCCTAAACACAGGGACACCAGGGTGGTACACTTATATAAACACCACACAGTCTGATCTCTAAACACGGGGACACCAGGGTGATACACTTCTAAACACACCACACAGTCTAATCTCCTAAACACAGGAACACCAGGGTGGTACACTTATATAAACACCACACAGTCTGATCTCCTAAACACACTGACATCAGAGTGATACACTTATATACACACCACATAGTCTGATCTCCTAAACACACTGACACCAGGGTGATACACTTATATACACACCACACAGTCTGATCTCCTAAACACAGGGACACCAGGGTGATACACTTCTGTACACACCACACAGTCTGATCTCCTAAACACAGGGACACCAGGGTGATACACTTATATACACACCACACAGTCTGATCTCCTAAACACAGTGACACCAGGGTGATACACTTCTATACATACCACACAGTCTGATCTCCTAAACACAGGAACACCAGGGTGGTACACTTATATAAACACCACACAGTCTGATCTCCTAAACACACTGACATCAGGGTGATACACTTATATACACACCACATAGTCTGATCTCCTAAACACACTGACACCAGGGTGATACACTTATATACACACCACACAGTCTGATCTCCTAAACACAGGGACACCAGGGTGATACACTTCTGTACACACCACACAGTCTGATCTCCTAAACACAGGGACACCAGGGTGATACACTTATATACACACCACACAGTCTGATCTCCTAAACACAGTGACACCAGGGTGATACACTTCTATACACACCACACAGTCTGATCTCCTAAACACAGGGACACCAGGGTGATATACTTATATACACACCACACAGTCTGATCTCCTAAACACAGGGACACCAGGGTGATACACTTATACACACCACACAGTCTGATCTCCTAAACACAGGGTGATATACTTATATACACACCACACAGTCTGATCTCCTAAACACAGGGACACCAGGGTGATACACTTATATACACACCACACAGTCTGATCTCCTAAACACAGTGACACCAGGGTGATACACTTCTATACATACCACACAGTCTGATCTCCTAAACACATGAACACCAGGGTGGTACACTTCTATAAACACCACACAGTCTGATCTCCTAAACACAGGGACACCAGGGTGATATACTTATATACACACCACACAGTCTGATCTCCTAAACACAGTGACACCAGGGTGATACACTTCTATACATACCACACAGTCTGATCTCCTAAACACATGAACACCAGGGTGGTACACTTCTATAAACACCACACAGTCTGATCTCCTAAACATACTGACACCAGGGTGATACACTTCTATACACACCACACAGTCTGATCTCCTAAACACAGGGACACCAGGGTGATATACTTATATACACACCACACAGTCTGATCTCCTAAACACAGGGACACCAGGGTGATACACTTATACACACCACACAGTCTGATCTCATAAACACAGGGTGATATACTTATATACACACCACACAGTCTGATCTCCTAAACACAGGGACACCAGGGTGATACACTTATATACACACCACACAGTCTGATCTCCTAAACACAGTCACACCAGGGTGATACACTTCTATACATACCACACAGTCTGATCTCCTAAACACATGAACACCAGGGTGGTACACTTCTATAAACACCACACAGTCTGATCTCCTAAACACAGGGTGATATACTTATATACACACCACACAGTCTGATCTCCTAAACACAGGGACACCAGGGTGATACACTTATATACACACCACACAGTCTGATCTCCTAAACACACTGACACCAGGGTGATACACTTCTATACATACCACACAGTCTGATCTCCTAAACACATGAACACCAGGGTGGTACACTTCTATAAACACCACACAGTCTGATCTCCTAAACACACTGACATCAGGGTGATACACTTATATACACACCACATAGTCTGATCTCCTAAACACACTGACACCAGGGTGATACACTTATATACACACCACACAGTCTGATCTCCTAAACACAGGGACACCAGGGTGATACACTTCTGTACACACCACACAATCTGATCTCCTAAACACAGGGACACCAGGGTGATACACTTATATACACACCACACAGTCTGATCTCCTAAACACAGTGACACCAGGGTGATACACTTCTATACACGCCACACAGTCTGATCTCCTAAACACAGGACACCAGGGTGATACACTTATATACACACCACACAGTCTGATCTACTAAACACAGGGACACCAGGGTGATACACTTATACACACCACACAGTCTGATCTTCTAAACACAGGGACACAGGGGGATATACTTATATACACACCACACAGTCTGATCTCCTAAACACAGGAACACCAGGGTGGTACACTTCTATACACACCACATGGTCTGATTTCCTAAACACACTGACATCAGGGTGATACACTTATATACACACCACATAGTCTGATCTCCTAAACACACTGACACCAGGGTGACACACTTATATACACACCACACAGTCTGATCTCCTAAACACAGGGACACCAGGGTGATACACTTCTGTACACACCACACAGTCTGATCTCCTAAACACAGGGACACCAGGGTGATACACTTCTGTACACACCACACAGTCTGATCTCCTAAACACAGGGACAGTCGATTTTCTCTTCTAGAATCAATATTACCTACAAACACGTGGGAATGCAATGGGAACGAGGTTTGCCCCGAGCTACACGAACTTGACCATGAGGTACTGGGAAGTAAAATATCTCTACCCACAATTTAAGGGCAACCTCATTCTCTACACCAGGTATATTGACGATTTGTTAATCATTTGGAAAGGACCTGAATAATCCATCAAAAGCTTTCAGGAGAGCATGAATCAAAACTCTCTAGGCATTTCCATTACCTCTCAATACAGCCGAACCTCTATAACCTTTTTGGACCTCACTCTCAATTCAAAGTTCAACTCTCAAATCACTACTCCGACTCATCAGAAAGATGTTGATGTTAATAGCTGCAATCATATATCCAGTGCACATCATCCCCGCTGGCTCTCAAGTGGTCCGTTAAGCCAATTCTTTAGACTAAGAAGGAATTGTACAGAAAATGATATGTTTCTCGCACATGCAAAAGACATGGAAAACAAATTCCTAGAAAATAGATACAAAAAGGAAATAATAGAGAAAGCCTTTACCAAAGTCTGGAACACTCCAAGAGAAGCATTACTACAACCAAAAAGAAACGAAAAACTTCTACACAAAAAACAAAAGAAGGCACCCGTCATCCCATTTGTCGCTCGATTCAACACCGCAGGAAAAGAAATGGAATCCATTATACGAAAACACTGGTCTATCTAACAAGCAGATACAATTTTAAATACTATAATACAAAAAAAAAACAAAAAAATGGAGATTATCTACAAAAAATCCAAAAATTTAAAAACCAGATGGGCCCCAAGCAATCTGGATACTGAACCGAAACGGAAAAAAGGAAAAACTCTTCTAGATGGTACTACAATTCAAGGAAATTTTAAATGTGGACATCAAATTTGCACCACTTGTAACTATACCCAACATCAGAAGAAAACCTTTACCAGCTTCCTAACAGGGGAGGAATTTAAAATCGAACACTTTCTGCAGTTCACCGGCAGTTATGCAATATGTGGGAAGAACAACCAGAATGGCGAAAGAAAGATTCATGGAACATCGGGGAAATATATTAAAAAACAAGAAACACAGTGTCGCGGTCTTTTATTTTATGCTATAGACCACGTTCCCCCACAAAAACAGAGGAGGAGATAGAGTCTCCAAACTGGTCAAATTAGAAACATACTGGATTTTAAACTTACAGACCCTGAGCCCTCAGGGACTCAATGAAGAACTGGATTTATGGTGCTTTTAAAGGGATAGTAATGTTTCATAATAAAAGCAGCTCTAATTAATCATCATAGTATTTGGACTTTGGAGAGTGTTATTTCATTACTGTCAGAGTTGTAGTTCAAGAGTAATTGAATGATAAAGTGTCCCCCTCCCGCCCCTTTTACTGATGTAACACTGCTCAGCCAGATCAGAAGGGAGGTGCCCAGGTAGACTGCAGAGAGGGACAATCTTCAATTAAGATAAGGGAAAAACATGAAAAACTTGTCAAGGGGGGCAGGGCTTTCATTGTTCTCATAGGAAGAAGATTGTCCCCTTCTGTTATCTGTCTGGTCTATGGACTGCATTCCACATCTGAGAAGAGATGGCTTACACTAGGTAAAAGGGGGGCAGGGCTTTCATTGTTCTCATAGGAAGAAGATTGTCCCCTTCTGTTATCTGTCTGGTCTATGGACTGGATTCCACATCTGAGAAGAGAGGGCTTACACTAGGTAAAAGGGGCGGGAGGGGAAAGTTTGCTTGTGAATATCTCTCAAACCATAAAGGTTTGAGAGATAAGACTTATATGGTTCTTCATGTTTTTTTAATGCCTACAAAATAAAATAAAGATAAAACGAAGTATTACTATCCCTTTAACATGAACATTTACCTCAAACTAAACATGGGGAATTTGGAAATATTTATCATTTCTGAACCATGAAATGAAAGATATTTGGTCTCATGGGATTTCCAGTACTAATACATACATCAAATAAGATCAAAAACATTTTAAAGAAAAATTATTCTAAATGACAAATAGGAAGACAACAGCAGAACAAATACTTTATCCATTCTCATGGTCTTATTCCAAAGACATCATCCAAAAAATTGGTGGACACATAGAGACAATTACAATATAGACATAAATTACCCCCTTTTTTTCTATATGAAAGCCACCTCTCCATATATATAAATACATTTTTTGAAGACTAAATTTTAACCAATACATGTATCCCTAGGATACCTTATTTCCTACTGACATTCCCAGATATTACTTATATATATATATATATATATTTTTTTTTTTTTTTTTTTTTTCCGCATACAATTATTATTTCCACACATATATACATAATAATAATCCTTTATTTATATAGCGCACACAGATTCCGCAGCGCTTTACACTCATATTGGATCCTGTCCCCATTGGGGGACAGGAACCAATCTAAATTCACCTATCAGTATGTTTTTGGAGTGTGGGAGGAAGCTGGAGTACCCGGAGGAAACCCACGCAGACACAGTGAGAACATACAAACTCATTGCAGATTGCTCATTGAACCCAGGACCCCAGCGCTGCAAGGCAACAGTGCTAACCACTGAGCCACTGTGCTGCCCTATACATGCACATATTATATATGTAACCAGCTCTTTACTTCATATTTTGTTCATGCAGTTAGAGGTCCAGCAGTTAATATGTTTCTTATTAAACTTCATTCATTTCAATTCAAACTAATGCGACTATTTTTATTTTTTTATAAAATACTGTAGAAAGAGGGCGCCCAATAGTGTAATATGTCACAGATATCAGTGGTAGATCACAAACAACATAAAGGTGGGTACTCGCAAGTGTAACGGTCAGCTGAAATCAAGCTGACTAGCACGCATACGGAGAGATTCTCCCGTCTCCGTTCAGGTATCAGCAAAATATCTGGAGATCCCCAATAAAACCAGCAAAAAACACAATCCAAAAACGGCTTCAAAAATAAAAAAATATTTTAATTGAATAATAAAGGAAATTACTCCAGTTCAGGTATCAGCAAAATATCTGGAGATCCCCAATAAAACCAGAAAAAAACACAATCCAAAAACGGCTTCAAAAATAAAAAATGATTTTAATTGAATAATAAAGGAAATTACTCCAGTTCAGGTATCAGCAAAATATCTGGAGATCCCCAATAAAACCAGCAAAAAACACAATCCAAAAACGGCTTCAAAAATAAAAAATGATTTTAATTGAATAATAAAGGAAATTACTGTATCCTGCCTTATAGGAGTAATTTCCTTTATTATTCAATTAAAATCATTTTTTATTTTGAAAGATTCAACACAGGGGGTGCCTCCTGTTTCTTTCTTTTGTCTTCCTGTTTTTATTTTTTAACCCACTATAACCAAGAGTCCCTATAGAACCTCTAACGTATGTCTGCAGATCCCTCTCATGGGACGAATCAGACCTTAGGAAATCCTCTTATGGTGGATACAGTGACTGTTTATAAACATCCTGATTGGTTGAAACAGCTTTATACAGGGATCGAGAGAGGAGCCTATCAGACACGTCTTTGAGAAAGGCGCTAATACAACTCCAAAACGCGTCATACTATAGCCTACAGACCAAGAAGAATCCAAACCTGCGACTTAAAACCCAACCCGAGAAGATGGAGTAGTGAAGCTCAAGCCTCGGTATCCAAAAATCACAGCTGATGGATAAAATCTATCAGCAAGAAGAAGGTGACAGTTTCTATAGCCTCCAGCTTCGTGGCAAGACAGAACCCCAAGGGGCAGTGACTGCTAAGGAGATCGAGCAAAGGAAACACCCTGGAGAACATCGAAGTGAGAAGCCCCAACATCCAGTCACAAGTGTGAATCGGTTTGACACGCTAAGACTCAGCAGAGAAACAAAGTAAGGGGCCAACTACACTGGATCGAGTAGCGGGAACTCAGCGCCACCTATTGGTATTGCAGCAGAGCTCAGCCGAATCTACTCTCCAGTAAGAGGCCATCCGTTGTTTAAAGGAGCAGTAAACTTTTTTTATGAAAAAATATATATTGTAGGGATTTTCCTATTGAGTAAAATAAGGGTACTCCCACTGCGGAGAGATTTATATTTCCAGAGTTATTACAGTTTAAACCCATGTTTTTTTACATTAGCAGTGCCCTCTAGTGGTCAAATTCTAATTAGATTTCCTGTTATATTCTAACGGAGAGGAAAGTCAGAAAAGTTAGAGACATACAGTTCTCCATAGAATGTGATAGAAACTGCTTGTCACTTCCTGTCAGTTTGAACTATCAGGAAGTAAACACAGTAAAGTCACTTCCTGTCAGTTAGAACTATCAGGAAGTAAACACAGTAAATTCACTTCCTGATTATTTGAACTGCTATCATTTTTGAATAAAACATCTGACAGCGATGGGAGTGACCTTGTTTTATTCAGCAGGAAATGCTCTATAAAATATGTGTTTTCATAAAAAAAGTTTACTGCTCCTTTAACTCATTATAAATCACACCGATCATAGATTGTATATACCTAGGGCAACAACTCAAATACTCATTGATCCCAGTGCTGCTCCTGTTCCACTACACGTCTGTAGCCACTATCTATGTGCACTTACATCTTTTAGTACACATAAATCAACATATTCCCTAAAAGCAGGGATTTTATTTTATTCTATATATTATCAGATCTATTTTATTGACTTATGCACACTTTAATTGTTTTATTTAATCGCTATATTGTGATTCAGTATGTATTTATTTCTATGCATTTATTAAAATTGACTACACTTAGATACCTGCGTTGTTTCTCTCCCCCCTTCTTTTGTGCTCTGTATGATACTCCAGACCACTGTATGATACTCCAGACCACTGTATGATACTCCAGACCACTGTATGATACCCCAGACCATTGTATGATACCCCAGACCACTGTATGATACCCCAGACAACTGTATGATACACCAGACCACTGTATGATACAACAGACCTCAGTATGACACACCAGACCACAGTATGACACACCAGACCACTGTATGATTCACCAGACCACTATATGATTCACCAGACCATTGTCTGATACACCAGACCAGTGTATGATACCCCAGACCGCTGTATGATACCCCAGACCACTGTATGATACACCAGACCAATGTATCATACTCCAGACCATTGTATGATACACCAGACCACTATATGACACACCAGACCACTGTATGATACTCCAGACCATTGTATGATACACCAGACCACTATATGATACTCCAGACCACTATATGACACACCAGACCACTGTATGATACACCAGACCACTGTATGATACCCCAGACCACTGAATAACACACCAGACAACTGAATGATACTCCAGACCATTGTATGATACACCAAACCTCTGTATTACACACCAGACCACTATATGACACACCAGACCTCAGTATGACACACCAGACCTCTGTATGGCACACCAGACCACTGCATGGCACACCAGACCACTGTATGACACACCAGACCTCTGTATGACACACCAGACCACTAGATGACACACCAGACGACTATATGACACACCAGACCACTGCATGTTACACAAGACCACTGTATGACACACCAGACCACTATATGACACTCCAGACCACTGTATGACACACCAGACCACTATATGACACACCAGACCACTGTATGATGCACCAGACCTCTGTATGATACCCCAGACTACTGTATGATACCCCAGACCACTGTATGATACCCCAGACTACTGTATGATACACCAGACCACTGTATGATACCCCAGACCACTGTATGATACCCCAGACTACTGTATGATACCCCAGACCACTGTATGATACACCAGACCACTGTATGATACACCAGACCACTGTATGATACACCAGACCTCTGTATGATACACCAGACCACTGTATGATACAACAGACCTCAGTATGACACACCAGACCACTATATGACACTCCAGACCACTGTATGATACACCAGACTACTGTATGATACCCCAGACCACTGTATGACACACCAGACCACTGTATGACACACCAGACCACTGTATGACACTCCAGACCACTGTATGATCCCCCAGACCACTGTATGATACACCAGACCACTGTATGATCCCCCAGTACTGTATGATCCCCCAGACCACTGTATGATCCCCCAGACTACTGTATGACACACCAGACCACAGTATGACACACCAGACCACTGTATGACACACCAGACCACTGTATGATACCCCAGACCACTGTATGACACACCAGACCACTGTATGATACACCAGACCACTGTATGATACACCAGACCTCTGTATGATACCCCAGACCACTGTATGATGCACCAGACCACTGTATGACACACCAGACCACTGTATGACACACCAGACCACTGTATGACACACCAGACCACTGTATGATACCCCAGACCACTGTATGATACACCAGACCTCTGTATGATGCCCCAGACCACTGTATGACGCACCAGACCTCTGTACGAATAACACCAACCTAGGTAACATAAACAATTCTCTTAAGCTAATAATTGCTTATTCCGAGGTTATAGTTCTGTTTGAACCTCTCCATTGCTAGCGATGTCTTGCCCATCCCTGTGGCACACAGATGGTTACTATTCAGTCCAGGCTTCAGTCTGGGATGTATTTTGTATATATTTTTTTCTCATCCAGCCCTCCATGCAGAACTATTCTGGCCCTCTCACACAGTGACAAACAGTTGTTCTGGGTCAGGTCATTATGACCCACGTTGATGAACCAGATTAGGAAATCCACCGGGAGATATAAAATGATCCCTCACAGAGACGGACGCTCTATTCGCTGCGCAGGACTTCATACACATCAAGGTACTTCATTTGCTTTCATGGGAATAAGGTCTATTCTGTAACCCTTTGGGTGCTTGCTAGATACGTCTCTAATGCATTTTGAAGCAATGTCTTGGAGATATCACTAGCATCCAAGGCGCTAAAAATTAACCCCTTGCACATCTTACTGGTCCACAAGGGGTTAATTAAATGTAAATGTTTCTTTTTTTTTTATTTTTTTTCTTTTTTTTTGCATTAACCCTTTGAATGCCAGAATGGTACTCAGAGGGTTAAAGTTGCATCTTATTGGGGAGTTTTATGCAAATTGTTAACCTCTTCCTATATTTTGAATACAGATTTTTAAACAGGCAAAGCAGAATTACACCAGGGGGGGTTATTCGCTAAGGCGTGGTAAAGCGGAGAAGACTTCTCCAGTGATATCACTTCTCCAGTTCCTATGTTATTCTATGGAGCAAGTTCACAAACATTTCTTAAGTTTTGGAGATCTTAGTGCAGTTGCTCCATAAAATAACCTAGGAACTGGAGAAGTGAGATCACTGGAGAAGTCATCTCCTCTTTATCACCTCTTTATCACGCCCAGTGGCATAACAATAGGGGTTGCCCCCTGCCCCGTACCCACCACAAGCTGAGGTCTGTGCCTTCTTTGTCACAGACCTCTGTCAGCAGCTCCCTTTCTGTCCCAGGACTCTAGTAATACAGAGATATGACATAATCTCCCGGCACTTTGCATTACTGGAGAGAGGACCGCGCTGGAGCTGCTAATAGAGGTCTGTGCAGAAGGTGGCACAGACCTTTCTTGTCATGCCTCTGGACCACCAGGGATGAGTCGGGTCCTGAACCAGATAAGGTAGGAAGTGGAATGGGGGCCAATATGGAGGTGGTCACTGGGAACATTGTGGAGGTTGTCACTGGGGCCATTGTGGAGGTTGTCACTGGGGCCATTGTGGAGGTGGTCACTGGGGGAATTGGGGAGGTGGACAGTGGAAGAAATGTGGAGGTGGACAGTGTAGAGGTGGTCAATTGGGGCATTGTGGAGGTGGTCAATCGGGGCATTGTGGAGGTGGACAATGGGGGAATTGTGGAGGTGGACAGTGGGAGCATTGTAGAGGTGGACAATGGGGGCATTGTGGAGGTAAACAGTGTGGAGGTGGTCAGTGGGGGGCATTGCGGAGGTGATCACTGGGGGCATTGTGGAGGTGGTCAGTGGGGGCATTGTGGAGGTGGACAATGGGGGCATTGTGGAGGCTAACAATAAAGGAAATGTGGAGGTGGACAGTGTGGAGGTGGACAATGGGAGAAATGTGGAGGTGGATAGTGTGGAGGTGGACAACGGGGGCATTGCGGAGGTGGACAATGTAGGAAATGTGGAGGTGGATAGTGTGGAGGTGGTCAGTGGGGGGCAATGTGGGCAATGTGGTCAGGGGGCACCACGGCCCAGTGGTTTCTTGTTAAGCCTCTGATCACACCTTAGTGAATAACCCGAGTTCGAAGTTTAGAGAAATCTTAGTGAATAGGCTCCATAGAATAACATAGGAATAGGAGAAGTGATATCACTGGATACGTTATCTCTGCTTTATCACCTCTTTATCACACCTTAACCCTGCTGGCCTTTTAAAGCAAACACATTTTATTTAAAGCAGAACTACCACCCCATAGCAACATTGCCCCACATAATTCCCCATCTGGCGACTAGCTGCTCAGTAGCGCTAGTCGCCAGAATTATTACCACGCCATTGTTCCCAGGCTGACAGGCAGTAGAGCGCAGACATCTTTCCATAGTGACGTCTGCCCTCCTGCGCTGTCAGTCCCTTTTGGAGCCGAACAGCTCCTACCAACACCTCCTAGAGCCGGATGGGGCTGACAGCGCAGGCGCACAGACGTCACTACGGAAAGATGTCTGCACTCCATCCTGCCTGTCAGCCACGGAACAATGGCGAATTCTGGCGACTAGCGCTACTGAGCAGCTAGTTGCCAGATTGGGAATTATGTGGGGCAATGTTAATATGGGGTGGTAGTTCTGCTTTAAACTTTATTTTCTTATATCTCTCAAACCATAAAGGTTTGAGAGATAGGAATAAGGGCATTAAGTATTTTTTTATTGCACCTATCATTTCGCTTGTACTTTTTTCGGGACCTTGCTATCCATTTAACTCTGTATTACTAGTTTAATAAAAAAATATCATATTTAACTCCTCAGGGACCATAGGGGTGTTCAACATACAGCAAAATAATCAGATTCATACCCATCTTGTCTTTAAAGGGTTAAACGGACCCCTTAAAAAGTTTAGTTTGTTTTCAACATATGCAGAAAATGATCTTTACCTCAGCACACCACGTTCTGTATCCAGTGCAAAAAATCAAGGGTCAGTGCCACGTTATGACCCACAGCAGGAAAGAGAGATGATGTCTGCACACGGAATTGTAGTTTAAAATGTAGATTTCCATATGGGTTAAATAATCAACATGATGAAAAAATGTGTGTCAGTTAACTTTAATAATCAATTAATGCTGGCAATCATGATTGAAGTGGTTTTTTTCACCCATTTGTGTATTTAAACAACATGAGTGTGTATTGTGTTTAGCACCTGACGAAGGGAAGATTTCCCCAGAACATTGTGCAAATGGTGATTAACAAACATGGTCAGTAGAGCTTAAACTACAATTCTGTGTGCAGACATGCGTTCATTTGCTACCCACTTTCTTCAAATCGCTGTCAGGACCTTCTGCCTCCAGCCAATGGTGATGCACTGTGAGGATCTCAAGGTCCTCAAAGGGCAATACCACAGACGGAAGGTCCTGACAGCGATTTGAAGGAAGCGGGAGGCAAATGCAAGCAGATGAAGTTGGCCTTCTCTTCTATTTGCTCCAAAGGAGACCTCAGGGCAGCATAGTACGCCTTATTTTGAAAGCGGATAGCGCCGGGGGAGGGAAGGCAGATATCTGCCAGACAACATTTTTTTAGAAAAATATCTCTCCTGTATAGTACATACCCCCCCACACTTCACATAAGGTGAAGTGGGGTAAAATTGTGCGCATTATACCCGAGATTTTATGGTACTGTTCAAATGAAAAAAAAACAAACAACTTTTCCCTCTGGCTTCGGAGGAGGCCGGGGTTGAAACCTCCTACCTACTCAGCCAGCCACTTACAAACAATAGTCAGACCTCATGGTGGGGCATCAAGACTACTCCTGATGTCCCCAATTTGTCTGGAAGGTCAATAGTGGTTCCCCTGCTTCCATTCTACTTGGAGTTCTCATGTATGTATGGGTGGGATCAGGAAACCCGCTCACGTTAATGAGAGAAAGCCTCCATCACTGACATGCAAGGGACTCCTGATCTCACCCACTCCTACCCACCACTTGGGGTGGAATGGAAGCAGCGGAGCTCCCTTGCATCACCTCTATTGCTCTTCCATCCGAACTGCCTGGGAGATCAGTAGCTGGGGAGGGGGGGAAGTCATCAGGAGGGGTCCTGATGCCCCACCACGAGGTCTGATTTTTGATACAATTTAAAATAAAAGGAAACAATTATTTAATTACTTGTTTAAGCAATTGTTCCTTTTTTCACCTTCAATCAGTCCTTGAGGTCAGGTCCACGGAGGCAGACACGACAGTTGCTGGCAGTTTTTTTTCCAAACTGAAGCAGGCAGAATACATCGGCTTACTTAACCCTTTAAGTTCCAGAGGGGTTCAGAACACATTATGAAACAATGCCTTGCACACCCCTCTGGTACTTAAAGAGACAGGATTATCATGTATGTATCATGTATTTTGTCCTGTGGTCCTTCTAGTAACTGTCACGTCTGCCTCCAGGAACATGACATTAGGGCTGAGGATGAGGTTATCTCTTGAAACAAGGAACTATTCAGAGGGACATTAGGATTTTCTGGCCACAGTAATGTAGGTGTATGGTGGGTATTATTAGGAGGTGTTATTCCTATTTAAAAAATAAACATATATATTGTATTCTAATCAATACTCAATATATCCATCAGGTGTCTGTAGAAGAAGAGAGAAGGGATGCAGGTTCGTGTTTATCTCTCTCTGTTCCTCACTCTGATTATCATCTCGGGAATTGATGTCTCCCTACAACTGAGACACAGAAGCAAATATAACAGTCAGCGAGGACAACAATGTGGCCAAGAAGACCAAGACAACCCTGATGACCAAGGACAATACAAACGTGATCACCAAGAAGACAAATACAAACCTGATGACCAAGGGCAAAACAAACATCATCGACAAGACCAAGACAAACCTGGTAACCAAGGACAATATAAACATCATCAACAACAACACCAGGACAACCCTGATAACAAAGGACAATACAAACGCAGTCAACAACAAGGAGGCCAACGATGTAAGAACCTAGGAAACCTCTCAGAGACAGAATATCAGGTGACACGAGCAAATACAAATTTTGCTCTAAATTTCTACAAACAAGTCGCATCTTGCCCCAAGAGAGGCCAAAACGGAAATGTATTTTTCTCTCCTTTGAGCATTTCCACAGCTTTTTCCATGTTGTCGTTGGGTGCCAGATCAAACACTCATGAGCAGATTATGGAAGGGTTGCGCTTTAACCAATCACATATGACAGACCAGGAGATCCATCAGGCATTTCAGCATGTGATCCAAGAATTAAATAAGAAAAACAGTGACCTGCAGGTCAGCATTGGAAATGCTCTCTTTGTAGAGGAGAAGATGAGGATACAGAAGAGTTTTGAAGATGATGTAACCCGTTACTACCAAGGAAAGATCAAGCGACTCAACTTCAAGAACCAGGGAGAAAGCGAGAAACAGATCAACGATTTTGTGAGTGACAAAACCAATGGAAAAATTAAAGAAATAGTCAAGGACCTTGATGCAAACACTATGATGGTTCTGGTGAACTATGTCCTCTATAAAGGTAAGCAAAATATGAATATCAGTAAATATATTAATAGAGGGAGGGGAGCAGAGAGAGTGACAGACTGTAGTACAGAGCTGGTAACCGCCGTATGTCCGGAAATAGGGTGCAGGGTAGTATTTATTCCTTGAATTTCGGCAAACAAGCATTTTGAAAAAAGAAATGAATACACTATTTAACATATTTGTTATATAACAAAACTATTAAGAGAAACTTGTATAGGGGTGATGGATCCCTTTTAATACATCCCCCATTATCCTTAATCTTTTTATAATTCTCTATTTCAAAAATCTGGATTCACAGCAAGGAGAGATACAGCATGGAATTGATATTCTCGTTAATTTGTTTTATTAGGAGAATGGGAAAATGCATTTGACCCAAGTCTTACACAAGAAGGAGATTTCACAGTGGACGAGAGCAAGAAGGTTCGAGTTCCCATGATGAATCGTATTGGACGCTACAACACATACCGCGACAAAGACCTCCAGAGTCAAGTGATTGTACTTCCGTATAAGAACGATACCTCCATGCTTATTGTCGTGCCTGAAATAGGAACATTCCAAAAAGTAGAAGATGCTTTGTCTGAAGACACAATTTCAAATTGGTTGGAATCTTCTGCAAGCAGGTGCGGAGGTCCCACATATAAGGAGAAGTGTGTAGGGTGACCACACGTCCCGGAATGCCCGGCACTGTCCCTTATTAGTTGTCTGTGTCCCGTGTTCTGGGTCGCCCCCCACCTGGACAACAAAGAGTCCTGGAATTGAGCAACACGCGTCAGTCCAGCAAGCCAGTTAAATGTTTTTGCTGTATGGTCCTCATTGGCTGGCTGGACTGGGGCGTGCAAGACAGCTGGGATGGAGCAGATATGCTGGTGCTGCAAGTGAGACCCGCGGCTGAGGCTCCCGCCGGCGCAGACCATCTTTCTGACGCTGTTCCCACTGGGAAATCTTACTCTGTATCAGCCTCAGAAACATGATCAGCGCTAGCGGGAGCCTCAGCCGCGGGACTAGGGTGACCACATGTCCTGGAATGGCAGAATGGAAATGTGGTCACCCTAGAAGTGTCACTTCCTAATTGTAACTCCCTGCTTAATCCCTTTATGGCCAGTGGTCCGGGGAAGTTACCTTCCCTTAAGGACTGCTTTGATCGTTGTCTGTGTGACGACACACGTGACTGATTACCTGTGACTGCATGCCAAATGGAAGTCTGAGAGAGACGGCTCCGGTCTTGGAGCTGTCAATTTTTAGACCCTGTTTTTAATTACAGCTCTGCCACAGGATCACTGTAAGTGAACGTATGTGACAGGACGGTCACTGGTCCTTCAGTGGAAAAAATGTTGGTGGTCCTGGCACGTCACCGGTCAGTAAAGGGCTAACCTATTTTGGCCCAAAAATACTAATGGCGCCTATGAATTTTGCCCTTGTGCATTGGTTCAAAAAAATAACACATTCAACCATCGCTTGATGTTATATCCACAGATCCACTTTAGCATAAGGAATAAGGCCTTGTTTGGACTGGGTTCATTCTGGGGCAAACCATCTGCGGTACAGGTGACCAATAAACATTTCAGACGATTTAAATGGGGAGTTTAACCCTTTGAATGCTAGAGAGGTCTCCAGTGCTTTGCTTCGCAATGTATTGGAGACCTCTATAGCATTCTTGGGGTTAAAATCCCCATTTCAAATTAGTGGGAAATTTGAGACTTGTTATTTGCCCCTGTGGTGCAGTTGGTTTACTCCTGAATTGCTTCAGTTCCATATGGTACATCAGCATACCTGGGAAGTTTTGAAGCAGGGCTACCCAGAGGGTAACCCTGTCAGTGCCGACCAGGGAGGAAAATGACGCGATTCGCATTATAAAAGGGGTGGGGCTTAGTCGCAGGGGGCAGGATAAAAAAAAAAAAAAACAAAACTGTAAAATGGAGGTAAGAGGGCACGGAGTGGGAGGAACCGGGAGGGATGGAGCACAAGTGGGCAGAGTTTCTACTTAAACTCTGCCCACCCGGTGAGTCACACATTGCCCCGGAGACCCGATAATTCAGTTTGAAATCCGGAGTCTCCGGGGCAAAACCGGAGAGTTCCCAGGTATGTACATCAGTCTCTGTGTCTCTTAATAATGCCTCGTGTGCCTTTCTTCCCCATAGTTTTGTGAACCTTTACATGCCCAAATTTACAATCAGCGGAGGGCTCGATCTGAAGGATGCCCTGCGTCAAATGGGAATGGTGGATTTGTTCAGTGACAACGCTGATTTCTCTGGGCTCTCTGATCAGGGCAAGCTGAAGATTTCTAAAGTAAGTGGGTTTCTGCCAGTACCTTACATTGGGGTTCATTGAATTTTTATTTCATTTATTGGTGAAGTGCTGGTTGGCAGAGTGAAATGCGTCAGTTGTTTAACCTCCCCCCCCCATCTCCCTGTATTGTGTCCTCCCTTCCTCTCCCCTCCTGGGCCCATATGACTTTGAGGCATAAAATCTTATTTGCTTTTTGTCTGGAGCTCTGCTTCATCTGTTTGTATGTAAACAGAGGAACAATTGTGGAGCAAACCAACTGATTTATAAAAATGGTCATCGGTGTAAAGAGGCCTTTATCCTACTGATTGCTAGACATGTATCCATTGTATTGATTCATAATGCATTGGTGACCTCTTTAGCAGTCCATGGGATCAAATTAATGCCCCTTTGTTCCCTACAGTGCAGGTGGTTTGCCCCAAATTGATTCACTTTCTCTGTGCATGAGAATGAATGAGGGTATGAATGAATTAATGGTGTTAGTATACTATCACAAGTGTACACAGCATTTTATAATGTAAGGATTCAGACAATACTGGGTTACACGATTATTTTACAGAGTAAAATGATGCGAGAGGCAGGGCTGCCATCAGAGGGTTACAGACAGTACCTGTACATGGGGCCTAGCGAAGCGGGGGGGGGGGATGCCTATCCGATCAGGCACAGAGGCACCCACAGCACTCGGGGGCATTTGTTTTAGATTATAACAAGAGGCCACCATCTAAAACTAGAGGGACAGAGGATTAGATGCAATATATGAAAGTTTAACTTCACTGAGAGGGTAGTAGATAAGTGAAATAGCCTAACCAGCAGAAGTGGTAGAGGTTAATACAGTAAGGGAATGTAAGCCTGCATGTGATAGGCATAAGACTGTTTGGAACATAAGACAAGACCAAGAATCATATAGGGTTTTGGGGTTTTTACATTAGGAAAAATGGGCTGACTAGATGGGCCGAAGGGTTCTTATCTGTCATCAGATTCCAAGAGTAATTCAATGACAAAGTATCTCCCTCCCGCCCCTTTTACTGATGTAACACTGCTCAGCCAGATCAGAAGGGAGGTGCCCAGGTAGATTGCAGAGAGGGACAATCTTCAATTAAGATAAGGGAAAAACCTGAAAAACTTGTCAAGGGGGGCAGGGCTTTCATTGTTCTCATAGGAAGAAGATTGTCCCCTGCTGTTATCTTTCTGGTCTATGGACTGGATTCCACATATGAAAAGAGATGGCTTACACTAGGTAAAAGGGGCGGGAGGGGAAACTTTGCTTGTGAATATCTCTCAAACAATAAAGGTTTGAGAGATAAGACTTATATCGTTCTTCATGTTTTTTTAATGCCTACAAAATAAAATAAAGATAGAACGAAGTATTACTATCCCTTTAAGATCAATAAGTCAGTGTTATTGCAGAAAAAACACATCTTCGGCAGGAACCAGAGGACGGACAGCGCAGACATCTTAAAGGAAATGTACTTATGAGTCTGAGCTGTCTGCCCCCTTCACTGCCAGTACTGGCGTTCCTTGGTGCCTTAAGGCACCGGAAGGGACTGACCGCGCAGGTGCACAGAGCTTCTGTTGTAAGCTCTGTACAGCCCGATGCTACAGAAGATGTGTTTTAACTGTAATAACACTGACCTATTGAGCTTAAGGATAGTATGACTTTACATACCGCTAAGTTAGTAATATATTCGGGGTCAATGTTATTAACAGGCATGTGCACACATAGACACCAAGGGGGGCTTGAGCACCTGCCCTTTTTGACCAAAGTGTCCTCGTGCCCTTTTAACAAAAAAAAAAGTTCCCTCGCCGCCCGCACTAACCCCCCACCTCCCTGTCAGGTCTGCACCTCCTTCAGGACAGACCTGTAGATGCTGCGCTCCCTCGTCGGCTCTTTAGTATTACTGAGCGCTGTGAGATTACATCATCTCCCAGCGCTCTGCATGAAGAGAAGACCGCACGGGAGCTCCAGCAGCTACAGGTCTGTGCCAAAGGAGGCAAATACAGACCTCTCCTGCTGCTGGACCACCAAGGAAGAGGTAGGAAACGGACACTGGGGGGCAATGTAGAAATGATGGGGCAATATGGATCTGATGGGGGGCAAGATGGAGATAATGGCAATGTAGAGATGATGGGGCAATGTATGTGAGGGTAAGTTGGAGCTGATGGCAATATGGAGCTGATGGGGGCAATGTGACGGTAAGTTGGAGCTGATGGGGGCAATATGGAGATGATGGGGGCAATGTGACGGTAAGTTGGAGCTGATGGGGGCAATATGGAGATGATGGGGGCAATATGGAGCTGACAGGGGACAATGTAAGGGCAATATGGAGATGATGGGGGGCAATATGGAGATGATGGGGGCAATATGGAGCTGACAGGGGACAATGTAAGGGCAATATGGAGATGATGGGGGGCAATGTGGAGATTAGGAGCATTGTGGAGGTGTCCAGTGGAGATGGCCAATGGGGGGGGCGCTTAAGATTTCTGTGCCTACAGGCTCCTGAGATGTAAATTCTTTTCTTTCTTTTAAATATATATTTTGAATAAATAATTATGGGAAGTGCCCTTTTTTTCATTTGAGTCCCTGCCGCCCAAAATGTCTGTGCACGTCCCTGGTTATCAGCATGAAAGCTTCACTGGGGAGATACATTTTCAGCGAGACCTACGGCACCATGATTCATTAGGGGTGCTGTAGGACAGGTGTGGGAGCCCTTTATTTAAAGTAATATTTTGTAATATAATCTCTCCAGGTTTCCCACAAGGCTGTATTGGCAGTAAATGAGTGTGGCACAGAAGCAGCAGGCACTGCCAGCGTCGAGGGTATCCCAATGGCTATGTTCCCTTCGTTCAGGATTGACCGACCTTTCCTAGCGATCATCTTCAGTGACGCAGTAACCAGCATATTGTTCATGGGAAAAATTGTCGACCCAACAGAGCAGTAACTGATACAACTAGGCATAAGGCTAATGCTCACCCCTTTGGTCCTTAAAGAGTTAATGCATTGAAAAAACATATTGTAGGGTTTTTCCTGCTGAGTAAGACATGCTGAGAGATGCTTAATTCTAAAGTTATTACAGTTCAAAATATTTTTTATAATAAGCAGTTCACAGCAGCACCACCTGGTGCCTGAACAGTTCATCCGGCATCCAAGCAGTAACTCTATTGTATTTTATGGGAGAGGGGACTTATTGAGGAAAACTGGTGTGATTTTGGAGTAAACCAGCTGCACTATACAGAACAAAAATAATTCTGTTTTAAATTGGGGTTTTCACTCCTTTAATAAACTGGAGTCATGTATAGCAATCAATGGGATAAAAACTCCATTAAAATCAGTAGGGATTGTCATTTGTTCCCCATGATGCCGCTGGTTTGTCCCAGACTACAGTTCTCCATACAACAGCTCCAGCACTACATGACACTCTGAACGCTAATAACTTTTGACTGACACATCTCCCCTCAGTGGCTTTACCCTTGTCTTACACGGCAGAAAAACCCAATCAATTTTCTGATCCTTTAATGTAATTTGTTGGACAATTATATAACTGTTCTTCTGATACTAAACCAATGTGTTCTCTGGTTTGTGTATGTAGGTGATTTAAGGGACATTAACACTTAAATAATGCAAAATATATATTGCAGGGTGTTTTAAGTAGAGTAAATCAGGGTTATTTCATTGCTAGAGATGCTTTATTCAAAAGTCATTGCAGCCCTAACTCACATCTTGTTGGTGCAGTACCCCTATGGCCTGATATTTTACAGTGGCGCTGTTGCTACAACATACTATGGGGGTTTATGGTCAACTGGCCAGAGCTGGCCATAGAATTCTGTAGGAAAAGCGCCACCATAACATTTCAGGCCATGGAAATATTGCACCAAATATGTAATATTGATCTGCAATAACTTCAGAAATAAACATCTCTCATCAGTGGGTGTTTCCTGGATTTACTAAGCAGGGTAAAATCTGCAATATTTATATTTCCATATTAAGTGTTACTAACCCATTGATGCAAGTAGATGCCCGATGTGAATTGTCTACATTAAAGCTAATTGGTTTCAAATCATGCCTCTGTAATGATTACTGAAAAAAAGCTAATGTGGGTCCCTCCATTCTCTATTCCCAGGGCTCTATTGTGCAGGAAAATTGCAGGTCAAATGGGTAATGGGCTTAATTTAATCATGCATTTAGCACACACACTGTTTGTTATTTAGTTAACATAGGCCTGAATGGCATTGCAATTGGCTGTCATTCATTTTTTTTCTACATATTTCTCAATGGTTATCTGTTAGATAAAATCAGTTGACAGCACTTATGAAAAATCACATATTTTCTTCTTCTGGTTTGCAAGCACACTTTGTAGACCATCCCAATGAAGTATTTCTTTCTATTTAATGCTATCTCGGCTCTGCTGAAGAGCCGCCGGCCGGTCCAAGTACCAGGATCTCCTTCTGTCAGATAGAGCTCTGACATCTGTGAAAGGGGCGGGAGGGGGGGCATTTTAGAGGCTTATATCTCTCAAGCTATTAATGTTTGAGAGATGGGACGTACCTAATTGTATTAATATTTTTAATATCTACAATATTAACCTTTGATAAAAACAACCATTACCATCCCTTTAAAAAATGGCTTTGCATCTAAAAAAAATTTGCATGGAAATATTTGCGGTTTTAGATGCATTAAAAAATGTATTTAGGTAAGTCAGCGTGTCTACAATCAACGTGTTGCCATTTAGGATATCCACAGTTCCCAAATGTCCAGAAACTGAAAACCCTATTTCTATAAATATTGAGCTTGGTGCTAGGACTCAGGGCCTGCTGGAGAGTCCTAGCACCAAGCTTAATATTTAAAGTGATACTTTCCGCTTTCTGTTGTGGTGGATACTTTTGGGTTGTAGCACCACCGGAGCTATGGGCAGCAAGGAACGTCCCTTTTTTCACCTGTCATTGTGAGCCCGGACTGGATAACTGATTGCAGTGCTCGAGTTCCAGCATGTTTGGGACTCATTACGATTTAGCACTTTCCCCGGGAATAAATATATTTGAAAATCCTATTTTTTACAGCTGTGTTCGTTTCTCCATCATCAAAATGTGACAGACACTTTCCTCCGAATCAAGTATAGTCAGAGGGAAGGAACACTTCCAGAAAGTTGGTATACATGGGGGGTTATGCACCAAGACGTGATAAAGAGGTGATAAAGCGGAGATAACTTCTCCAGTGATATCACTTCTCCAGGTCCTATGTTATTCTCTGGAACCAATGTACTAACATCCCTAAAGTTTGAGAGATCTTCGTTTATAGACTCCATAGAATGACGTAGGACTTGGAGAAGTGATATTACTGGAGAAGTTATGTATGCTTTATCTCCTCTTTTATCACACCTTAGTGCATAACCCCATTGTTTTCCTGCATTAATTAAATGAGTAAACAAATAGCCATCTCTAGTTTTTTTCGCACTTTTTGTGCTTCAAATTGAGAAGTAGGAATAGAGGCTGTTTAGGTATTAAGTTAAATGGCTAAATAACTAAACCAGCCGTAAAAAATATATATCATAAGCTGGAGTCTGGTACAGAGGCACTGGTATCGCTCTGGTAACACCCACAACTTGGAATGTGGGTGTGGTCAGCACCACTCTGGCTCCTCCCCTCAAAATTAGGCACTGTAGGTCTTTGTCTACCCTGCCTAATTGAAAATCCAGTCCTAATTAGAACTAGATGGGAGATCAGCACTATAATACAGATGGGATCCAGGACACAGGATGACCTATACAGGTCGTGGTGGTAGGAGATTCCATAATCAGTAAGACAGATGAAGTAATCTACATTCCTGGGAACTCTAGGAGTTTGACCGCGAGACTCAAGGTTTTTGAACCACATCTCAGGGTCAACCTCCTAATTCTCAGGATGGCAGAGTCCAGTTTTTCCTACTATATGATTGACACTAATTTACTGGTTACTTAAAGCAGAAATTTCACATCCAAGTAACTTAGGCAGAATAGGTGTAGCTAGAATCGCTGCTTTCTGTAAGAGTTTGTAAAAATTTGCAGGCATTTTTAAGAATAATTAAAATAGACCTCATGACGTTTGAGGTGGTACAGGCTGTACCGCATTGCTCTTTGGAACTGCCCTCTGGCCTAATATCCCCACCCAACTCCAGTCCCAGCTATCCCCACGGTCATTGAAGTGAACTGATGTTCGCCTGTCTCCAAGCAAAGAACTAGGCCTTCTGAGCAAGATTGGCAACTACATGTGAGGGGGATCGCTGCCAGTCATTGCAAACGTAATGAAGATGGCTCCACTGTCGTTCACACCATTGGCCAAGAAAGTGATAGTTTTTTATTTTAAAGTGATAGTAATGTCTAAAAAAAACTTTTTTGCATTTAGAAGAGCTCAAAAAGCTGATCTAAATGCAAAAAAAAACGTATCTCTCAAACTGCTATGGTTTAAGAAATACGGGCATTTGAAGTTTGATTTTTCCTACTGACAGCTGTAAAGCTGTCAGCAGGAGATTCGTGTCGGTCGACACTGTGGCGCTTGAGAAGTGCCGGGATCTCGTTACTTACACGGAATACCTTCAATGGAATGGTCTAAAACGTGTGTCTGAACACTAGGCCTGAACACTATGTACACGTTTTAGGCCATTCCATTGAAGGGATTCCGTGTAAGTAACGAGATCCCGGCACTTCTCAAGCGCCACAGTGTCGACCGACACGAATCTCCTGCTGACAACTTTACAGCTGTCAGTAGGAAAAATCAAACTTCAAACGCCCGTATCTCTTAAACCATAGCAGTTTGAGAGATACGTTTTTTTGCATTTAGATCAGCTTTTTGAGCTCTTCTAAATGCAAAAAAGTTTTTTTAGACATTACTATCACTTTAAATGAATGTGCTGAATATAATTCCTATGGTTTTTCAAATATGGTATGGGATGTACAACCCATGTTTATGTAATAGTATGCTTTAATGTCCATATTTTGGCAGTTCTACCAGATAGGTAGAAGAAAAGGTCCTGCTTATCTTGTGAGTGTATAATAAGCGATATTTCCAAAATGTATCATGTCAAAGGTTCCTTGAGTAAACCATGTGGGAATCTCAGGGAGGATACTAAAAAGAAGAGAAACATCCCCAACATAATCACTAAAAGCCTCTCTTTATCAGAGGGACTCCTCAATAAGTAACTAAAGAAAAGTTTTATACAAAATTATAAATTGTTTATTGGACTACAAAAATGTCAAGATCACGTTTAAAAACAATGAAAACATACCAGACAAAGTTCTACAGTCTGTTCAGTCCCAAACAAATAATATACATACAACCTATAATAGATAAATATATGGACCATAAATCCTGAGAAGGAAACTACAATATCCCTCACATAGTGCACATAAACATCTTGTAAATAAAGTACAGATAGACCTGTAACTACAAAAATATATATACTACTAAGTGCAATCAAACAAGTGTAAGGTATGCCTTATTGCAGATGATACCAAGATCTGCAATAGGGTAGACATTCCAGGGGGAATACGCCAAATGACAAATGATTTAGGTAAATTAGAAGAATGGTCAAGAGTGTGGCAGATGCAGTTTAAAGGGATAGTAAAGTTTCATATTAAAAGCAGCAGTTTAAAGGGATAGTAATGTTTCATAATAAAAGCAGCTCTAATTAATCATCATAGTATTTGGACTTTGGAGGGTGTTATTTCAATTCTGTCAGAGTTGTAGTTCAAGAGTAATTCAGTGACAAAGTATCCCCCTCCCGCCCCTTTTACTGATGTAACACTGCTCAGCCAGATCAGAAGGGAGGTGCCCAGGTAGACTGTAGAGAGGGACAATCTTCAATTAAGATAAGGGAAAAACCTGAAAAACTTGTCAAGGGGGGCAGGGCTTTCATTGTTCTCATAGGAAGAAGATTGTCCCCTTCTGTTATCTGTCTGGTCTATGGATTGCATTCCACATCTGAGAAGAGATGGCTTACACTAGGTAAAAGGGGCGGGAGGGGAAACTTTGCTTGTGAATATCTCTCAAACCATAAAGGTTTGAGAAATAAGACTTATATAGTTCTTCATGGTTTTTTTAATGCCTACAAAATAAAATAAAGATAAAACAAAGTATTACTATCCCTTTAACGTTGATACAATCCAAAAAAAAAAAAATACTATTAACGGTACTGTACTGTCAGAGACAACAGAGGAAAGGGATTTGGGAGTAATTATTTCTAATGACTTAAAGGTAGGCAGGCAATGTAATAAAGCAGTGGGGAATGCAAGCAGGGTGATGGGTTGTATAGCTAGGGGCATTAGTAGCAGAAAAAGGGAAGTGGTTATGCCACTCTACAGATCTCTAGTTAGACCTCACCTAGAGCTTTGTGTACAGTACTGGAGACCCCATCTCCAGAAGGATATAGATACTCTAGAGAAAATTCAAAGAAGGGCTACTAAAATGGTGACTGGTTTACAGGAAAAGACATATCAGGATAGACTAAAGGATCTGAACATGTATAGCTTGGAGGAGAAAAGAGAGAGAGGGGATATGATAGACACATTCAAATACATGAAGGGATTCAACAAAGTGCAGGATGGAAGTATATTTCAAAGGAGTAAAAATGTTAGGACAAGAGACCATAGTCTAACAAATAGAAGGACACAGGTTTAGATGTAATGTAAGAAAGTTTTACTCCACTGAGAGGGTAGTAGATACGTGGAATAGCCAACCAGCAGAAGTGGTTGAAGTTAATACAGTGACAGAATTTAAGCATGCATGGGACAGGCATAAGGCTGTCCTTAACTTAAGAAAAGACCAAGGACCAAAAAAAGTTTGAGGTTTTTACTGTAGTAAAATGGGCGACTAGATGGGCTAAAATGGTTCTTATCTGCCGTCAAATTCTATGTTTCTATGTTTGTAAGTGTGCCAGAATACCAGATAAAATACTTATCATCCCAATAACGAAGACCCTATCAGGACTAAATGGAAAAGGGACTGAGGACTAGAGAAGATTCATCTGGCAGGGCTGACCATCCCAACACGTGTCGTCATAATGGCTTCGTCAGGGGATAATGGTCATGTACAGTCCTATGAAGATTTAAATGTTCCAGAGGCCAATAGTGTTGCGGCGAGATGTCACATGATCGGATCACATGATCTGATTCAAATACAAAAAATGTAAAAAATGTAAACAAGCCTAAGGAGACTAGGCAAATACAATCGGGTCTGTATCCATGTAGTGACATCTCACCATATTACACAAACTATCTTAATAGAACTACCATAAGCAATACTGTAACCAACCGGAAGTAATACATAATGTATTTCCAGTATTATCACCTTCCGAGTGCTTACTAATGTCCCACATGGTATTCGATCAGCGCTTGTAACATTGTTTACCATAGCAGTGTGATGCGCATGCACGTCATCGAAAAAGATATCGCCAAACCTTGTATGGCATTGCATAGTATCCACAACTCAAAATAAACGGTGATATATCAAAAAAAAAAAAAAAATTACAAAAAGTTTATGGACATACAATAATCATGCCCATGCACAGCTTCCCCAAATACAATCACTGAGCGCCAAGCTCCATATATTAACTTTAAAGGGATAGTAATGTTTCATAATAAAAGCAGCTCTAATTAATCATCATAGTATTTGGACTTTGGAGTGTGTTATATCAATTCTGTCAGAGTTGTAGTTCAAGAGTAATTCAATGACAAAGTATCCACCTCCCACCCCTTTTACTGATGTAACACTGCTCAGCCAGAGCAGAAGGGAGGTGCCCAGGTAGACTGCAGAGAGGGACAATCTTCAATTAAGATAAGGGAACAACCTGAAATACTTTTCAAGGGGGCAGGGCTTTCATTGTTCTCATAGGAAGAAGATTGTCCCCTGCTGTTACCTGTCTGGTCTATGGACTGGATTCCACATCTGAGAAGAGATGGCTTACACTAGGTAAAAGGGGCGGGAGGGGAAATTTTGCTTGTGAATATCTCTCAAACCATAAAGGTTTGAGAGATAAGACTTATATCATTCTTCATGTTTTTTTTAAAGCCTACAAAATAAAATAAAGATAAAACAAAGTATTACTATCCCTTTAAAGATAGAGAAGTGCAATGAATAGTGACACTACAATATTATAAGTACAAAGGTCAAAAAAGGATCTTTTAGAATATACATTGAACACTATAATGAGACATTGTACAATGTATATTTTATAAAAGCATTCATCCTAGATCCCAATCTATATAATCGGACTAATAGGACAATATAATGCATATTATTTGCAACCCTATCTTTATCAGTCCTAATATATCACATAATCGACCTTTACTTTATACAAATCAATATAACCACATGCACATTTAGTGAATTAAATATTTTCCCAATATGCTCCAACATCTTACACTTTGGCCCCTGGAACAAAAAGTGATCAATTCATTTTCAAAATTAAATCTAAAACAGAAGCGAGTAGTCAAAACAGAAAAGAAGAAACAACGAAAAGAGAAAAAAAACCATAATAACAAAATTGCATATAAATAATCAAAAATTATATGAAAAACTAATGCATAGTCCCAATATTAATAATTGTCCATCCAAAAATACCTCTCAAAATGAAGATATCTCTCAAACCATAGCGGTTTGAGAGATACTTTTTTTTTGCCTTAAACTCAGTGTTTTAATCTCTACAAAATGATAAAAACATGTTCTGGGACATTACTATCCCTTTAACTGGAAGGGTTTACAGGGGTCTTCTTTGTCACCTCCTCAGCGCCAGCTAATGTGTGACTTATGTGAACTGCAGAAGCCTTTCGAGGAGGCCACCTTGCTGACTAGTTGTGCAGATGCAGGAATCAGGGAGATACACCTACTAACCCATTTATTACAGAAAAGAATGAAGAGTATGGATGAGGATTCTTACAATAACACCAACACAAACATGAACCAGGTGGTGAATGACATGTTAACATGCTTTGACTTCGATCATTGCATTGTTTCCGTTAAAGCAATGAGGAATACTTTGCTACATTGCTGGATCCCCTCTATAACTCTTTCAGTGCCAGAACGGTATCCATGGCATTGGCGCTCAAGCAATTAATTTTAAAATTTCTGAATTTGCTCCAAGACGGGATCAGCACCACTGAGGAATAGGATTCAGTGAAAACATATAACGTAGTATCATAGTTGATGAGGCTGAAGAAAGACCTGCTTCCATCAAGTCCAGCTCATGCCAAAACACCCCTGTTGATCCAGAGGAGGGCAAAAAAAACCCTGAAGCCATTTCCAGTTTAGCCCCAAGTGGGTAAAACAATGTCTTCCTGACTCCAAATGGCAGTCAGATATTTCCCTGGATCAACAACCTATCTGCATTGAAGCCACCTGTCATAATTCTAAATATTGTTCTGTGCTAGATAGGCATCCATTGCGTTTTTGACAGATTTACATTATCTGCAAGTACGCCATCCTGAGGCAAAAAATTCCATAGCTTTACCACCCTTACTGTAAAAAATCCCTGCCTGTGTTTTAGTCGAAAACACTTTTCCTCTAGTCTTAATGGATGACCTCTCGAACTTAGCTCAGCTCTTTGCTTAAATAATTAATTGGAAGACATCCTTATAGACAGTAGAGGAGGAGAGATAAATGTAGGGGGAAATCTACTATACGCTTAGTGAATAGGACATTCTAACGAATTATACCCTCAGCATCCATCAACAGCAACATCAGAGCGCAACTTCATCACACAGAGCAATTCATGGCTTAGGGTCAGAAGTTGCTAACGCTACAATAACTAGAATTACTTTTGTCTGTTCTAATTGTGTTCTACTAGTGTGCTAAAGGAGAGATTAACTCTTTGAGTGCCAGAGAAGTATGCAAACCTCTGGCGCTCAAAAAGTTAAAATCAAAAGTCTTCTTTTCCTCCCCATGCAGGTGTTTTGTGTGCAAGAGGATCGTAGTCTATGTTGGATTGGGGACCTAAGTACAGTATTTCATAACATTTCGTTAGTATCACAAATAAGCTAATGATTAGAGATGAGCAAATATTTTGAGATCTGTGACATTCTGCTTTAAAGGAGCAGTAAACTTTTTTTATGAAAATATATATATTGTAGGGATTTTCCTATTGAGTAAAATAAGGGCACTCCCACTGCTGAGAGATTTATATTTCCAGAGTTATTACAGTTTAAACCCATGGTTTTTTACATTATCAGTGCCCTCTAGTGATCAAATTCTAATTAGATTTCCTGTTAGATTCTAATGGAAAGGAAAGTCAGAAAAGTCAGTGACATATAGTTCTCCATAGAATGTGATAGAAACTGCTGAGTCACTTCCTGTCAGTTAGAACTATCAGGAAGTAATCACAGTAAATTCACTTCCTGTCAGAACTATCAGGAAGTAAACACAGTAAATTTACTTCCTGTCAGAACTATCAGGAAGTAAACACAGTAAATTCACTTCCTGTCAGTTATAACTATCAGGAAGTAAACACAGTAAATTCACTTCCTGATTATTTGAACTGATATAAATTGTGAATAAAACATCTGACAGCGATGGGAGTGAACTTGTTTTATTCAGCAGGAAAAGCTCTATAAAATATGTGTTTTTATAAAAAAAAGTTTACTGCTCCTTTAACTATTTGATTGGACGTCCACCCCCTGTACACTTAACGGGTAAAGCATATATTTAATTACTGTTTGATTTCCTGAATTGGACCCGATGCACGTGAAGCACGGATTCTCAAAGTCAGTCCTAAAGACATGTAAACAAGTCAGGTTTTCAGAGTCTTTCTGCCTGATGACAGGTGGGTAATAAGTGACTCAGTTGTATTGTAACTGATCTTTCTATACTTTAACCCCTTAAGGACCAGCCGCGCAAGCACTGTGCAGTCCCTTAACCCCTTAACGACCCTTGACGGTCATAGTACGTCAAGGGTCGATTTGACTTAACGACCGATGACGTACTATGACCGTCATCGAGTTCCGGGCTCCCCCCGCGGCTGCACGCCGTTCGGGGAGTCCGGAACCCAACGGAGCAATAAAAAAAAATTGCTCCGTGGTCGTCAAGTCACTTCCGCTTCCGGATTCCCCGGTCGTTAAGGGGTTAAGGACCAGGGACCATTTTTTTTTTTTTTTTTTTTACAGAATCCGATTCCGGACTCCCCGAACGGCGTGCAGCTACATGGGGAGCCCGGAATTCCATGACGGTCCAGGACCGTCATGGGTCCTTAAGGGTCAAAGGGGAACATTCACATTTGAAAAACTTTTGTCCATGGGTTTAAAGTGACAGTAATATCCCGTAAAAAATGCTTAGAGTTTTGTAGAGGTTCAAAAAATAAACTATATGCCACAAATCCTATCTCTCCAACTGCTATGGTTTGAGAGATATAGGCATTCAAAGTTCCCCTCTCTTTACCCTTCTCCTGCTGTCAGCTGTAAAGTAGGAGATTCGAGTAGGCCGACTCAAGGAGGATCTTCAGCAGAGCCGAAATCGTGTTATTTAAAAACTAGTTGAAAAGCTTGTTTACACAGGCCACAGTGCCACCGCTGCAGTCATGCTCAGTAGACACTGCGCGCACCGTGGCTGATACGGAGAGGGGCACTCCGAATTAAGACTGGAGTCCTCTCTGTGCACCTTCCTGTGACTGCTTGGTCCCAGGAAGGTGCACAGAGAGGACACCGGTCTGAATTCGGAGCGCCCCACTCCGTATCAGCCCGCGGAGTGGGCATTCTCTATTGTGCATGACTGCAGCGTGCGCATCCATCTCTACTGCGCATGATGGCTTCTGACAAACATCCTTAGCGAATTATTATATAGGATAATTACTTCATTGGAACGGTCTACAAAGTGTGCTTGCAAACCAGACACACTTTGTAGACCTTTCCAATGAAGTAGTTCTTTTTCAGTATCGCTGCAGAGCCGCCGGCTGATCTCCGGACCGGGATATCCTGCTGTCAGCACAGCGCTGACGTCAGTAGAAGGGGAGGCAGGGGTGAACTTTGAAAGCAAATATCTCTCAAACCATAGCGGTTTGCAGAGGCGTAACTAGAAGCCTCCGGGCCCTGGTGCAAGAAGCGCCATGGGCCCCCCCCCGGACCACATTCACCCCCCTCGACTACATTGGCCCTCTCCAAAATGACCCCCTCTCCTACCTCCCTGGAGTGGCAGGAGCCCAGAGAGGTGTCTTGATCTCCCGCGCGGTCCTCTTCAGTAATGCAGAGCGCTGGGAGATGATGTCATTTCCCAGCGCTCTGCATTACTACAGTGCCAGACGGAGATCGCGGGTGCCAGGCAGAGGGGTCGTAGGGGGCGGCCAGGCCCCCTAGAGCGACGGGCCCGGTCGTGGGTGCAACCCCTCTAGTTAAGCCACTGGTGGTTTGAGACATAGGATTTGTGGCATATAGTTTATTTTTTGAACCTCTACAAAACGTTAAGCATTTTTATGGGACATTACTGAGTCTTTAAATTAGTACAACTATATTAGCATTGTTATTTTATTTTATTTACCTAATTTTTAAGATATGGAGAGTTAAAATTGGGCACTTCCACGTTATGCGGCACGCTGTATGTGCGGCACCAATGGTGCAGGACTTTTCTCCTCCCTCCCAGGTAGATCGTTCACACTTCCCTTCATAGTGGTATTTATGTGTTACTGGAAGTGCCCAATTTTAACCCTTTGAGTGCCAGAGGGGTACGGAATGCATTGCTTTGCAATGCATTCCGTACCCCTCTGGCACTCAGAGGGTTAAATCTCCATATCTTAAATAGTAGGTAAGTAAAATTTTAAAAAATACCAACGCTAATACAGTTGTACTAATTTAAATCCATGGACAAAAGTTTTTCAAATGTGAATGTTCCCCTTTAAGTAGGAACGTCCATAACCATTTGCGTGTCAAAGAGGTATCCAACGCATTGCAACGCAATGTGAAAAAAGGAAAGCCTCTCCTTCTGTGGGTGGAGTTTGGAGTACAGAAACACTGCCAGCAAGTGTCATGTCCACCTCAGTGGACATGACATATAGGACTGACCATGGGTGACCGTAGATATTTTTCCAGGGGCAACCATACTATAGCCTCCACCCCCCTCCCAGGCCAACCCTCACAACCCCTATTTTTATCTGGAGGGGGCCAGTGTGTGGGGGGTGATTGCTCCCCCTTCTGGATGCACATTGTACTGACTGTAGTGGTTATCTCTTCAACCAAGACATGAGGCAAAATTCATAGGGATCATTGGGGTTTTCTAGCCATAGTAAGGGGAGCTATTATTAAGTGACAATGTTCCTTTAATTTAGTGGCGAAAAACACAGAAAGGACACAGATGAGACCTCTGTAAATTATTTACTACTGGCCGAATTGAGGGAGTCATTACAAGTAAATACAACATTAATCAGGGGATTTTATGAATATCTACCTATTCAGCACTCATATTTAATAAACAAGTTATTTTCTTTCATTTCATCAGAAGGAAGTTTATAACTTGGTTTGATTTAGGACACAAGGTCCCTTTCCATTCGTCTGAAGAAGGAGGACATGCTCAGTCTGATCGTATGTTACTTAGTATTGTATATATATATAGGATCATATACCTGATAGTATGTTACTTAGTATTGTATTTTATATATATAGGATCAGATACCTTATAGTATGTAACTTAGTATTGTATTATATATATATAGGATCAGATACCTTATAGTATGTAACTTAGTATTGTATTATATATATAGGATCAGATACCTGATAGCATGTAACTTAGTATTGTATTTTATATATATAGGATCAGATACCTGATAGCATGTAACTTAGTATTGTATTATATACAGGGTCAGGTATTTGACGGTACGGTACTTAGTATTGTGTTATATACAGGATCAGTACCTGACAGTACGGTACTTAGTATTGTATTATATACAGGATCAGTACCTGACGGTACGGTACTTAGTATTGTATTATATACAGGATCAGTACCTGACGGTACGGTGCTAAGTATTGTATTATATACAGGATCAGTACCTGACGGTACAGTACTTAGTATTGTATTATATACAGGATCAGTACCTGACGGTACGGTACTTAGTATTGTATTATATACAGGGTCAGGTATCTGACGGTACGGTACTTAGTATTGTTGTATTATATACAGGACCAGTACCTGATGGTAGGGTACTTAGTATTGTATTATATACAGGATCAGTACCTGACGGTACAGTACTTAGTATTGTATTATATACAGGGTCAGGTATCTGACGGTACGGTACTTAGTATTGTTGTATTATATACAGGATCAGTACCTGATGGTACGGTACTTAGTTTTGTATTATATACAGGATCAGTACCTGACGGTACGGTACTTAGTATTGTATTATATACAGGATCAGTACCTGACGGTACGGTACTTAGTATTGTGTTATATACAGGGTCAGGTATCTGATGGTACGTTACTTAGTATTGTATTATATACAGGATCAGTACCTGGCGGTACGGTACTTAGTATTGTATTATATACAGGGTCAGGTATCTGATGGTACGTTACTTAGTATTGTATTATATACAGGATCAGTACCTGACGGTATGGTACTTAGTATTGTATTATATACAGGATCAGTACCTGACGGTACTAGTTGAAGAGTCCGTTACACGGGCCATAGTGTCACTGCCACCTCGTCGCGGGGCAGTCACGTGCAGTAGAGACTGCCCGCACCGCGGCTGATACAGAGCTGGACGCTCAGAAGGAGCGTCCAGCTCTGTATCAGCCGTGGCGCTGGCAGTCTCTACTGCGCTTGACTGCAGCACGCGCAGCAGTGTCTACTGCGCATGATGCGGCGTTACACACGTTTTAGTGAATTATTATATAGGATAGGATCAGGTACCTGACGGTACGGTATTTAGTATTGTATTATATACAGGATCGGTACCTGATGGTACGGTACTTAGTATCATATTATATACAGGATCAGTACCTGACGATATGGTACTTAGCATTGTATTATATACAGGATCAGTATCAGACAGTGACCTATACATCAGAGACGTGTCTAGCTGTTGAGGATCAAAGGGGTTTGCAGTGAATTACTCTGCATCTCTAGACAATTGCCTGAGCTGCCTAATGGGAAATCCAGCTTGTTGAAGATAGCAATACAGCTGCTTAATATTGATTATAATGTATCTCACAGGTGTATCTCTACTAAGAAGTGATGAAGGTCATAATGTACCTGGTGTTATTTATCATAGCGATATTTCACTCACACAAAGCTCACGGTTCCCATCAAGAACATAAGGAATGTCAAGATGCAAAATGCAGAAAAGCAAAAGAACAATTAGCGCAGACACACCTGCAATTTACTGTAAACCTGTATAAACACATTATTCCTAAATCTCCAGAAGAAGATAGTGCCAAACCAAAAAACATATTGTTCTCTCCGTTCAGCATTTCCACAGCCTTTGCCATGTTGGCTCTTGGTGCCAAATCTGAAACGCGCCAACAGATTCTGGATGGGTTAAACATAAACCAAACACAGGTCCAGATAGAAGATCTACATGAACTGTATGGACATCTTCTCCAGGAATTAAATAAACCAAAGGATAATCTGAAGGTCAACATTGGAAATGCTCTTTTTGTAGAGGACCAGGGGAAAGTCCAGAAGAGTTTTGCTCATGAAGCAGAACGTCATTACCAAGCACAGATCCTGACCTCTAACTTCAGGAACCCGAAGGAGGCCGCGATACAGATCAACCATTATGTGAAGGACAAAACCAACAGAAATTTGGAGCAACTAGTCAAAGATCTTGGTAAAGATACAAAGCTTCTTCTGGTTGACTACGTCCTGTTTAAAGGCAAGTACTTTGAAGGAGAACTAGCACTTCCTAATAATAACTCTCAGAAAAACCTAATGCCCCCTATGAAACTGTTCCATGTGCCTTTGTTCGAAAGATAACATTTTCAATCAGATAGTTATGTCACTTCCATGGAAGCGGACATGACAGTTGCTCGGGGATGTACACAGACATTTTGGGGGGCAGGGGCTCTAATGAAAAATAAAGGCACTCCTCATAATTATTTTTTTCTTTTTTTTTTTGTTAAACGGGCACAAAGGCACTTTGGACAAAAAGGGCAGGTGCTCAAGTCCCCCTTGGTGTCTATGTGTGCACGTACCTACAGTTGTTGGTAGGACAACAGGACACAAGCTCCGCCCTCTACACTTGCTAATATTAACACTTTAAAGGACAAAAGGGTCCTTAAGGGGTTAAAGTGGGCCTGTCAACTTGAATTTCTTCTTACATATTTAACCCTTTGAGTGCCAGAAAGGGACGCAATGCATTTCTTTGCAATGCGTTGGGTAACTCTCTGGCACTCAAAGGGTTAAAAACTTCACTCATATGTGCATATGGGTCATGTTAACCAAAAGTCCAGCAGATGTCATATTTAGGAGATCTTTGTACTTTTATTTCTGGGGGGGGGGGGCAGAAAGTGAAAGTCTCCTGGTGCAGCAAAGAGCTTCATTAGCACATGACATGTCTCTGATATCTTTATTATCATATGAAACATCACTGAGGCTTTCATTAGCATATGACATGTCTCTGATATCTTCATTATCATAAGAAACATCACTGAGGTCTTCATTAGCATATGCAACCGCACAGGTACCACAATTAGCATACATTAGCATACAGTACCAAGTAAGATTGTCTCCTTGAATATACTTTGAATGAACTTTTGGATAACATGACACACAGGCAGTTTTTTAATGACATTTTCAAATATGCCAACTTAAATAAAGGTGACAGGTCCACTTTAGGTAGGTTATGCTCTCTGCCTGATTTCGGTTCAAAAACCTACCAGCAGATGTTATGTCTTCCCCATGAACCTGTCTTCCAGGACATTATTGTTTTCAGGCCATATGAACAGCTCCAGGTATGTAGAATTTGGTATGTGAAACATCCCCATAATTGATATTATATCAAATACTGGGCCGAATATCCCATTTGACTGAGTAGGCAACTGCCTAGAGCCCCAAACTTTGAAGAGTGCTCAACTGTGCTGGCCACACCCACATTCTAAATTGTGGGTGTGGCCAGAAGAATTTCAGTGTCCCTGAACCACTTGTAAACCTATTTACAGGGAGATATCTCCAATGCAAGAGGTTAAATCTATTTTTTGTCCTTGTTTGTCACTGGCCAAAGGTATTGTCTTTGCTAGAAAATAGTGGATGGAACTAGGGGTTGGGGCCAAGTGAAGAGTGGAGGTGTGACCACTAGGGGCGCCTGGAATGTAAATCCATCCCTGATCCAATAACTTAGAACATACAGTAATGGGAACTTCACTCACCAGGTAAATGAATGGTGAATCACATAGTATTTTAACAACAATATATATAGCTCTGCCACAGAGATTTCTCCTCCCAGAAAAAATGAACACCGAAGAAAGTGTACTCAACACGCTGATCATGTATAATAAATCACAGTGTTCATTGTAGATAAGAGGATTTTAGTCTTACCTGTTAAATCCTTTTCTCTTAGTCCATACAGGTTACTGGTAACTTTGGGTAGGTGATCTGCCCCTTTATGTAGGCAGGAACAATTCTAGAATTGATTGCAGGGGGTGGAGTCTACCTTCCCTCCTTGGCTGCAGCTAGCCAACCAGCTCCAGAAAGATTTGAGACACTAACTATTGACTAGATAGTACAAGGGAAAGAAGACTCCTGTGAGCATGACCCCAAAGGACCCCCACAATCTGCCACAGGAGAGCCAAGCATGGTCCCTTGACAGGGTGGGAGACCAGTAACCTGTATGGACTAAGAGAAAAGGATTTAACAGGTAAGACTAAAATCCTCTTTTCTCTGTCATCCAATACAGGTTACTGGTAACTTTGGGATGTCCATCCATTGAGTTTCCCAGAGGCGGGAAGTAAGGCAAGGACCAGGCGCAAGGCCCCCAAAGTCACCAGAGCAGAAATGAACCATCAGATCAGAGATAGCCCAACAAAACAACTGAAGTGTCAACGGACACTGAACAGGGGAAACAGCACCCCAAGAACTGTTACACTGCACATGGTACTAAAGCCAACAGGGCTCAAAAGTGAAGAAAGAACCAAGAACCGATGAAGATCCTAGACAGGCAATATTGCCTCCGGGATCTTCCTCCCAAAGCTGGCGTCAGCCGATGCCAGCACATCAACACGGTAGTGCTTTGAAAAGGTGTGCACAGGCGACCAAGTGGCAGCCCAGCACAACTGATCAGCAGAGGCCTGATTATTGTAAGCCCAAGAAGTCCCAATAGATCAAGTAGAATGAGCTGTAACCCGAAAGGGGGCGGGTTTCTTCCTCAGCTTTACGAATAGTGGACTTGATCCAAGACGCACTAGTCACTTTGGATGCAGGTCTTCCTGCCCTGGGGCCCTCAGGAATGATGAACAGCATGTCAGATTTCTAATGGACTCAGGGCGATGTACATAAAACTTAAGACAACGCACCACATCTAACAAGTGGAGATCCCTCTCCGTGTCAGAGGTAGGGTCAGGGCAGAAAGAAGGCACCACAAACTCCTGATTAATGTGGAACTCAGAGACCACCTTCGGGAGAAACTCCTGAGAAATGTGAAGCACCGCATTGTCTTTGTGAAATACCAAAAAGGGTGGTTTACAAGACAGGGCATGTAACTCTGCGACACGGCGAACAGACACGATCGCAAGGAGAAAAGCCATTTTCCACGTCAGCAGGTGTAAAGGAATAGAAGCCAAGGACTCAAAGTGAGGGCGCTGAAGGACGCCCAAGACCAAATTAAAATCCCACTGAGGAGCGGGAGGCTTAAAGACACGAAGAGTAAGAGCAACGCCCTGGAAGAAAACCTTGACATCAGGAAGAATAGCGATGAGCCTCTGAAACAAAACAAAGAGAGCAGAAGTCTGAACTTTAAGAGGCCTCAAACTGAGGTCCTTATTCACACCATCCTGCAAGAAGGCCAGGACCGTAGGCAGATCAAAATCCTGAGAGAGATCCCAATCAGGACACCAAGATAGGAAGGTCAACCAAACACGATGGTAGGCCTTAGAAGAAACCAGCTTGCGGGCACTAAGCATAGTAGCCACCACACTAGAAGAAAAACCCTTCTTCTTCAGTATTGAGGATGCAATTTCCAAGCCGTCAAAGCTATACGATAAACATCCTCCATCCACAGGTAACCCTGTAGAAGAAGATCTGGGCAACAAGGGAGTCGAAATGGCTCCGCCACTGACAGATCTAGAAGCTCCGGAAACCAAGCCTGTCGAGGACAGTATGGAGCAATCAGAATGACTGGAGAGCTTTCCAGTCTCAATTTCCGCAAAACCCTGTGCAACATGGGGAGGGGAGGAAAGATGTAAGCCAGAGGAAATAACCAAGGAATGGACATGACAGCCACCGCTAGAGCTAGAGGATCTCTCCAGCGAGAGCAGAACCACAGAACCTTCCAGTTGTGCCTTGTCGCCATCAGGTCGATGAAAGGAAGACTCCACTTCTGAATGATGAGGTTGAACACCTCTGGGTGCAGCTCCCACTCTCCGCTGTCCACTGTGTGTTGACTGAGGAAGTCTGCCATGACGTTGTCTACGACAGGAATGTGCACTGCAGATACGACAGGAATGTGTTCTTCTGCTCAGGACAAAATAGCCTTGACCTCTAACCAAGCGGCGATACTTCTTGTTCCGCCCTGCTTCTTGATGTAAGTCATGGCATTGTCGGACTGTACCCGGACTGGGCAGTCTTCCAGCTGGGGTGTCCAATGACAAAGGGCATGAAATATCGCCCAAAGCTCCAACGCGTTGATGGGAAGGAGAGATTCCTCCAGAGACCACCAACCCTGAGCACTCAGGCAACCCAGGACCGCTCCACAGCCGGAGAGGCTGGCATCCGTCGTCACTGTGGTCCAGAAGGATACCAGGAAGGACTTTCCCTTCAGCAGCTTGGAGAGGTTGAGCCACCACGACAAACTCAGTTCCACATGAAGAGGAAGGGATACTGACGTCTTCAGAAGGTCCGGCTGACCCCTGCACACCTGGATCACAAACCTCTGGAGCTCCCTGGTGTGAGTCATGGCAAATGGGACCTCTTTTATGGTGGAGATGAATTTCTCCACTAGAGAGGACAGCTTCTAGGCTGGAATTGGATCCTGAGCCAGAACAGCAGAAACCATGTGGGTGATCTGGTGAGCTACCTCGTCTGTAAGAAACACCATGCTCTGCTGAGTGTTGAAGAGAAGGCCCAGGAAGACCAGACGCTGGGATGGGATAAGATCCAACTTATCCATGTTGATGATTCATCCATGATGGGTGAGAGCATGAATGCATTCCTGAACCTGCTGATGAAGAAGTTCTACAGAAGGGGCTTTCAGAAGCTGGTCGTCGATGTATGGAGTAACTCTGATGCCGTCTCGATGGAGGATGGATACTAAAGCTCCCAGGACATGGTTGAAGACTTGAGGAGCTGTAGTCAGACCAAAGGGAAGAGCTGAAAACTGAAAGTGCCCTTGGCTGCAGGCAAATCTGAGATACTGCTGGCTCTCTGGATGAATGGCAATGTGTAGATATGCTTCCTGAAGGTCCTGAGAAGCAAGGAATCCCCCCAGGGACATAGCAGCAATCACTGTCCTTAGGGACTCCTGGAGATAATGAGTCCTGATCATGAAGGAATTGAGATCCTTCAAATCCAAAATGGGACAACAACCACCATCCTTCTTGGAGACCACAAAGAGGTTTGAGTAAAAACCCATACCTCTGTCCTGAACTGGAACAGGTTCTAGGACATCCTTGTCCAAAAGAGCCTGGGTAGCGCCATTGAATAGACGGTGTTTCTCTGTGCCCTGGGGCATATGAGAGGGGGAAAAACCGAAAGGGAGGAAGAGAGACGAAAAGGGATCCTGTACCCTTCCACCACCACCACCTGCAGAATCACGGGTATGCCAATGAACCCTCCCAGAAGCTGTGGAAGTGATGCAGACAGCCACGCACACCAGAGTGGGGACCTCGGTTCGGAGAGTCATGCTGACAAAGGCTTGGAAGCCTTAGTCTTGGAGGAGACCTTGGGCTTCCATTGCTGTTTGGGCTTGGAGGAGGCACGCGGAGCTGAGGGAACCGCCTGGTTCGCCGGACGTGTCTCAGTATGGAAGGAATGAAAAAAACGATTACGATTGAGAGGCGTTTTCTTCCTGGGGACCAAAGGCAGAAGGGTACTCTTGCCCCCTGTGGCCTCACTAATCAGATCCTTAAGATCTGGCCCAAACAATGAAGAGCCTTGAAAAGGCCAGGAGAGCAAGGCTTTCTTGGAAGCAGTGTCAGCAGACCAGATCTTGAGCCACAGAGCCCATCTGGCAACCACAGACATGGTGGAAACCCTAGCCACCAAACAGATGGCATCAAATAAGGCAGCAGAAACATAGTGCTGGGCCTCAGAAATGTTGGCAAGAAACCGCAACATATCCGAAGTAGGGGCACCCTGACGGACAGCCAGGGTGAGCTGTTCAGTCCAGAACGCAATCGCCCGGTTAACCCATGCCACAGAGAACGTTGGATGCATGGCAGTACCAGCGGTGGCAGAGATGGACTTGAGGGAAACCTCAAGTTTCTTGTCAGTCCAGTCTTTCAGAGCTGAGGCGTCAGAAACTGGTAAGGCAGTAGACTTAGATAGCCTGGAGATAGGAGCATCCACTTTGGGGGTCTGAACCCACTGAGCAAGCGCTGCCTCAGAGATTGGGTAAAGCTTGGCAAATTTCTTGGAAACAGAAGGTTTCCTGTCCGGAGATTTCCCTCATCAGACATAAGGCGGTCAAGAGTGGGGTTAGGTGGAAAAGAAGTAAAGGGCTTTTTAGGCTCCTAAAACACATCAGAGGGATCTGAAGAAACCTCCTGAACTAAGGGAATGTTTAGGGTAGACAAGACAGCCCTGATCAGGCCCTCAGCCGAGGGCTCAGGATCAGCTTCAAAGGGGTCCCCAGAAAACTGAGAGGAGCCCACAGCAGAACCTTCCTCAACATCTGAATCCAATAACATTTCCTCCTCAGAGGAATCTGATACATCAGGTACTCCCTGCAGTTTTGGCAGGGAAGACTTGACTGAAGAGGAAGTCTGCCATGAATTGAAGACCCCCTGTAACTGGGATGGAAGGAGTTGCAATGTAGACCTAAGGTCCCTAGTAGCAGCCTTGAACGCTTGAACCCAAACTGGCTTTAATGCATGGCTGGAGGTCCCTGGGATAGACTCAGGGACATCAGAACATGCTGAGCATAAATTACCAGTGCGCAATAGGGGACACAGAGACCCCAGCATCCTTAGTCTTAGGCCTGACCCCAAGCTCCAACAGATTAGACATTCTCACAGTGTCAAAAATATTTAATATAGTGAATCACCCAATTACAGTGTGAAAGATTAAAATTTCACCCCAGAAATCTCTAAAATACACTTATCTGGCAGGCGATGGGTTAATCTGCAGAGAAGAGAAGGAGAGTCCAAGCCCTGCGTAGGATACTCGTTCTAGAAAAGGCACAAAATGGCTGCCATGACAGGAGCCAATCAGAAATGAGCGCGCAAAGCAAGCGCTCATGGGAAATGTAGTTTTCCAAGAATAAATACACCAACAGTGCCCAAAACCCCTGAGCCCCCCAACACACTTGCAATGGTAACCAGATGATAGAGCAAGGGCAGGCAATTAAAATGGGCCCTCTCTGAAATCGCTACGTTGAGCGGTTGCAGAGATATGTCCCAAACTGTACAGTCCCATAGAAGTGAATGGAGCAATGAACTCAAATTTTGTCAGAGTTAAAACTGTGAAATAAAATTACACGAAACATTACTAGAACAAGTTAGGATACCCCCAAAAAAACACTGAACCCAGTAGGGAAAGTGACAATAACCCCCCCAAAAGATGCAAACCAGCAGCTAAAGGGTTAAGTTACCACATAAACCTGCTCCAAAACACCCAACAGACATATAGATAGACCCAATGAGTGCAGGAGTGTGCAATAGGAACTCCAAAGGAAAAACTCCTGTGCCGAGGGGCACTGTGGGACATGTGGACCTGCAGCACTCAAAGGGTTGCTCACCTTTCCTGCAGATCTTCTGTCTTCAGATCACCATATATTAAGAAGAAGCCTCGGTGGGTAACTCCTGAGGAAAGAACTTGGACCCAAGATTTTCCCCGTAGGGCTTAAGATCCACAAAAAAGCACCTGGATACTGAGCTAGCCACATCTAAGGGCATTGTCAGTTATGGTAACCTGCCTAATGGTGGTATTCCATTTCTAACAGAAAAATAAAAAAAATCTAAAACTATAGCAGAGCTGTTCTCTTGCCTGTGTCTTCACCAAGGAACACGTCTTTCTGGAGCTGGTTGGCTAGCTGCAGCCAAGGAGGGAAGGTAGGCTCCATCCCCTACAATCAATTCTAGAATTGTTCCTGCCTACTTAAAGGGGCGGAATGCCTACCCAAAGTTACCAGTAACCTGTATTGGACGACAGAGAAAATAGAGTATACAAAATATAAGAGAAGTACACAGTGAGATAACACCTTTCTTGGTCCTTAATCATAGGAAAAGACAAAGAATATAGTGTGAACTGAACATGGAATTATTTTGATGACACAAGGCTTTTGCTGTTGCACGTGCAATATTTGATATTAGGGGGTTTATTTTGATGTTGTGGGCCTCCTAACATCAGTAGATTCCCCTTAACATCAAATATAACACATGCAACACTAAAGGGCTATCCTTCATCATAAGAACTATTTAAAAAATACTCCCCTTCAACATGAATAGTCTCCTTTCCTCAAACATTCCCCTTCCAACATGAAAAGCCCCTTCAAAAGCATATACCCCCTGCAACATCAAATCTCTACCCCTACATTATAAAATACACTATGAGACTTCAAAAGCCCTCCGAAACATTAAACGTCTGCATCTATTACCTCTACTCAGGGATGTCCAAGTTCAGTCCTCCAGGGACACCAACAGGGCAGGATGAAGGATATCCCTGATTAAGCACAGGTGAGTTAATCACTGGATCATTCATTTTGTTTGACTCGCCTGTACTCAATCAGGGAAATCCCTAAATCCTGGCCTGTCAATGGTCCTTGATGTTACAGCTTACCTTAGTTTCAGCATCATCTACAGGCGCGAGGCTTCTAGCATGCTGCAGGCCTCTGTTTTATCTGTTTGCTTCCTGTAGCCTCCTCCTACTAACTTCCTACTTCCTCCCTCTGAGCTGCTCCTCCTACTTCCTGGGGAGGGGTTTAAAGGGCAGACTGAGGCCCTTGCGTTGTTGTTCATAGCAGTTCTGTTACCTTGGGCTCTGTGTATGACCTGGCTAGTCTTCCATCCATTCTAGTGCTGACCTGTGGCTCTGTCTGACTATTCTTTTGCCTAACCCCTAACAGTGGACATCCAATCTGGTGCAGACTTGTGGCTCTGGCTGACTACCTGAACTGTGCATAGCCCGGCTTGTCTGACTACCCCCTCTGGTGCTGACTTGTGGCTCTGTCTGTCTGTCTATTCTTATGTCTTTTCCCCTGTTGATCAGACACCCAATCTAGTGTAGGCCTGGGGCTCTGGTAGACTTGCATATCTGACTGCAGGCGTGAGGCAGTTTTCACCTTACTTCTACTGACTGCAGGCGTGAGTCAGTATTCACTCCTAGTGACTGAAGGCGTGAGTCAATATTCGCTCCTAGTGACTGAAGGCGTGAGTCAGTATTCGCTCCTAGTGACTGCAGGCATGAGTCAGTATTCACCCTTACTGGCTCCAGGTGTGAGTCAGTGATATTTCCTTCTGACTGCAGGCTGAGTCAGACCTCATTCCTCATCGGATCAAGATCCTGGGGTCCTGTTCCAGTTCCTGTTCCTGGTTCCAGCTGAGACTTCCAGTGGCTAAGGCCTAGTCTCCAGCACAGTGGTTTAGCATTGCAACCTATTATTTCTGATAGCAGGCTTGCTGGCTATTACCCTGTGCTTATTCCTATTGTATATACTGTATTATCCTCTTTATGTCATTTGTTAATAAACTGCATTAACTAAACCGTACTGACTCCTGAACTTCTCTGGGTAACCGTGACACTTGAGGACTGAACTTGGACAGCTGAACAAAGAATCAGCCCAAATCAAACCTTCTCTTCCACACCCATAACTAATTATTCAGATCCCAATACATCAACAATCAATTAGAACCTCTAATCAACCTCCTACCATTCATTAGTCTTTAGGACTTCAGCACAAGCTATTGGCTGGAGGAGTAGTAATGTACTAGCTGCTGAAGCACCTAGCGGTGTCCTCTTCTGTACATCATGCAGTTCGTTCTCCTCTGTTACTGCTCACTGACCTGTAGTTGTGAGAGCGATCTCAGTGAACAGGATTGTGGGGCTGATGAGCAGGTTACAGTAGCCACCACAGGAAGAGATCAGAGCATGTGTTAGCAATTTATTTTATTTTAAAAAAGGCTGGATTTATTGTAAGTCTGATGTTCTGTTTTACATATAAACACTTTTATTTGCTTTTTGATCAGAGTTGCCAATTATTGACTGCGTACAGCAGCAAAAATATATATTTTTTCTTTTCTATATTCTTAGGTGAATGGGAATTACCTTTCAATCCACATTACACACAAATGAATACATTCTCAGTAGACGAAAATACCGCTGTGAAGGTTCAGATGATGTCTCGCCTTGGACGTTATAAGATTTTCCTGGACCCAGATCTCCCGTGTACTGTCCTTCAGTTGCCATACAAGAGCAATGCATTTATGCTTCTCGTTATACCTGATTTGGGTAAAATCCATGAGATAGAACAGGCTTTGTCTAAAGAGACAATAGAAAGGTGGAAACGATCAGCTGTAAAACGGTACGTCTGATTTTCCATTTCCTAGAATTTAGCTACTAAACATTGCTAGAGCAGGAGAACTGCTAAAAGATTACTATGAATCACCTCCTACTAATAACTCCATACTTGCCTTAATATGGGCTAAAAATCCCAATGGCCACACTTCTCTCCATCCCACCAGGCACACACTAACATTCCCCACTGTTCCCCATCCCAACTGTCACTCCCTGCCAGCCAGATACTAACATTAAAGGGATAGTAATACTTAAAATGTAAAAAAAAAAATGTTGTAGGGTTTATCCCCCTGAGTAAAACAAGAGTACTCCCACTGCTGAGAGGAGTTTCATTCAAAAGTTATTAATTTTAAAAGTTGAATTTTTTAGGTGCAATATCACAGTGGCCTGAAATTGTACAGTGGAGCTGTTGCTACACCATCCTATGGGGATTTATGGTCCCGGGACCAGAGCTGTCCATAGGATTGTGTAGCAACAGCGCCACTGTACAATTTCAGGCCACTGTGATATTGCACCTAAAAAATTAAACTTTGAAAATTAATAACTTTTGAATGAAAGACCTCTCAGCAGTGGGAGTATTCTTGTTTTACTCAGGGGGATAAACCCTACAACATATTTTTTTTTACATTTTAAGTATTACTATCCCTTTAAAATTTGCTCTGAATCCCAGCTATCATTCTCTAGCAGACTGACACTAACGTTCCCAATTCTCTCCATCCCAACTGGCATTTCCTACCAGACAGATACTAACATTCCACACTGCTCTACATCTCAACTGCCTCTGCATGCCAGCCGAATACTAACACTAAGCATCGCTCTCAGTCCCAGCTATCACTCCCTACTAGGCAAACACTAACATTCCGGTACTCTCCATCCCAACTGGCACTTTCTACCAGACAGATACTAACATTTCACACTGTTCTCTATCGCAACTACCACTCCCTGTCAGGCAGATACCGGCTCATTTACATAAATTGGCAAATAAAGCTATAAATCTCAAAGTATTGTTTGAAATAACTAAGTGGTTGTAACTTATTTGTTACAAAGAGACAGTTTTATTTTAGATCAATGGCAAGTTGTATTCCCCCAGGGGTACACTTGGTTTGTCCCATAGTTGCTCCTCTTGTATTTTGTGCATATGGCCCAGTGTCCAACCATTGCTTTTTCTTCTCTTTAGATTCATAAAGCTGAATTTGCCCAAGTTCTCAGCCAGTTCTTCCGTTAATCTGACGGAGACGCTCGCTGACATGGGGATGACTAATATTTTCACGGATAACGCGGATTTCTCCGGGATTATGGAGAATGTTACATTACAAGTATCCAACGTGAGTCATTTCCTAATAGAATTCAGCAAACAGTAATGTATACTGATGTTTTACTGCCCGTTACCAAATGTAGGTCATCATGTCTGTGACAGGGTCTAGGACCCAAGCAAAACCAGTGGCCCCAGGGCCCGATAGATTCAAATAATTCTGGTTAGTCTTATTGTTATTATTTATTTCTATAGCACTGACTTATTCCATGTCGCTGTTATGGATTGATGTATCATGTGGAGTGCCAGGGGCACTAACCTTTCACCTGCCACTTTTATTGTCTGAAGTTACCTACCTGCGCTAACTTATAACTATTATGAGGTTTGGGGACTGCTGGGTCAGGGAGGGTCAGGAGGAGGAAGGCAGTGGGTGCCTATAGACTGTCATTACTGATCTCTTATACAATCATGTAATGATCAATATCTGGGGGGAGATCAGGAGGATCATGATGCCACTCAAAGGTGATCTGCTTAAAGACAATCTCGGAAAAGCTGCAGATGAGAGCGTGATATCATGTTTCTAGTATGGGCTTAACACAGCAGGTCCAACCGTACCAGGTATGGGCTTAACACAGCGGGTCCAACCGTACCAGGTATGGGCTTAACACAGCGGGTCCAACCGTACCAGGTATGGGCTTAACACAGCAGGTCCAACCCTACCAGGTATGGGCTAGGCACAGTGAGTCCAACCATACCAGGCATGGGCAAGGCACAGTGAGTCCAACCGTACCAGGTATGGGCTAGGCACAGTGAATCCTGCCGTACCAGGCATGGGCTAGGCACAGTGAGTCCTAACATACCAGGTATGGGCTAGGCACAGTGAGTCCAAACATACCAGATATGGGCTAGGCACAGTGAGTCCTACTGTATCAGGTATGGGCTAGGCACAGTGAGTCCAACCATACCAGGCATGGGCTAGGCACATGAGTTCAACCATACCAGGTATGGGCTAGGCACAGTGAGTCCAACAGTACCAGGCATGGGCTAGGCACAGGGAGTCCAACCGTACCAGGCATGGGCTAGGCACAGTGAATCCAACCATACCGGGTATGGGCTAGGCACAGTGAGTCCAACAGTACCAGGCATGGTCTAGGCACAGTGAATCCAACCGTACCAGGTATGGGCTAGGCACAGTGAGTCCAACAGTACCAGGCATGGTCTAGGCACAGTGAGTTCAACCATACCAGGCATGGGCTAGGCACAGTGAGTCCAACAGTACCAGGCATGGTCTAGGCACAGTGAGTTCAACCATACCAGGCATGGGCTAGGCACAGTAAATCCAACCATACCGGGTATGGACTTGGTTCAACTGTACCTGATATGGGCATGACACTCTAGGGCAGTGGTTCTGAACCAGGGCACCATGGCACTTCGGTATGCCATGTACACAATCTTGGTGTTCCACTGTCTACAAAGATTTTGACAATGTAAATGGTGAATTTTTAATGCGTATTTAGGGAATGTTGTGTGCACAGTATGCTTGTTATTGTCATTCTGATTGGGAACCCTAAGAATAATGACATATTTAGGACATTTTTAATGTGAATAGAATAGCACCAGCTCGGGGTGTAACTACAGGGGAAGCAGAGGATGTAGCTGTACTGGGGACCAGCTTCCAAGGGAGCCCCATCAGTCCCAGGGTCCAATAGGTTCTGATTCTGTATCTGTCAAAATGTTTTTGTTTTTTTTTGTTGGGGGCGCAGAAATTAATCTCCACGGGGGCCCTTCAATGATTAGATACACCACTAGCTCCCCTTGTTTCACTGGCCTCTCTGTGTACTGAGCTTTCACTCTATCGCCCCCCACAGGTGTTCCACAAGGTTGTGCTGGAAGTAGATGAAAAGGGAACAGTAGCTGCTGCAGCCACAGCAATTCAGAAGGTTCCGCTGTCCCAGGTCCCTTCTCATCAAGTGGACAGACCATTCCTTGTGCTGATCTATAATGAAGAGACTGATACTGTCCTCTTCATGGGGAGGATCATTAACCCTGCAGAGAAATAACCGACTCACTGAGGCTGATGAACTGCAAGAATTGGTTTAATTATCAGACAATATAACTTCACCCAAGGGACAAACCCCAGTCCTGCTGATTTAAATGGAGCTTTTAACCCCATGAATGCTAGCGATGTCTCCAATGGATTTCGAATTCTATGGCTCAGCTCTACCATAAAGAGAATTAGAAAAACATAGCTGACTGGGCATAATATACATGTTGATGTCTGCTTATAAGATGTCTGATATTTAATATAATTTGAACAAAACATCTCATAATACTGGGCGTGCACTTCCTTTACTCAGTATATATATATATATATATATATATATATATATATATATATATATATATATATATATCTGTATATAAAGATAGATAGATAGACAGACAGACAGACAGACAGACAGACAGACAGATAGATAGATAGATAGATAGATATCAGATAGACAGATAGAAAGATAGATAGATAGATAGATAGATAGATAGATATGAGATAGATAGATAGATAGATAGATAGATAGATAGATAGATATGAGATAGACAGATATGAGATAGATATCAGATAGACAGATAGAAAGATAGATAGATAGATAGATAGATAGATAGATAGATAGATAGATAGATAGGTATGAGATAGATAGATAGATAGATAGATAGATAGATAGATTAGATATGAGATAGATAGATAGACAGATAGATATTAGATAGATAGATAGATAGATAGATAGATAGATAGATAGATAGATAGACAGATAGATAGATATGAGATAGATAGATACGAGATAGATATCAGATAGACAGATAGATAGATAGATAGATAGATAGATAGATAGATAGATAGATATGAGATAGATATCAGATAGACAGATAGACAGATAGATAGATAGATAGATAGATAGATAGATAGCGAGACAGAGAGATAGACAGATAGATAGATAGATAGATAGATAGATAGATAGATAGATAGATAGATATGAGATAGGTAGATAGATAGATAGATAGATAGATAGATAGATAGATAGATATGAGATAGATAGATAGATAGATAGATAGACAGACAGATAGATAGATAGATAGATAGATAGATAGATAGATAGATAGATAATTAGATAGATAGATAGATAGATAGATAGATAGATAGATAGATAGATATGAGATAGATAGATAGATAGATAGATAGATAGATAGATATGAGATAGATAGATAGATAGATAGATATGACATAAATAGATAGATAGATAGATAGATAGATAGATAGATAGATAGATATGAGATAGATAGATATGAGATAGATAGATAGATAGATAGATAGATATGACATAGATAGATAGATAGATATGAGATAGATAGATAGATAGATAGATAGATAGATAGATAGATATGAGATAGATAGATAGATAGATAGATAGATAGATAGATAGATAGATAGATAGACAGTGGGACAGATAGACAGACAGATATATTAAGAATAAGTGAAACACACTCCTTAAGAATTTCAAAGGTATAAACGTGTTTAATTTCTATTCCAGCGGGTCTCAATCTTTTATTTTTTTTCTCAAAGCAAATGTATATAAATATTATCTGGTTCCCTAACCAGAATGAGAAAAAAAAGAGGATAAAAACTTCCATAAACAGACATTTGAACTGCAACATTCACTTTTTTCAAAGTTTTCACGGAGAAACGAGGCACCACCATAAGTGAGTGAAAAAGGCATAAAAAGTGACACAGCAGCTGGACTCATCTAGGTTAATAACTCGTTTCTGACGGAAGCCTCGAGACTCACATCAGAGACAAAACATTGAACTAGATATTACACATTGGGGACCCAACTTGTGCTTAACAACTTATAACACTTGTAGCAGGTAACCTGCTGTCCATAATCAGCTTTCCACCAAACAGTTATACGTATCATTAACATGTAAACAGTAACAATATGGAGAGACTAATAGATGTATTGTTAGCTACCACTGACACTCTTGGAAAATAATCTGTCCCAAATTTACAAACACTATTATCGATTAAAAGGATAGTAATACTTAAATTCTACTACACTGATTCATGTGTAGGGTGAACACACATCCCGGAATGAACTTAACTGTCCCTTATTTGGGGGTCTGTGTCCCGCATCCCGGGTCACCCCTCACCAAAAAAACAAAGAGTCCTGGAATGGAGCAACACGTACCAGTCCAGCCAGCCAATGAAATGTATTTGCTGTATGGTCCTCATTGGTTGGCTGAGCCAGCCAATGAAGACCATATAGAAAATACATTTCATTGGCTGGCTGGACTGGTGCATGCGAGACAGTTGGGATGGAGCAGGTATGCTAGCTCTGAAAGTGTGACCCGCGGCTGAGGCTCCTGCTGGCAGTGACCATCTTTCTGAGGCTGACACAGCAGAAATATGGTCAGCGCCGGCGTGCGCCTCAGCCGCGGGACTAGGATGACCACATGTCGTGGAATGGCAGAATGGAAATGTGGTCATCCTAATCTTGTGGCCTTAAAAAAAAGAAATGAAATGCCCCCAGTGCCATCTCTCAAACCTTTATGGTTTGAGAGATATTCACTTTCAAAGTTCCCCCCTCCCTCCCCTTTCCTTGACTTCAGCGTTTTAGCTTACTGCAGGGGAATCTGGTCCCAGAACCATCAGAGGCTCTTCAGCAGATCTGAGATCTCTTAATTGCAAAACAAAATCCTTCACTGGAACAGTCTTATATGTGTACTTGGTTTGCAAGCACATGTAGAAGACCGTTTCAGTGAAGGATTTCTTTTTCATTATCATGATCTCGGCTCTGCTGAAGAGCCTCCTCATGTCCCGGGACCGGATTCCCCTGCAGTCAGATAGAGCACTGACGTCAGGGAAAGAGGAGGGAGGGGGAACTTTGAAAACGAATATCTCTCAAACCATAAAGGTTTGAGAGATGGCACTGGGGGCATTTAATTTCTTTTTTTAAGGGTCACAAGATTAAGTGTAGTAAGATCTAAGTATTACTATCCCTTTAAGTGTCAGAGGGCTGTGCAACACATTGCAATATGCTGCACACCCCTCTGACTCTCAAGTTGTTAAAGGGATAGTAATACTTCATTTTAACTTTATTTTATTTTGTAGGCATTAAAAAAACATGAAGAACGATATAAGTCGTATCTCTCAGACCTTTATGGTTTGAGAGATATTCACAAGCAAAGTTTCCCCTCCCGCCCCTTTTACCTAGTGTAAGCCATATCTTCTCAGATGTGGAATCCAGTCCATAGACCAGACAGATAACAGAAGGGGACAATCTTCTCCCTATGAGAACAATGAAAGCCCTGCCCCCCTTGACAAGTTTTTCAGGTTTTTCCCTTATCTTAACTGAAGATTGTCCCTCTCTGCAGTCTACCTGGGCACCTCCCTTCTGATCTGGCTGAGCAGTGTTACATCAGTAAAAGGGGAGGGAGGGGGATACTTTGTCATTGAATTACTCTTGAACTACAACTCTGACAGAATTGAAATAACACTCTCCAAAGTCCAAATACTATGATGATTAATTAGAGCTGCTTTTATTATGAAACATTACTATCCCTTTAATGTAAAAAACAATATTAAAAACACAAATATGTGGCCACAGAAAATCACTAAAACAATACACACACACTTCATACAGGAGTGTACAATGTAATGTGTGTAACACAAGTGTGATTCGCTCTCACAAAGCATTTATTTTGTTGAAAATGGGTAAAACCCAGGAGTGGAACTGTCGAAGGTGCATCCGACAACCAGTAGAAGTAAAATGGGGCCCACTGAGCTGGGAGAAGATTGCGCCATGAAAGGAACTCAAAATATTGGTTCAGACCTCAACTTGCCCTTCTTTTCTGCATTAACCCTTTGAGTGCCAGTGCAAACCATTGGTTTGCAAGGCATTGTGTACCCCCTCTGGCACTCAAAGGGTTAAAGATGTGTGGGGGATGATACTAAGAAAATGAATTACTTTAAATGCTTTGAAGACATGTCCATCACTCAGTGGGTTAGGGTCAGTTAGAGATAGGACAATAGGGTTCGTTTTGCCCAGGTCAGCCAGTCAAGAAGAATGAAGTGCTGTGAGCTGTTCTGACTGGCTGGGGTTGACCTGTGTGGGTGACCCCTGACCTTCCCGTCATGAGTAGCTGCCGACATTTCATAATGGGTGGGAAGTTCTGAATCTCCTGTCACTAACCCACGGGTCACTGAGTCCACTCTGTCTCAGTATTACGAGTGTAAAGACAAGAGGCAGGGAGGGACAGACCGGAAGGACCATTGCAACACAACAGTTCTACCTGGGTTTTCCTGAGCACACAATGAATCAGTGAGATTTGTACCAGATGTTACCTGTTTGAACTGAAATTAAATCCTGGGAAGGACCATGAGACAGAAAACTAGTAACTAAACAAGGTCTGTGGAGGCCTCAAGAGGATAGAATAACACTTCAAACAGTATGGCACACACCACACGGATCCCAGTGTCTCCCTCTCTGTCTCCTCCTCTGACACTCAATCAGACTGAGAACTGAGTGTGTGAATTGTGGGGCAGTGACAGGCCCCTAACTGCACATGCTCCTAGCACAAGAAGGAAATGGCAGGGAGTTGGCGTTGGTGGCCACATGAACCCCCAAGCCTTCCCTTCCTCCTACTGCCAGAACACATTTATGATTGTAGCTGTGAAGAAAGCATGGAGGCTGCATGATGAGGCCTTTAATTACCTGTGTAATTATATAGAAACACCTAACTGCTGTGTGATGGACTCCTATCTAGGTAAGTCCTTCTGTTACACACAGTAATTTTATAGAAACACCTGGCTGCTGTGTGATGGCCTCCTACCTAGGTAAGTCCTTCTGTTACACACGGTAATTATATAGATACACCTGACTGCTGTATGATGGACTCCTACCTAGGTAAGTGCTTCTGTTACACACGGTAATTATATAGATACACCTGACTGCTGTATGATGGACTCCTACCTAGGTAAGTCCTTCTGTTACACACGGTAATTTTATAGATATACCTGACTGCTGTGTGATACACTCCTACCTAGGTAAGTCCTTCTGTTACACACAGTAATTATAAAGATACACCTGACTTCTGTATGATGGACTCCTACTTAGGTAAGTCTTTCTGTTACACGCAAACATCCTATATAATAATTTGCCAAGTTGTGTGTAACGCCGGACATGCGCAGTAGACACTGCTGCGCGTGCGGCTGATACAGAGCTGGGCGCTCCGAAGGAGCGTCCAGCTCTGTATCAGCAGTGGCGCGGGCAGTCTCTGCTGCGCGTGACTGCCCCGCGACCGGCTGCCAGAGGCACTGTGGCCCGTGTAACGGGCTGTTCAACTAGTTATATATATATATACACCTGACTGCTGTGTGATGGACTTCTACCTATGTAAGTGCTTCTGTTACACACAGTAATTATATAGCTACACCTGACTGCTGTATGATGGACTCCTACCTAGGTAAGTGCTTCTGTTACACACAGTAATTATATAGATACACCTGACTGCTGTATGATGGACTCCTACCTAGGTAAGTGCTTCTGTTACACACAGACATTATATATATACACCTGACTGCTGTGTGATGAACTCCTACCTAGGTAAGTGCTTCTGTTACACACAGTAATTATATAGATATACCTGACTGCTGTATGATGGACTCCTACCTAGGTAAGTGCTTCTGTTACACACAGTAATTATATAGATACACCTGACTGCTGTGTGATGAACTCCTACCTAGGTAAGTGCTTCTGTTACACACAGTAATTATATAGATACACCTGACTGCTGTATGATGGACTCCTACCTAGGTAAGTGCTTCTGTTACACACAGTAATTATATAGATACGCCTGACTGCTGTGTGATTGGCTTCTACCTAGGTAAGTCCTTCTGTTACACACAGTAATTTTATGGCAGAACGGAGGCTTCATATTATGCATGTAACTCTCCTCACTGCTTCCTCTAGCAGCAAAGGAAACTTTATTCATATACAGAAAAAAAAGAAAAAAAACTTTTCAGTAACCCCTAGCAACCCCATAACCAATGGAATGAAACCCCACAGTATAAAACAGGTTGCATATTCCCATAACTCCCTCTTTCTTTGCTGCTTCCTATACTACAAGATAAGTATTATATGTTTTAGTCATAAATATTTTATGGTATATCCATGATTCATCTGTGTTGATTATTAACAGTTCTTTTGACAATTTCTTGCCATCCTGTTTCCCCTTCCATTCCCTTGTTCTGACTCCTTGTCTCATTGACTTCGGCTATCGCGTTTTCTTAACTGTATGGTTTTCCTAACTATCGGACCTTTCGTTACCTTCTCATAACCGGAGGGCATCGGCTCTCCATTGCCTCGTCACGTCACGGTTATTTTGTTTCCCTCAGCGAGCGACCGCTCTTCCTGGTCGGCATCGCGCATGTCTGGCTTATTTCTTCTCATTGGGCGGTGCGTCACTGTGCACAACCCTCAACGTTCAAACCTTAACTACCGCCATTTTCTTCCCTCAGTCGAGCGATTCTGTGTAATCAATTGGCGTTGGCTGTGGCATCATTTATTGAAACAAAATTTGCCTGTCATAATTTACAGTTTGTCATACAGTTAAGTACTCAGTTAACCCTATGTCCACTAATAGTGAGAACTCTAAATTTGCCACTCCTGAGATGGAACAAACGTTACAGAATAATAACGCTGCAAATCCTTCCCCCTCTACTGGGGAAATGCAGAATATTGATTTTAACTCCTTGTTTCAGTCTGGTTCATCTCAATTTAATAAATTTATAGAAATATCTATGCAGTCTGCACTGCAAAAATTATCTTCTTCTTTTGCACAATCATTTGCTAGTGCTCTTAAAGGGCCAGGTCTTCAAGACCCAGTACAAAATATTCCATCTAATTATATAACACCAGACATGGGAGGCATTACCACTGAAATTTCTGGGAATGTTAATAAGATTAATAAATTATCCCGGACGGGAGGAAAATGTACCCAGAAAAGACATCATACTAATGTAAAAGAATCAACCTTTACAGGTGATTCAAGTGATTCAGAACAGTGTGTTGTTAATCCACACAACAGATCCTCTACCCCAGAGGAAACCAATAGGGGGGTGTTGAACCTGAGGAGGTCACAACCTAAAAATAAAACTGTAAGGCGATCAAAGCCAGATTCTTTTTGTTCTTCCTCTTCAGAGGAATCTTCAGATATCGATTGGGCACCATCTCAGGTAGAGGAGGTAGAATCAGATGATTCAAATGTATCTCCGCCTAAGAAAAGAAAATCCAATTCCAAGGATTCTAGTGAGGATCCTTCAACTTCCTCTTCTGTTACACTCCTGGATGCCAGTGGTGACCCCTTATTTGACCCTGAGGGTATTAAGCACCCAAGATCTTCAGATTGGGTTCCAAGACCTCATATAGTTAAATATTTGGAGAACTGGGTTCGCAAACCCATAAATAGGGCCACTAGATCAAAGTTACGAGCTGAATGCCCGCGCCCACTGATACCCAATAAAGTTTGTGATACTCCATAACTAGATGCCAAAATGGTCCAATTCTTAGCTAAATCGGGCAAAGATCCCAGAAAAGGAGTTGACCAAGCATTAAAATCATGTCAGGACAAGCTCCTTGATACATTAGGACCACTCACAAAGATCTTTGAGATTTCGGAAGAAGCTCTGCAATCTAAAACCCCAGTAGACGTCCAAGTATTACGTGGATGGATACAACGAGCTATATGCATGCTTGGCAATGCCAACTCTGCCATAGCAACAGAACGAAGGAGGACTCTCCTTCTAAAAATTGACCCAAAACTTGCTGAGATGGCAAACTCTGAACCTGGCCCTTCTGCTCAGGGTCAACTGTTCGGAGATTCCTTCATAAAGGATTTAGGGAAATTTGTTTCCTCTTTCACTGCCCTTGACAAAGCTCAGGCATCATTGCGGAGAGTTTTCCGCCCTAAAATTTTTGACAAGGCCGGGAGAGGTAGGGGCCGCTCTCTCGGCCGAGCCCGCCAACGTCAACAACAGCAGTTTCAGGCCCCTAGTTTTTCATCCTTCCGAGGTCAAATATCACAAGATCAGAGCATCCAAAATCCCCTTCTTTCCATCTCGAGGCAGACCATGGAGAGCTAGACCCAACAGAGGACAATTCCGAGGTCGCCCCTACTTTGGTGAGTATGTTCTCTCACAACCTTTCTTCCCCAATGCGGGTGGGCGGCAGGTTAATTCATTTTTTCCACAACTGGTGTTCTTTGACCGCAGACCCTTGGATTCTTCAAACAGTCCAAGGGTATCACATAGAGTTTTACACTCTCCCATATCAAAAAATTTTACCCACTCCTCTCGTCTTCTCCAAAACAGACGAGAATCTTGTGGACGAAGAGATCTCCAAATTATTCAAAAAAGGAGCCATCGCTCCTGCAAGCGGGTCTCCGCACGGTTTCATGAGCAACGTCTTTCTTGTTCGAAAGAAAGACGCCGGCCATCGTCCGGTGATCAATCTCCGTACTCTGAACGAATGTGTACTATACCGTCATTTCAAAATGGAGGGTATTCACCTTTTGCGAGACCTTCTTCTTCCTTTGGATTGGATGGTCAAGATCGACCTCCAAGACGCTTATTTGACAGTTCCCATGGCACCATCTTCCCAAAAATTCCTACGCTTCCGTTGGTCGGGAAAGATTTGGCAGTTCACTTGTCTTCCTTTTGGCTTGTCTTCTGCTCCTTGGTGCTTCACGAAACTCCTGAAGCCAGTAGTCGCCTTTCTACGCAGTCGAGGTATTCGCCTCATTATTTATCTGGACGACATACTCTTCATGTCTCAGGATCCCAAGGTACTGATCGATCAGGCCGCTTGTGCGATTCGTCTGCTGTCCAATCTCGATTTCCTGATAAACTGGGAGAAATCCAAACTGATTCCGTCCCAGAACATGGAATTTCTGGGCTTTATAGTAGATTCCAAGATGGCCTCCTTGAACCTTCCGCGGACAAAGATCCGAGCCATTCGCAGAGAGATTCGATACATTCTCCGACAAGATCGAATCTCCCTTCGTCTCCTCGCTCGCGTGGTGGGCCTTCTAGCCGCCTCCATTCAGGCAATATTTCCAGGACCACTACATTATCGAGCTTTACAACGCCTAAAAGCTCGTCATCTTCAAAAAGGACTGGGATACGCAGATCTCATAACCCTTTCATCAGACGCACGAGAAGAACTCATTTGGTGGCTCAAGCATTTAGACGCCTGGAATGGCAAAGCCATTTTTGGCGTGGTACCGGATCTCGTTATCGAATCCGACGCCAGTCTTCTAGGTTGGGGAGCTCGCATGGGAGATATTTCCACAGGTGGAAAATGGTCACCAGGGGAAGCCTCTCTGCACATCAATTGTCTCGAACTTCTGGCGGGTTCTTTTGCTCTGAAAAGCTTAACCAAGGATCAAGTACAATGCTGTGTCCTCCTAAAGATGGACAACATTTCAGCAGTACGTTACATCAACCGTCTCGGAGGCACGAAATCCAAACCGTTAGCGGATCTAGCCAAAGATTTTTGGCATTTTTGCCTAGATCGGGATATCATGGTGATTGCAGAACACTTACCTGGTCTTTCCAACGCGGTGGCGGATTGGAATTCTCGTTATCTGACCGACCACAGCGATTGGAAGCTTCACCCTACAATCTTCACATCTTTGAATCGTCTTTGGGGACCTTTCGACATCGACCTTTTTGCTTCTCGGCTCAATCGTCAGGTCCCTCATTTTTTCAGTTGGCGTCCAGATCCAGAGGCCCTAGCGACGGACGCTTTCCTTCAATCATGGCTTCCAGGGACAAATTATGCCTTTCCCCCTTTCGCCATGATTCCTCGAACCCTCCTGACGATTCGTCGACAGGCGGCAACGGTAGTGGTGGTGACACCTTTCTGGCCGATGCAGCCATGGTTTCCACCTCTACTGGAATTATCGGCGGACTTTCCACGTCTACTTCCAGTATTTCCTTTCCTTTTGACGAATCCATCCGGCGCTCCGCACAAGATGTTGGTATCCGGAGATCTTCGACTATTAGCTTGGTTCCTTTCGGGGCAACCTCAAATGACAACAGCCTTTCAAACTCGGCTCAAACTCTTTTGGCTGAGTCTTGGGCCCCTAGCACCAGAGCCATGTATGGATCAGCCTGGTCCGCATGGAGTCGTTGGTGCATGGAACGGTCTCTGGATCCCATTTCAGCTTCTCCGGTGAACATAGTAAATTTCTTATCACATTTGTATGATTCTGGCAAAGCTTATCGTACCATCAATTCCTACCGATCAGCTATTTCGGCAGGTCATATTCCGATTGATGGGGTTCCAGTAGGCCAATCAGTTGTAGTCTGTCGCCTCATGAGGGGAATTCGTTTTACTAGACCTCCTCAATCTCGTTACCAATCCTTATGGAATGTTAATGAGGTCCTACAATTTTTGGAAAGTTGGCCTTCCAATAACGATTTGTCCTTAAAACAGTTATCGGCCAAACTTACTATGTTACTATGTTTGGTTTCTTTCAAACGAGTCTCTGACGTCAAAGCTTTAGATTTTCATTCACGTTCATTTACACCGTCGGGCGTTCAATTTCGAGTTTCCCGTCGTACCAAGACAAATCTTCGGATAGTATCGTTTCCAGCGTTTCCTTCTCATCCTCAATTGTGTGTTGTACGATGTTTACAGGAATATGAACTTCGTACAACCGCATTGCGTTCCCCCTCTGCTTCTCAATTACTCATTTCTTTTCGTTCTCCACATCATCCGGTTTCAACGGCCACTTTAGCCCGTTGGATTCGATGGATAATGCAGTTAGCGGGCATTGATGTAGTTTTATTTGGGGCACATTCAACCAGAGGAGCCATGGCTTCAAAGACCATACAGACTGGTGGTCGTCTTGAAGATATCCTTCGAGCAGCTGATTGGTCTAGGGAGTCTACATTTAGAGATTTTTACTGTAAACCTATTGTTCATGTGACTCAAAATGTTGTATCTGAAATATAATGTTTTCTTGTTATTGTGCTTTAAAATTGCATAATATGAAGCCTCCGTTCTGCCATAAAATTCGTGGATTTTCCTAACAAAATGTGAAGGAAAGTCAGAATTTTATTAAGACACGGAGGCGAATATTATCCCTCCCATTAATTCCCTCCCCTTTTCACCTGTTTGTTCTGTTTCAGGTTAATGGGCAATGGCATACAAAGATATCTACAAGACTCCGGATTTACGCCCACGCATAAACGTCGGATGGCGATCTTATCAGTGTTTGGACTTTTGTTGTTGGAAAGTTACTTCAGTTATCAAGAGTCGTCTGGAAGTTACAGTTCAGATGTCAGCTAGCAAGAAAGAGGGAGTTATGGGAATATGCAACCTGTTTTATACTGTGGGGTTTCATTCCATTGGTTATGGGGTTGCTAGGGGTTACTGAAAAGTTTTTTTTCTTTTTTTTCTGTATATGAATAAAGTTTCCTTTGCTGCTAGAGGAAGCAGTGAGGAGAGTTACATGCATAATATTCGCCTCCGTGTCTTAATAAAATTCTGACTTTCCTTCACATTTTGTTAGGAAAATCCACGAATTATATAGATAAACCTGATTGCTGTATGATGGACTCCTAACTAGGTAAGTGCTTCTGTTACACACAGTAATTATATAGATACACCTGACTGCTGTATGATGGACTCCTACCTAGGTAAGTGCTTCTGTCACACACAGTAATTATATAGATACACCTGACTGCTGTATGATTGGCTTCTACCTAGGTAAGTCCTTCTGTTACACACAGTAATTTTATAGATAAACCTGATTGCTGTATGATGGACTCCTAACTAGGTAAGTGCTTCTGTTACACACAGTAATTAAATACATACACCTGACTGCTGTATGATGGACTCCTACCTAGGTAAGTGCTTCTGTTACACACACTAATTCTATAGACACACCTGACTGCTGTGTGATGGACTCCTACCTAGGTAAGTGCTTCTGTTACACACGGTAATTATATAGATACACCTGACTGCTGTGTGATGGACTCCTACCTAGGTAAGTGCTTCTGTTACACGCAGTAATTATATAGATACACCTGACTGCTGTGTGATGCACTCCTACCTAGGTAAGTCCTTCTGTTACACGCAGTAATTATATAGATACACCTGACTGCTGTGTGATGGACTCCTACCTAGGTAAGTGCTTCTGTTACACACAGTAATTATATAGATACACCTGACTGCTGTATGACTGGCTTCTACCTAGGTAAGTCCTTCTGTTACACACAGTAATTATATAGATAAACCTGATTGCTGTATGATGGACTCCTACCTAGGTAAGTGTTTCCGTTACACACAGTAATTATATAGATAAACCTGACTGCTGTGTGATGGACTCCTACCTAGGTAAGTGCTTCTGTCACACACAGTAATGATATAGATGCGCCTGACTGCTGTGTGATGGACTCCTACCTAGGTAAGTGATTCTGTCACACACAGTAATTATATAGATATGCCTGACTGCTGTATGATGGACTCCTACCTAGGTAAGTGCTTCTGTCACACACAGTAATTCTATAGATGCGCCTGACTGCTGTGCGATGGACTCCTACCTAGGTAAGTGCTTCTGTCACACACAGTAATTCTATAGATGCGCCTGACTGCTGTGCGATGGACTCCTACCTAGGTAAGTGCTTCTGTCACACACAGTAATTCTATAGATGCGCCTGACTGCTGTGCGATGGACTCCTACCTAGGTAAGTGCTTCTGTCACACACAGTAATTCTATAGATGCGCCTGACTGCTGTGCGATGGACTCCTACCTAAGTAAGTGCTTCTGTCACACACAGTAATTCTATAGATGCGCCTGACTGCTGTGCGATGGACTCTTACCTAGGTAAGTGCTTCTGTCACACACAGTAAATATACAGATACACCTGACTGCTGTGCGATGGACTCCTACCTAGGTAAGTGCTTCTGTCACACACAGTAATTATACAGATACACCTGACTGCTGTGCGATGGACTCCTACCTAGGTAAGTGCTTCTGTCAAACACAGTAATTATATAGATACACCTGACTGCTGTGTGATGGACTCCTACCTAGGTAAGTGCTTCTGTCAAACACAGTAATTATACAGATACACCTGACTGCTGTGCGATGGATACACCTGACTGCTGTATGATGGATTCCTACCTAGGTAAGTGCTTCTGTTACACACAGTAATTATACAGATACACCTGACTGCTGTGCGATGGACTCCTACCTAGGTAAGTACTTCTGTTACACACAGTAATTATACAGATACACCTGACTGCTGTATGATGGAGTCCTACCTAGGTAAGTTCTTCTGTCACACACAGTAATTAGAGTTTTCACTTATATTTATTATTGATAAATTATTACCACTATGTGGCATGTGTATTTTTTATCTGGTTTCATCCTTGAACGTCTCCCTGGTTTGGGTCAGTCCTGCTGGGTCAGGTCATTCTGACCATAACTGATCTGTTTTACTGAAATTTAATGAAGAGGACGATATAAAGAGCCTGATATTGAACAAATTATTTCCAACAACACGAAGACGATTCGAACGTGAAGGTAATTCACGAGCAATTTACTTTAAGGGACATTTGCTAAAAAAAAATAAAAATAATCCTGGGGCAAACCAACTGCTAATAGGTGTTTAAAAAATGACCATTGATTTATATGAACTTTTTAACCCCTTGGATGCTAGAAAGGTCTCGCATTGGCGACCGTTCTAGCATTAAAGGGGTTAAAAGCCCCATTTAAATCAAAGGGTGTTTTAGGAATCTTTATAATAGATGAGAGTTGGTCCCGTGTTAGCCGTAAAAATACAGAAGGCAAACATTTAGTGAAGTTGATACCTTTATTGGCTAACTAAACAGATTTAAAATGTAAGCTTTCAAGACTTCTTAGGTCTCTTCCTCAGGCGTGTTATCAGGTATCTTATCACGTTAACATGCCTGAGGAAGAGACTTAAGAAGTCTTGAAAGCTTGCATTTTAACCCCTTAAGGACCACTGCCGTACCAGGACTGTCACGGCGGTCCGGCACTTAAAGGGATAGTAATACTTCATTTTAACTTTATTTTATTTTGTAGGCATTAAAAAAACATGAAGAATGATATAAGTCTTATCTCTCAAACCTTTATGGTTTGAGAGATATTCACAAGCAAAGTTTCCCCCTCCCGCCCCTTTTACCTAGTGTAAGACATCTCTTCTCAGATATGGAATCCAGTCCATAGACCAGACAGATAACAGAAGGGGACAGTCTTCTTCCTATGAGAACAATGAAAGCACTGCCCCCCTTGACAAGTTTTTCAGCTTTTTCCCTTATCTTAATTGAAGATTGTCCCTCTCTGCAGTCTACCTGGGCACCTCCCTTCTGATCTGGCTGAAGGGGGGGGGGGGGGATACTTTGCTTGTGAATATCTCTTAAACCATAAAGGTTTGAGAGATAAGACTTATATCGTTCTTCATGTTTTTTTAATGCCTACAAAATAAAATAAAGATAAAATGAAGTATTACTATCCCTTTAAGGACCACTGACTGTCCTGGTATGTCATGGAGTTCAGGGCTCCCGGCGCAGCTGCAGGCCGCTCCGGAAGCCCTGAACCTGGAATTGCAAAAAAAAAAAAAAAAAGCCCTGTGGTCCTCAAGTGCCGGTCGCGCAATGCGCACGCCGGTCCTTAAGGGGTTAAATCTGTTTAGTTAGCCAATAAAGGTATCAACTTTACTAACTTTTGGCCGTAGGAATCTTTACGTCTCCCTTTTGTGCTGTAATTCTCTTCTGTTAAACAATTCAATTTTATAGGTGTAATTTTGCTTTATTGATCATTCTATAACACCCACAGGTGCACGCGTGCTGATACGGGATGACAGTCCTAATTTGCCTCTCGTTGCTCCCCATTCTGGTATTTGCCTCCCACACTCATAATCCTTTGGCCTGGAATGAAGAGACTCAGAATGGACAAAATGAAGGAAAGCTCTCAACGGCTGAATTAATGTCACAAGCAAATACAAATTTTGCACTAAAACTCTACAAACAAGTTTCGGAGAAATCATCCCAACAGAACATCTTTTTCTGTCCTTTGAGTATTTCCATGGCTTTCGCTATGTTATCCCAAGGTGCCAAGTCTACAACTCAGCAACAGATTCTAGAAGGTCTGGGCTTCAATCAATCCCAACACGAGCTTGATGTCAATGAGGCCTTCAAAGGCTTCTTATCAACGTTCAATAAACCAGACACTGATCTGCAAATCAAATTTGGAAACGCTCTCTTTATAGAAGAGAGGGACCGAAGATCCAGAATAGTTTCCAGTATAAATTAAACCGTTACTACCAAGCTGATATCATGCGCTTAGACTTTGAAAAATCGATAGATGCCAAGAACCAGATAAACGATTATGTCAAATTTAAGACAAACGGTAAAATAGGAGAATTTGTGGACGACCCTAAATGTGGATACTGTAATGGTTTTGGTCAACTATGTCCTCTTCAAAGGTAGGCATGGAATTTACTTTGGCAAAAATGACTTAGACACAACAAAAAAATAACACATTCAGGATGAAAAAGGGGTAGCACCTTTGATTCTCCAAATATTGGAGAAAACAATTCATATCAGCCCAACATCCAAAGTCTAGTGAGAATGATGGAGGCTGAAGTCTCCAACAGATTAAGTTTATTTATCAGTTTTTTCCAGTTCATACGTTGCTCCAATGTCCAGTTTATATACTAATTTGAACAGTTAAAGGGATAGTAATAGATACTTTTTACAAAACGTGCATCTTGTAGCTACTAAAAAAAGAAATTAAGTGACCTCAGTCCCATCTCTCAAACATTTATGGTTTGAGAGATAATTGTAGTTAAAGTCCCCCACCCTTTCCCCCTGACGTCAGCTCTCTAGCTGACTGCAGGGGAATCCAATCCTTGCACCAGCTGGCTGCTCTGCAGCAGAGCTGAGATCGAGATACTAAAAAATAAATACTTCACTGGAACGGTCTACAAAGTGTGTACAAAGTGCATTGCAAGCACACTTTGTAGACCGTTCCAATGAAGTGTTTCTTTTTTAATAATCACTATCTCGGCTCTGCTGAAGAGCCTCCGCTGGGCCCTGGACCGGATTCACCTGCGGTCAGCTAGAGTGCTGATGTCAGGGGAAGGGGAGGGAGGGGGGGATCTTTAACTACAATTATCTCTCAAACCTTAAGTGTCTGAGAGATGGGACTGGGGTCCTTTAAAGGAATAGTATTGTTTCATAATAAAAGCAGCTCTAATTAATCATCATAGTATTTGGACTTTGGAGAGTGTTATTTCAATTCTGTCAGAGTTGTAGTACAAGAGTAATTCAATGACAAAGTATCCCCCTCCCGCCCCATTTACTGATGTAACACTGTTCAGCCAGATCAGAAGGGAGGTGCCCAGGTAGACTGCAGAGAGGGACAATCTTCATTTAAGATAAGGGAAAAACCTGAAAAACTTGTAAAGGGGGGCAGGGCTTTCATTGTTCTCATAGGAAGAAGATTGTCCCCTGCTGTTATCTGTCTGGTCTATGGACTGGATTCCACATCTGAGAAGAGGTGGCTTACACTAGGTAAAAGGGGCGGGAGGGGAAACTTTGCTTGTGAATATCTCTTAAACCATAAAGGTTTGAGAGATAAGACTTATACCGTTCTTCATGTTTTTTTAATGCCTACAAAATAAAATAAAGATAAAATGAAGTATTACTATCCCTTTTAATTTCTTTTTTTAATAGCTACAAGATGCACATTTGTAAAAATTATCTATTACTATCCCTTTAATTTACCAGTTTATATATTGCTGTAATGTCCAGTTTATACACTAATTTTGCAAGATTATTTGCCAATTAATGTATTGCAGTAATGTCTACTTTTATACTGACTTGGCCAGATTATTTGTCAGTTTATTTATTGATGTAATGTCCAGTTTATATACTAATTTGGCTAGTTTATTTGCTTGTTTAATATATTGCCTTAATGTCCAATTTATTTACTAATTTGTCAATCTATATATTGCTGTAATTATTATTTAGTGATTTATCCAGTTTATTTACCAGTTTACATATTATTGCGATGCCCAGTTTATACACTAATATTATTTACCAGTTCATGTATGCAAGTTTGCACATCTGGTATATTAAATTATACAGTTTATTTACCAATAAATATATTGCTGTAATGTCTAGTTTATATACTGATTTTCTCAGTTTATTTACCACTTTATATTTTCCTGTAATGCCCAGTTTATATACTGTTGCCCAGTTTATATAAGTTTATATATCACTGTCCAATCTATATATTAATTCAGCCAGTATATTAACCCCTTAAGGACCAGCGGTCCCGGGGATGTGGTCCTTTAAGGACCAGATAGGGAAGTTCAACGTGCCGCCCCACATGACTGATCACATGTGCCGGCACTCCGAATGGGGGACTGAAAGAGATCGCTCCGGTCTTGGAGAGATCAACTGCAGTCCCCGGTATTACTCACCGCACTCCTGCATGAGTGCTGTGAGTAAAAGTATGTGACGTACCAGGACCGTCACTGGTCCTTCCACGTCAATGGTCTTTAAAGGGTTAACCAGTTTATATATTGCTGTAATGTCCAGTTTATACACTAATTTTGCAAGATTATTTGTCAGTTTATTTATTGATGTAATGTCCAGTTTATATACTAATTTGGCTAGTTTATTTGCTGGTTTATATATTGCCTTAATGTCCAATTTATTTACTAATTTGTCAAACTATATATTGCTGTAATGTTGATTATTTAGTGATTTGTCCAGTTTATTTACCAGTTTACATATTATTGCGATGCCCAGTTTATACACTAATATCGCCACATTATTTACCAGTTCATGTATGTAAGTTTGCACATTTGGTATATTAAATTATCCAGTTTATTTACCAGTAAATATATTGCTGTAATGTCTAGTTTATATACCGATTCGCTCGGTTTATTTACCACTTTATATTTTCCTGTAATGCCCAGTTTATATACTGTTGCCCAGTTTATTTACCAGTTTATATATCACTGTCCAGTTTATATATTAATTCAGACAGTTTATTTACCAGTTTAAATATCACTGCAGTGTCCAGTTTATATACTTATTTGCCCAGTTAATTTGCTAGTTTATATTTTGCTGCAATGTCCAGTTTACAAGCTAATTTGGCCAGTCTTTTTACCAGTACATATACTGTATATATATCCAGTTTTCTACTAATTTACCAATATACAGTTTTATACAAATATACCAATTTGTGTATTGCTGCATTGTCATTATATATGCTAATTTGGCCAGTTATAATGCACCAATGTAAATGCATAATTACTGGCCATTTAGGTAACTAGGGTCCAAGGGGTCAAGAAATTAGCATGTTGTAAGTTAAAAGTATTTTCTGGGTCAGGGAACCATGGATGGGGTTGGGGGTGGAGTCACACGAGGTTGGGCTGTGGCAATGGGAGGGGTTAAAGGCACATAGGTTGCCTTTCCTAGGGTCTCCTGAGATGGAAATCCCACACCCCTTGTGAATCACATTTTCCATGCTTAGGGCAATTATTTTTCTCTATAAAACCACCAGGGCCTAACATTCTTCATCACATTTCCTTTTGTTTTTATTAGGGGAATGGACACAAACGTTCAATGAACTGCACACAAAAGTAGATGACTTCTCATTGGATGAACAAACCAAAATCCAGGTTCCCATGATGACAAGAACTGGCCTGTTCAAGACTTATCGTGACCAGATGTATCATTGTGAGATGGTACAGCTGCCATACGAGGACAAGGCTTTCATGCTTATTGTTGTCCCTCAGTTGGGACAAATGGAAGATGCTGAAGAAGCCTTATTCAGAGAGAACTCTAAAGAACTGGATAGAATCTGCTGGTAGGAGGTAAAGGTTACTTTATCAGTGGGTGGTAAAATGTGTAAACTAATGTTCTGTACAAGGGCTAAATGCAACTTTCACAAATCTAAACATAGCCATGCTTTCATATAGCTTAAAGTTATCCAGATACCTTAAAAGAGAATTATAGAAGGAGGCTATACATTTGCTAAGCAGGAGAGCTTATCTAGGTAGGAGTCCTTCATAAATCAATCTGGGGTGTATCTATATAATTTGTGGATTTTCCTAACAAATTGTGATGGAAGTCAGAATTTTATTGAAGACACGGAGGCGGATTTTACGCTATAATCCTTCTCCACTCAGCAGCAAAGATAACTTTATTGTTTTATTAACTGTCAGGCAAATCCTCTCCACACAAGAGAAACAGCAAAACCACAGACGTACGTTTCGGCCTATATGAGCCTCATCAGTGTGGTACAGCCAAAACCCTCTGGGCACATGGAAGCAAGGGCCCATGCCTGGGATGCCCTTATACTTAGGGAGACAAAAAGAGTTGTGAGGAGCACACATCAAGCACGAACAAGATAAAGTGTCTCATTTTAGGCATGGGAGCCTCTCAGTGGTGCTACAACTCACATTTTTCACTCCCATGTGCCATTGCAGAGAGGAAATATCCATATCCATATCCATATCCATATCCATATCAGACTGGTCCTGCCCACAAACAGTCCAGCTCCTAAATGTCAGGCAAATCCTCTCCGCACGAGAGAAACAGCAAAACCACAGACGAATGTTTCAGCCTATGTGAGCCTCAAACGTGTGGTGCAGCCAAATCCCTCTAGGCACATGGAAGCAAGGATCCATGCCTGGGATGCCCTTATACTTAGGGAGACAAAAAGAGTTGTGAGGAGCACACATCAAGCACGAACAAGATAAAGTGTCGCATTCTAGGCATGGTAGCCTCTCAATGGTGCTACAACTCACATTCTTTACTCCCATGTGCCACTGCAGAGAGGAAATCTCCATATCCGACTGGTCCCGCCCACAGACAGTCCAGCTCTGAAATGTCAGGCAAATCCTCTCCGCATGAAAGAAACAGCAAAACCACAGACGTACGTTTCGGCCTATGTGGGCCTCGCCAGCATGGTGCAGCCAAATCCCTCTAGGCACATGGAAGCAAGGGTCCATGCCTGTGATGCCCTTATACTTAGGGAGACAAAAAGAGTTGTGAGGAGCACACAGCAAGATAAAGAGTCGCATTCTAGCCTCTCAATGGTATTACAACTCACGTTTTTCACTCCCATGTGCCATTGCAGAGAGGAAATCTCCATATCCATATCTAAATGACCCCACCCACAAACAGTCCAGCTCCGAAATGTCAGGCAAATCTTCTCCGCACAAGAGAAACAGTAAAACCACAGACGTACGTTTCGGCCTATGTGAGCCTCGTACGTATGGTGCAGCCAAATCCCTCTAGGCACATGGAAGCAAGTGTCCATGCCTGGGATGCCCTTATACTTAGGGAGACAAAAAGAGTTGTGAGGAGTACACATCAAGCATGAACAAGATAAAAGTGTCTCATTCTAGGCATGGTAGCCTCTCGATGGTGCTACAACTCACGTTTTTCACTCCCATGTGCCATTGCAGAGAGGAAATCTCTATATCCATATGAGACTGGTCCCTCCCCCAAAGAGTCCAGCTCCGAAATGTCAGGCAAATCCTCTCCGCACGAAAGAAACAGTAAAACCACAGACGTACGTTTCGGCCTATGTGGGCCTCCTCAGCGTGGTGCAGCCAAATCCCTCTAGGCACATGGAAGCAAGGGTCCATGCCTGGGATGCCCTTATACTTAGGGAGAGAAAAAGAGTTGTGAGGAGCACACATCAAGCACAGCAAGATAAAGAGTCGCATTCTAGGCATGGTAGCCTCTCAATGGTGCTACAACTCACGTTTTTCACTCCCATGTGCCATTGCAGAGAGGAAATCTCCATATCAAACTGGTCCCAGCCACAAACAGGCCAGCTCTGAAATGTTACGCAAATACTCTCCGCACGAAAGAAACAGTAAAACCACAGACGTACGTTTCACCTATGTGGGCATGGTGCAGCCAAATCCCTCTAGGCACATGGAAGCAAGGGTCCATGCCTGGGATGCCCTTATACTTAGAGAGACAAAAAGAGTTGTGAGGAGCACACATCAAGCACGAACAAGATAAAGTGTTGCATGCTAGGCATGGTAGCCTCTCAAGGGTGCTACAACTCACGTTTTTCACTCCCATGTGCCATTGCAGAGAGGAAATCTCCATATCCATATCCATATCCATATCAGACTGGTCACGCCCACAAACAGTCCAGCTCCGAAATGTCAGGCAAATTCTCTCCGCACAAGAGAAACAGCAAAACCACAGACATATGTTTCGATCTATGTGGGCCTCGCCAGCGTGGTGCAGCCGAATCCCTCTAGGCACATGGGAGCAAGGGTCCATGCCTGGGATGCCCTTATACTTAGGGAGACAAAAAGAGTTGTGAGGAGCACACATCAAACACGAACAAGATAAAGTGTCTTATTCTAGGCATGGTAGCCTCTCAATGGTGCCACAACTCACGTTTTTCTCTCCCATGTGCCATTGCAGAGAGGAAATGTCCATATCCGACTGGTCCCGCCCACAAACAGTCCAGCTCTGAAATGTCAGGCAAATCCTTTCCACACGAAAGAAACAGTAAAATCACAGACGTATGTTTCGGCCTATGTGGGCCTTGTCAGCGTGGTGCAGACAAATCCCTCTAGGCACATGGAAGCAAGGGTCCATGCCTGGGATGCCCTTATACTTAGGGAGACAAAAAGAGTTGTGAGGAGCACACATCAAGCACAGCAAGATAAAGTGTCGCATGCTAGGCATGGTAGCCTCTCAAGGGTGCTACAACTCACGCTTTTCACTCCCATGTGCCATTGCAGAGAGGAAATCTCCATATCCATATCAGACTGGTCCCTCCCACAAATAGTCCAGCTCCGAAATGTCAGGCAAATCCTCTCCGCACGAGAGAACCAGCAAAACCAAAGACGTACGTTTCGGCCTATGTGAGCCTCGTCAGTGTGGTGCAGCCGAATTCCTCTAGGCACATGGAAGCAAGAGTCCATGCCTGGGATGCCTTTATACTTAGGGAGACAAAAAGAGTTGTGAGGAGCACACATCAAGCTCGAACAAGATAAAGTGTCTTATTCTAAGCATGGTAGCCTCTCGATGGTGCTACAACTCATGTTTTTCACTCCTATGTGCCATTACAGAGAGGAAATCTCCATACCCATATGAGACTGGTCCCGCCCACAAAAAGTCAAGCTCTGAAATGTCAGGCAAACCCTCTCCGTACAAGAGAAACAGCAAAACCGTAGACGTACGTTTCGGCCTATATAAGCGTCGTCAGCGTGGTGCAGCCGAATCCCTTTAGGGGCATGGAAGCAAGGGCCCATGCCTGGGATGCCCTTATACTTAGGGAGACAAAAAGAGTTGTGAGGAGCACACATCAAACACGAACAAGATAATGTGTCTCATTTTAAGCATGGTAGCCTCCCATGTGCCATTGCAGACAGGAAATCTCCATACCTATATCAGACTGGTCCCACCCACAAACAGTCAAGCTCCGAAATGTCAAGCAAACTCTCTCCACACAAGAGAAATAGCAAAACCACAGACGTACTTTTCGGCCTATTTGAGCCTCATCAGTGTGATGCAGCCGAATCCCTCTAGGCACATGGAAGCAAGGGCCTATGCCTGGAATGCCCTTATACTTAGGGAGACAAAAAGAGTTGTGAGGAGCACACATCAAGCACGAACAAGATAAAGTGTCGCATGCTAGGCATGGTAGCCTCTCAATGGTGCTACAACTCACGTTTTTCACTCCCATGTGCCATTGCAGAGAGGAAATCTCCATGTCCATATCAGACTGGTCCCGCCCACAAACAGTCCAGCTCCGAAATGTCAGGCAAATTCTCTCCGCACAAGAGAAACAGCAAAACCACAGACGTATGTTTCGGTCTATGTTGGCCTCGCCAGCGTGGTGCAGCCGAATCCCTCTAGGCACATGGAAGCAAGGGTCCATGCCTGGGATGCCCTTATACTTAGGGAGACAAAAAGAGTTGTGAGGAGCACACATCAAGCACAGCAAGATAAAGTGTCGCATGCTAGGCATGGTAGCCTCTCAAGGGTGCTACAACTCACGTTTTTCACTCCCATGTGCCATTGCAGAGAGAAAATCTCTATATCCATATCCGACTGGTCCCGCCCACAAACAGTCATGTTCTGAAATGTCAGGCAAATCCTCTCCGCACGAAAAAACCAGCACAACCACAGACGTACGTTTCAGCCTATGTGAGCCTCATCACCGTAGTGCAGCCAAATCCCTCTAGGCACATGGAAGCAAGGGTCCATGCCTGGGATGCCCTTATACTTAGGGAGACAAAAAGAGTTATGAGGAGCACACATCAAGATAAAGAGTCGCATTCTAGCCTCTCAATGGTACTACAACTCACGTTTTTCACTCCCATGTGCCATTGCAGAGAGGAAATCTCCATATCCATATCCATATCCATATCCATATCCATATCCATATCCATATCCGAATGGCCCCACCCACAAACAGTCCAGCTCCGAAATGTCAGGCAAATCTTCTCCGCACGAAAGAAACAGTAAAACCACAGACGGACGTTTCGGCCTATGTGAGCCTCGTACGTGTGGTGCACCCAAATCCCTCTAGGCACATGGAAGCAAGTGTCCATGCCTGGGATGCCCTTATACTTAGGGAGACAAAAAGAGTTGTGAGGAGCACACATCAAGCACGAACAAGACAAAGTGTCTCATTCTAGGCATGGTAGCCTCTCATTGGTGCTACAACTCATGTTTTTCACTCCCGTGTGCCATTGCAGAGAGGAAATCTCCATATCCATATCCAACTGGTCCCTCCCACAAATAGTCCAGCTCCGAAATGTCAAGCAAATCCTCTTTGCACGAGAGACACAGCAAAACCACAGACGTACGTGTGGTGGCCTCTCAATGGTGCTACAACTCAAGGTTTTTCACTCTCACGTGCCATTGCAGAGAGAAAATCACCATATCAGACTGGTCACACCCACAGACAGTCCAGTTCCTAAATGTCAGACAAATCCTCTCTGCACGAAAGAAACAGCAAGCGCGAACAAAACAAAACAAAACAAAACAAAACAAAACAAAACAAAACAAAACAAAACAAAACAAAACAAAACAAAACAAAACAAAACAAAACAAAACAAAAAACCACAGCCATACATTTCATCCTCTATGACCCTCACCATTGCAGTGTAGACCAATCCCTGTAGGCACATGGAAGCAAGGGCCCATGCGTGGGATGACCTTATACTTAGGGAGACAAAAAAAAGTTGTGAGGAGCACACATCAAGCACGAACAAGATAAAGTGACGAGGCTCACAAAGGCCGAAATGTACGTTTTGCTGTTTCTCTAGTACATAGAGGATATGCCTAACATTTTGGAGCTGGACTGTCTGTGGGAGGGACCAGTCTGATGTGAAGACGGAGATTTTCTCTCTGCAATAGCGCATGGGAGTGAAAAACGTGAGTTGTAGCACTATTGAGAGTCTACTAGTGATGAGCGAGCACCCCAATGCTCGGGTGTTCGGGTGCTCTAACCGAGCACCCCCTGAGGCTCGAGTGCTCGGCCGAGCACCCGAGCCCCATTGAAGTCAATGGGAGGACTCGAGCATTACACCAGGCACCCCCTGCTCTGATGAGGGGAGGGTGCCTGGTCCATAGGAAAAGGGCAGAAAAGGATGGAAACACCACAGAAATGGTTCAGGGACAGCATAGGGAGGATGTCTGGATGCATCTTGGACTCCAACATCGCTGCTGGGAACGATCTTTCGCCCGTAGTACGCCATTTTTACAGACTGACCATAAAACACACAAAAAGGAAAATAAAAACGACTTTAGGCGAAAAATTGTTACCAAACAATATTTGCTGTATATTTACTTGTATATCATCTGCAAATTCTCCCAAAAATTTCCTTGGTTTTCGGAAGTGAGGCCATGATTAAGAGGGAAACGTGCGCAGAGGCAAATTCTCCCAAAAATTTCCTTGATTTTCAGAACTGAGGCCATGATTAAGAGGGAAACGTGCACAGAGGCAAATTCTCCCAAAAATTTCCTTGATTTTATTGAACTGAGGCCATGATTAAGAGGGAAACGTGCGCTGAGCCGACCATCTAAAACATTATGGGTGAGGGTCTGCTGCAGAGCTGACCATCCTAAACATTATATGCGAAGGCCCGCTAGTGAGCTGACGCTATAAAACATTATATGAGAGGGCCCGCTAGAGAGCTGACCCAATAAAACATTATATGAGAAGGCCCGCTGGTGAGCTGACCTATATAAAAATTGTCAAACAGGGCCCGCTGGTGAGCTGGCCCTATATAAAAATTATATCACAGGGCCCGCTGGTGAGCTGGCCCTATATAAAAATTATATCCCAGGGCATATGGAAGAGGAGGAGGAGGATGAGAAGATTAAGAGTCAACCATATACCCGTTTTTTGGGTGGAAGGGGTGAATGGGAATACAGAGTATTCCCATCATTGTAAATAACATATATAAAGTGAGTTTATGTTCCCCCGGGGCTTTCCTCCAGTGGAGTGGAGAAGTCAGGGGAAATCCAGGCCTTGTTCATTTTTATAAGTGTCAACCTATCAGCATTGTCGGTGGAAAGGCGGATACGCTTATCTGTTATGATGCCACCAGCAGCACTAAATACCCGCTCAGACAGAACGCTGGCGGCAGGGCAGGCCAGCACCTCCAAGGCATAGAGTGCCAGTTCATACCACGTGTCCAGCTTGGACACCCAGTAGTTGTAAGGCACAGAGGGATCATTGAGGACGCTGACACGGTCTGCTACGTACTCCTTCACCATCTTCCAAAACTTTTCCCTCCTTGTGACACTAGGCTGCGCATCAGGGTGAGGGTGCTGGCGGGGTGTCATGAAGGTGTCCCACGCCTTGGAGAGTGTTGCCCTGCCTTTCTCGGAACTGCTGTGTGCTCCCCTTTTCTCCCCTTCTCGGTTGGCCAAGGTAGCACGTACTCTGCCGCCAGCGTTGTCAGATGGAAAATTTTGGAGCAATTTTTCAACAAGAACCTTCTGGTATTGCACCATTTTGCTTGTCCTCTCCACCGGAGGAATGAGAGATGAGAAATTCTCTTTGTAGCGGGGGTCCAGAAGGGTGAACACCCAGTAATCCGTGTTGTCTAAAATGCGTGTAACGCGTGGGTCACGGGAAAGGCAGCCTAACATAAAGTCAGCCATGTGTGCCAGAGTACCAACAGGCAAGATTTCGCTGTCCTCACCAGGAGGATGACTCTCAATCTCCTCATCCTCTTCCTCCTCTTCTGCCCACCCACGCTGAAGAGATGGAACTAAAGTTCCATGGCTACCCTCTGTAGCGGAGACAACCGTGTCTTCCTCCTCCTCCTCCTCCTCCTCCTCCTCCTCCGCCTCCTCCAATTGTCGCTGAGAAGACGAAGTGAGGGTGCTCTGGCTATCACCTTGTGTAAGCTCTTCCTCCCCCATTTCCACCTCTTCCACATGCAAAGCGTCGGTTTTAATTGTGAGCAGCGAGCGTTTCAGTAGACACAGAAGTGGGATGGTTACACTGATAATAGCGTTATCGCCGCTCACCATCTGTGTCGATTCCTCAAAATTGCGTAAAACCTCACAGAGGTCTGACATCCATTCCCACTCCTCACTTCTGATTACAGGAAGTTGAACGGAGAGGCGACGACCGTGTAACAGCTGGTACTCCACTACTGCCCTCTGCTGCTCACAAAGCCGGGCCAACATGTGGAAGGTGGAGTTCCAGCGCGTGCTCACGTCACACAGCAGCCGGTGAGCTGGCAATTGTAAGCGCTGCTGCAGCTTCAACAGGCCGGCTGAAGCTGTTGATGACTTACGGAAATGTGCACACACGCGGCGCACCTTGGTCAAGAGATCATGCACATTGGGGTAGGTTTTTAGAAATCGCTGCACCACTAAATTAAATACATGCGCTAGGCATGGTACGTGTGTGAGCTTGCCGAGCTCCAAAGCCGCCACCAAGTTACGCCCATTATCACACACAACCATGCCTGCTTGCAGGTTGAGTGGCGAGAGCCACTGCTCGGTCTGGTGACTAATCCCCTGCAACAGCTCTGAGGCCGTGTGCTGTTTGTCCCCAAGGCAGATCAGCTTCAGCACGGCCTGTTGACGCTTCCCCACTGCAGTGCTACACTGCTTCCAGCTACTGGCTGATGGGGGAGTGGCGGTGTGTGTAGAGAATTCGGAGGTGGAAACGGAGGAGGAGGAGCCAATAACGTAGGTGCTGGTGGAAACCCTGATGGAGGTAGGGCCCGCAATCCTCGGCGTGGGTAGCACCCGTGCCATCCCAGGGTCCGAGTCGCTCCCAGCCTCCACGACATTCACCCAGTGTGCCGTCAGGGAAATGTAGCGTCCTTGGCCACAAGCACTTGTCCATGTGTCAGTCGTTAAGGGACCTTCCCAGTAACTGCGTTGGTCAGGGCACGGGTGATGTTACGGGACACATGGTGGTGTAATGCGGGGATGGCACACCGGGAAAAGTAGTGGCAGCTGGGGACCGCGTACCGAGGGACAGCTGCTGCCATCAGGCTGCGGAAGGACTCAGTCTCCACAAGCCTAAATGGCAGCATTTCGATGGCCAGTAATTTGGAAAGGTGTGAGGTTAGTGCTATGGCCTGTGGGTGGGTGGCTGGGTACTTTCTCTTGCGCTCAAATGCCTGGGGTAACGACATTTGGACGCTGTGCTGGGACAGGGAAGTGGATGTGGTCGCTGATGGTGCTTCAGATGCTACAGGTGCAGGGCGGGAGGTATGCGGGCCTGCGCCTTCGACAGGCGATTGGCCGGCACCGAAAACAGGGGAAGAGGAGGCAGTGGTGTGGCCTGCAGACACAGATGGGCGATCCAGGCGTTCCTCCCACTTACTACGGTGCTTGGATGCCATGTGTCGGATCATGCTGGTGGTGGTGAGGTTTCTAGTGTTCATGCCTCGGCTCATTCTGGTGTGGCACAGGTTGCAAACTACAATTCTTTTGTCGTCCGCACTTTCCTTAAAAAAACGCCATACCGCGGAACACCTACCCCTTGGCAAGGTAGATTTACGCAAGGGGGTGCTCCGTGGAACATTTGCGGGCCGGTTTGGTGCGGTCCGCCTTCTTTCTGTAGCCACACCACTGCCTCTTCCAGCCTGTTGCGGTGCTGCAGATGGCTCACCCTCAGGACTGCTGTCATCGCTCGGCTCTACACCTTCCCAGGTGGGGTCAGTCACCTCATCGTCCACCAAGTCCTCCTCCACTTCCTCACTCTGATCATCCTCCTCAAGTCTTGATCCCACCACATACTCAGTCATTGACAACTGTATAACATTCTCCTCAACAAGGTCTTGAGACGGAAATAGTGGTTGATTTAATGGCAACTGTGTCTCATCATCATCATCATCATCCACTACTTCCTTTGACCTTAAATGCCGTTCACATCTGTCATCTTCTTGAGATTGGGTAGCCTCTAGAGGTTGTGAATCAGGGCACAAGATGTCATGTTCCTCTGCAAGCGTGCTTGGAGAGAGGGTCAAATGAAGGATTGGTGATGAGACGAGCTCCTCACTATATCCCAGTGTGGGATCACTTCTTTGACCAGACCGTGTATGGTGGGAGGAAGGATGATCAGAGTGAGGATTATGTTGACCAGACTCTTGGCTACTGAGAGTGGACTTGGTGGAAGACAGGGTGGTGCTTAACCGACTGGAAGCAGTATCAGCTGTCATCCAACCGACCACCTGTTCGCAGTGGTCGGACCTCGAGAGTGATGTCCTGCGACGCCCTGTAAAATTACACATGAAGCTAGGTATGGTGGATGTCTTTCTTTCTTGTGCTCTGGCACCAGGCACAGTTTCTCCGCGTCCTGACCCGCGCCCTGAACTTTCAGGATCACGTCCACTTCCCCGTCCCTTTTTACCCGCCTTCTTCATCTTACACAGAATATGTGACTTTAATATTTGAGTTTGAAAACTTAACAGTATTTCTTATTATTCTGCAACTGTACAGAGTACACAGAATAGGCTGTTAAACGGCGGTGAAACACACTGAATGGAATATGTGACTTTAATATTTGAGTTTGAAAACTTAACAGTATTTCTTATTATTCTGCAACTGTACAGAGTACACAGAATAGGCTGTTAAACGGCGGTGAAACACACTGAATGGAATATGTGACTTTAATATTTGAGTTTGAAAACTTAACAGTATTTCTTATTATTCTGCAACTGTACAGAGTACACAGAATAGGCTGCTAAACTGCGGTGAAACACACTGAATGGAATATGTGACTTTAATATTTGAGTTTGAAAACTTAACAGTATTTCTTATTATTCTGCAACTGTACAGAGTACACAGAATAGGCTGTTAAACGGCGGTGAAACACACTGAATGGAATATGTGAGTTTAATATTTGAGTTTGAAAACTTAACAGTATTTCTTATTATTCTGCAACTGTACAGAGTACACAGAATAGGCTGCTGAACTGCGGTGAAACACACTGAATGGAATATGTGACTTTAATATTTGAGTTTGAAAACTTAACAGTATTTCTTATTATTCTGCAACTCTGCAGAGTACACAGAAAAGGCTGCTAAACTGCGGTGAAACACACTGAATGGAATATGTGACTTTAATATTTGAGTTTGAAAACTTAACAGTATTTCTTATTATTCTGCAACTGTACAGAGTACACAGAATAGGCTGTTAAACGGCGGTGAAACACACTGAATGGAATATGTGACTTTAATATTTGAGTTTGAAAACTTAACAGTATTTCTTATTATTCTGCAACTGTACAGAGTACACAGAATAGGCTGCTAAACTGCGGTGAAACACACTGAATGGAATATGTGACTTTAATATTTGAGTTTGAAAACTTAACAGTATTTCTTATTATTCTGCAACTGTACAGAGTACACAGAATAGGCTGTTAAACGGCGGTGAAACACACTGAATGGAATATGTGACTTTAATATTTGAGTTTGAAAACTTAACAGTATTTCTTATTATTCTGCAACTGTACAGAGTACACAGAATAGGCTGTTAAACGGCGGTGAAACACACTGAATGGAATATGTGACTTTAATATTTGAGTTTGAAAACTTAACAGTATTTCTTATTATTCTGCAACTGTACAGAGTACACAGAATAGGCTGCTAAACTGCAGTGAAACACACTGAATGGAATATGTGACTTTAATATTTGAGTTTGAAAACTTAACAGTATTTCTTATTATTCTGCAACTGTACAGAGTACACAGAATAGGCTGTTAAACGGCGGTGAAACACACTGAATGGAATATGTGAGTTTAATATTTGAGTTTGAAAACTTAACAGTATTTCTTATTATTCTGCAACTGTACAGAGTACACAGAATAGGCTGCTAAACTGCGGTGAAACACACTGAATGGAATATGTGACTTTAATATTTGAGTTTGAAAACTTAACAGTATTTCTTATTATTCTGCAACTCTGCAGAGTACACAGAAAAGGCTGCTAAACTGCGGTGAAACACACTGAATGGAATATGTGACTTTAATATTTGAGTTTGAAAACTTAACAGTATTTCTTATTATTCTGCAACTCTGCACAGTACACAGAATAGGCTGTTAAACGGCGGTGAAACACACTGAATGGAATATGTGACTTTAATATTTGAGTTTGAAAACTTAACAGTATTTCTTATTATTCTGCAACTGTACAGAGTACACAGAATAGGCTGCTAAACTGCGGTGAAACACACTGAATGGAATATGTGACTTTAATATTTGAGTTTGAAAACTTAACAGTATTTCTTATTATTCTGCAACTGTACAGAGTACACAGAATAGGCTGTTAAACGGCGGTGAAACACACTGAATGGAATATGTGACTTTAATATTTGAGTTTGAAAACTTAACAGTATTTCTTATTATTCTGCAACTGTACAGAGTACACAGAATAGGCTGTTAAACGGCGGTGAAACACACTGAATGGAATATGTGACTTTAATATTTGAGTTTGAAAACTTAACAGTATTTCTTATTATTCTGCAACTGTACAGAGTACACAGAATAGGCTGCTAAACTGCGGTGAAACACACTGAATGGAATATGTGACTTTAATATTTGAGTTTGAAAGCTTAACAGTATTTCTTATTATTCTGCAACTGTACAGAGTACACAGAATAGGCTGTTAAACGGCGGTGAAACACACTGAATGGAATATGTGAGTTTAATATTTGAGTTTGAAAACTTAACAGTATTTCTTATTATTCTGCAACTGTACAGAGTACACAGAAAAGGCTGCTAAACTGCGGTGAAACACACTGAATGGAATATGTGACTTTAATATTTGAGTTTGAAAACTTAACAGTATTTCTTATTATTCTGCAACTCTGCACAGTACACAGAATAGGCTGCTAAACGGCGGTGAAACACACTGAATGGAATATGTGACTTTGATATTTTAGTTTGAAGACTTAACAGTATTTCTTCCTATTCTGCAACTCTGCACAGTACACAGAATAGGCTGCTAAACTGCGGCGAAGCACACTGAATGGAATATGTGACTTTGATATTTTAGTTTGAAGACTTAACAGTATTTCTTCCTATTCTGCAACTCTGCACAGTACACAGAATAGGCTGCTAAACTGCGGCGAAGCACACTGAATGGAATATGTGACTTTGATATTTTAGTTTGAAGACTTAACAGTATTTCTTCCTATTCTGCAACTCTGCACAGTACACAGAATGTGCTGCTAAACTGCGGCGAAGCACACTGAATGGAATATGTGACTTTGATATTTTAGTTTGAAGACTTAACAGTATTTCTTCCTATTCTGCAACTCTGCACAGTACTCAGAATGTGCTGCTAAACTGCGGCGACGCACACTGAATGGAATACGTGACTTTGATATTTTAGTTTGAAGACTTAACAGAATGTGCTCTAATCTGCAACTTTGCACACTAAACAGAATGTGCTCTAATCTGCAACTTTGCACACTAAACAGAATGTGCTCTAATCTGCAACTTTGCACACTAAACAGAATGTGCTCTAATCTGCAACTGTGCACACTAAACAGAATGTGCTCTACTCTGCAACTTTTCACACTAAACAGAATATTTTTTTTTTTTTTTTTTTTGTTTTTTTCCCCCCACACACAATATAACCTGCTGCCCCCACACACAGTAGTCCTAAAAAGGACTTTTGGTTCTTTTTTGTCACAATTTTTGTTTTTTCCTCCCTACACTGCCTTTCCCTTCCTATCCTCAGCTCTCCCTGGCTCAGACTGAGCCGAACTCGATGGTCAGGTGCTATACAGCACCTGACCACGGGTTCTGGCCAGCCAATCAGTGTAATGCCAGCAGCCAACATGGCTGCTGGCATTACACCGATGTCAGAGCCTCCCTGCACGTTTATTGGCTGCGCAGCAGCCGCAAAACGTGCGGGGAGGAGACCCGAACATGGCGGGCGAGCACATGCGGTACTCGTACGAGTACCGCCATGTGCCGAGCAGAGCGATGCTCGAGCCGATCCGAGCATCGGCCGAGCATGCTCGCTCAACACTAGAGTCTACCATGCCTAGAACAAGACACTTTATCTTGTTTGTGCTTCATGTGTGCTCCTCACAACTCTTTTTGTCTCCCTAAGTATAAGGGCATCCCAGGCATGGGCCCTTGCTTCCATGTGCTTAGAGGGATTTGGCTGTACCACACTGATTAGGCTTCCATAAGCTGAAATTGAGGTCTGTGGTCTGGCTGTTTCCCTTGTGCAGAGAGGTTTTGTCTGACATTTTGGAGCTGGATTGTCTGTGAGCGGGATCAGTCACATGTGGATATGAAGATTTTCTCTCTGCAATGGCACATGAGAGTGAAAAACGTGAGTTGTAGCACCATTGAGAATCTACCATGCCTTAGAACAAGACACTTTATCTTGTTTGTGCTTGATATGTGCTTCTCACAACTCTTTTTGTCCCCCTAGAGGTTCAAGTAGACAAGTATATATATTTATAATGCATTAAGCAAAGATCATAGTTATCTGAAGGCAGGAATACCAGGCTAGACAGGCAGAAGAGGGATAAACCCAATGCACTGTAGAGAATGGCCAAGAAAAAATGGCCCAGATAGATGGGTATAACTACAATGGGCACAAAAATGAACTAGCTAGAAGGAAAACACACATCCAGAGTACTGGGTGTCCCGCGCTCAAATGCCTGGCCAAGAAAGCAATGAGAGGGCAAAGACTTCATAAGCTGAACCGCACATGCGTGATGACGCTGTTCGGCTTACACAGTGCTACCAGTGCATCGGCTCTACTGACGTGAGGAAAATAACGAAGAGAAAGGGGCTCAGAGTAAAAGATCCTGAGAGCACAGGTCAGCATGACAATGAAGAAAACACAAAGTGAATACAGTACACCGGGGAACAAGGGGTAAAGAAAAACCCAGGCAGCAGAGAAAATGCCAATGCCAGAGGATGGCACGATAAAACACTGAGATTCAGACACAGTAAGGCCAAAGAAGCCCAGGCAGCAGAGAAAAACAGCAAGCTCAGAAAATGGCAAGATAAAACAGCAGGAGATTTGGACACAGACTAAAGGGCACACAGAAGCCCAGATCAAATAAGGCAACAAGCCCAAGGGAAAATTGAAGCAATGCAAGATAGAAAATAGTGAAACTTCAGTCAGCACTCAAAAGGACATTACAAAAAAGTCTAACACAAATTATTAATCTATAATCCTTGTAAAACAAAGGGTAATACACATAGAAATGGCATAACATTTAGTACACAGGAAAAAATACATGACCTGATCCTCAGTGAGCAGCAAAGAAAGAGAGAAGTGGACAGATGACATCACTATTTCAAGGGAATGATGGACTGGGATTGGTCAAGGGGAGGGGTATACTGATACTGAAGTATTTTGTTCTGTCTGTTAACAATAAAGTTTGCTTTGCTGCTGAGTGGAGTAGTGGAGAAGGATTATAGAATAATATGACGCCTCCGTGCTTGCCATAAAATTACTGTGTGCAATAGAAGGACTTGCCTAGGTAGGAGTCCATCATATAGCAGTCAGGTGTATGTATAAAATTACTGTGTGTAACAGAAGCATTTACCTAGGTAGGAGTCCATCATACAGCAGTCAGGTACATCTATATAATTACTATGTGTGACAGAAGCACTTACCTAGGTAGGAGTCCATCACACAGCAGTCAGGTGTATTTACATAATTACTGCGTGTGACAGAAACACTTACCCAGGTAGGAGTCCATCATACAGCAGTCAGGTGTATCTATATAATTACTGTGTGTATCAGAAGTACTTACCTAGGTAGGAGTCCATCAAACAGCAGTCAGGTGTATCTATATAATTACTCCGTGTGACAGAAGCACTTACCTAGGTAGGAGTCCATCATACAGCAGTCAGGTGTATCTATATAATTACTGTGTGTAACAGAAGGACACACCTAGGTAGGAGTCCATCACACAGCAGTCAGGTGTATCTATATAATTACTGTGTGTAACAGAAGCACTTACCTAGGTAGGAGTACATCACACAGCAGTCAGGTGTATCTATATAATTACTGTGTGTAACAGAAACACTTACCTAGGTAGGAGTCCATCATACAGCAGTCAGGTGTATCTGTATAATTACTGTGTGTAACAGAAGCACTTACCTAGGTAGGAGTACATCACACAGCAGTCAGGTGTATCTGTATAATTACTGTGTGTAACAGAAACACTTACCTAGGTAGGAGTCCATCACACAGCAGTCAGGTGTATCTATATAATTACTGTGTGTAACAGAAGGACTTACCTAGGTAGGAGTCCATCAGACAGCAGTCAGGTGTATCTGTATAATTACCGTGTGTAACAGAAGCACTTACCTAGGTAGGAGTCCATCATACAGCAGTCAGGTGTATCTATATAATTACTGTGTGTCACAGAAGCACTTACCTAGGTAGGAGTCCTTCATACAGCAGTCAGGTGTATCTATATAATTACCATGTATAACAGAAGGACTTACCTAGGTAGGTGTCCATCACACAGCAGTCAGGTGTATCTATATAATTACTGTGTGTAACAGAAGCACTTACCTAGGTAGGAGTCCATCATACAGAAGTTAGGTATGTATTTGTACCTTTTCTCTATAACAGGATTTACCTAGATAGGTGTAGCTCATGTAATTAACATGTACCTCCTAAACCTTCATGTTTGATATGATTCCCTTGTGCGTTATTATTTTTTCTGTAGCTTTGTGGAACTTTCAGTGCCCAAGTTCTCTCTCAGTGGTTCAGTTGATCTGAAGGACACACTCAGTGAGATGGGGATGGAGGAGATTTTCAGTGATAAAGCTGATCTTTCCGGTATAACTGAAGAAACCAGTCTCAGGGTTTCTAAAGTAAGTAAATCAAATAATGTACTGTTCAGCTTTCAGCATTTACTAGGGTGAGGTGCTGTAAAAAAATATTTAAAAATATTTTCTTTTTAATAACAAAATGGCAATTCATCCTTTATCCCATTATCTCCATTGGTTTATGGTTCCTTGTACTGTAGATTTCATATACAAATAGAAACAAAATAACTCTTCATGCAAATAACCAAGTTTCTGGTCCTGAAGTCCTGCATAAAAGGTTACCTTCGTGGACATGATATTGTCACATACCTGAGATAGGGCCACAAAGTACCCAGATGGACTAAGACTACCAACTGGAGGGCAAAAGTGAGAGAGTGCAGGTAGAGAACAGTGCAATGGTTGGAGCGATCTTGTTCTGACCTCAGGCCGAGGTTAAAGTTGCCCAAAACAAGGTCACATAACCTGACCCAGTTGAGAAGAGACACGAAAAGGATAGTATCTTGTTTATTCCTGGGGATCCGTGACAGATAGTCTCACCAGCACCTGTTGGTTAGCAGGTCTATGGATACTAGTGGTGATCTCAAGGTTCAGTAGTAGGGTCCACAGTGCTGAGGAAAGAAAGGATAGGACAGGTGACACGTTATCTGTCAAGGGTGCAGGAAAAAGTCAGGACAGGTGATACTGGTGCATAGTCATGGTTGTAGCCAAAAGTTAGAAAGAGCGTACAACCACATAACACCTTAACTATGTCACCAGGATTAAAATGGGACATGAGAATCTCACGCTGCATGACAGCGAGAGATTCTCAGGTCACCTACTGAAAAGGGCGCATCCCGGTCTTGCCGGCCGGCACCATCTCCCCTGTTCTAGTTATTAAAAAAAGCCAGACAAAAAAGAACACCTGTGTTTCTGGAGGCGGTGCGCTGCCCCGGCTCTACCTCCCCGTCTCTCAGTGGCGTAACAATAGGGGTCGCAGCGGTCGCACCTGCGACTGGGCCCGTCACTCAAGGGGCCCGGCCGCCGCCTGCGACCCCCTCGCCCGCAGCAGTCACCTACCTGATCTCCCACTCAGTGCGCCGCTCTAGTAATACAGAGCGCTGGGAGATGACATCATCTCCCAGCCTCTGCATTACTAGAGCGGCGCGCGGGAGCTCCAGTTACAGAGATCTGTGCCGAAGGAGGCACAGATCTGTAAAGACACTCCGCTAGACCACCTGGAACTGGAGGTAGGGGCAATGTGTAGATGAAGGGGCAATGTGAAGATGGGGCATTGTGGAGATGAAGGGGGCATTGTGGAAGGGGCAATGTGGAGATGAAGGGGGCATTGTGGAGATGAAGGGGGCATTGTGGAAGGGGCAATGTAGAGATGAAGGGGGCATTGTGGAGATGAAGGGGGCATTGTGGAAGGGGCATTGTGGAGATGAAGGGGGCATTGTGGAAGGGGCATTGTGGAGATGAAGGGGGCATTGTGGAAGGGGCAATGTGGAGATGAAGGGGGCATTGTGGAAGGGGCAATGTGGAGATGAAGGGGGCATTGTGGAGATGAAGGGGGCATTGTGGAAGGGGCATTGTGGAGATGAAGGGGGCATTGTGGAAGGGGCAATGTGGAGATGAAGGGGGCATTGTGGAAGGGGCAATGTGGAGATGAAGGGGGCATTGTGGAGATGAAGGGGGCATTGTGGAAGGGGCAATGTGGAGATGGAGGGGGCATTGTGGAAGGGGCAATGTGGATGAGGGGGCCAATGTGGTCGGGGGGGCCCATGGCAATTCTTGCACCAGGGCCCGGTGGCTTCTAGTTACGCCTCTGCCGTCTCTGCTTTGTTTCCACACAGATTAAAGGCACTCCACGCAGCGTTGTCATCATCGGTCAGCAAGTAACATATGACGCTGACACTGCACTAAAAGACATACGGACTGATGAACCAATGGCAGACAGAACCGGCCAGGAAGACTAGGATGCGCCCTTTTAGCCTTTCAAGTGTGTGCTGCAGAATGCCTTTAATCTGTGTGGAAAAAAAGCAGAGATGGGGAGATATGCAGCAAGACTGGGATGCGCCCTTTCACGGGGAGGTAGAGCCAGGGCAGAGCGCCACCTCCAGGAACACAGGTGTTTTGTTTTTTTTTTGTTTGGCTTTTTTTGATAACTAGAACAGGGGAGACAGCGCTGGCCAGCAAGACTGGGATGCACCCTTTTCAGTAGGTGACCTGAGAATCTTGAGCTGTCAGTAGGTGACCTGAGAATATTGCACTGTCATGCAGCACGAGATTCTCATATCGCCATTTTAATCCTGGCGACATAGTTAAGGTGTCATGTGGTCGCACACTCTTTCGAGTGCAACCTTTTAAAAGGATTCCGCTTCATAGTCGAGGTTGCAGCCTATAGTGAGAACAGGTGACTCAGGATCAAGGATAAGGTAGGCCAGGAATCTGTACACAGGAGGAAATCCGGAGCACGGTGCTCAAAGATGGAGAGTGAACTCTTGGCACAAGCAAAGACAGAATGCAACTGGCCGGGTATAAATTCCTCTTATGGCAAAACTGACTACGCACAAGAGAAGCCACATTACAAATGCACAACCAGGGCCGAATTTCCCAATAGGCAGAGTAGACAACTGTCTAAAGCTCCAAATACTGAGGGGTAGTGTTCCAGATGTTCTGGCCAAACCCACAAATTTACCCTTGTGTCACTTTTCAAACAATATCAAACAATCCTGTTATGTCCATGGGGGCAGACATTGCAGTTGTTGACAATTTTTTCAAACTGAAGCAGGCTGAGTGCAAGAGACTACTTAACCCTTTAAAGACCAATGGGGTGCACGGTACATTTCAAAGCAACATGTTGCACCCCCACCCCTAGTCCTGAAGAGATAAGATTTCCATGTGCAGTGATCACTAGTTTGCGGTCCTGTGGTCCTGCTAGCAGGTGTCATGTCGGCCTCCGTTAGACACAACATCCAGGACTGAATGAGGATGTCACCATGTCAGCGAAGGCACAACGGCAATATTCATAGGGGTCCATAGGATTTTTCTGGCCACAGATAGACAAATGAAAGTAATTATTAGGAGGGATTGCTTCTTCATTAATAAATATTACCAAAATAATAAAAGTTATAAATAAAATGACTGTTGCTTGTGATTAAAACTAAACAACCATTTAAAGGGATAGTAATGCTTCACAGTAAAAGCAGCTCCAATTAATCTTCACAGTATTTGGGCCATGGAGGGTGTTATTTCAGTACTGTCAGAGTTAAGGGGTAAACTTTCCAAGTGACGTCACTTCTTCTTTTTCCTGCGGCGCTAGTTGTGCCTCACAGCTCTGCAGGACGTCCCCTCTTTCTAAAATCTCCTCCCACATCCCTCACAGCTCTGCAGGACGTCTCCTCTTTCTAAAATCTCCTCGCACCTCCCTCCCAGCTCTGCAGGACATCTCCTCTTTCTAAAATCTCCTCCCACATCCCTCCCAGCTCTGCAGGACGTCTCCTCTTTCTAAAATCTCCTCGCACCTCCCTCACAGCTCTGCAGGACGTCCCCTCTTTCTAAAATCTCCTCCCACATCCCTCCCAGCTCTGCAGGACGTCCCCTCTTTCTAAAATCTCCTCCCACATCCCTCACAGCTCTCCCGGGAGCGAACATGTTCCAACTTCTCCCACAGTACGTGCAATCACAGTGCAGAGCTTAAAGGGATAGAAATGTTTCACAAAAAACAGCAGCTCCTATTAATCTTCATAGTATTTGGGCCATGAAGAGTGTTATTTCAATACTGTCAGAGCTGTAGTACAAGAGTAATTGAATGATAAAGTATCCCCCTCCCGCCCCTTTTACCTAGTGTAAGACACCTCCCCTCAGATGTGGAATCTGGTCTCTTGACCGGACAGGTCACAGCAAGGGACAATCTTCTTACTGTGATCATAAGGAAAACCCTGCCCCCCTTGACAGGTATTTCAGGTTTTTACTTATGATCACTGAAGACTGTCCCTCTCTGTGATCCATCCGGACAGTCTTGCTGCTCTGAGGTGAACAGTGTTACATCAGTAAAAGGGGCGGGAGGGGGACACTTTATCATTCAATTACTCTTGAATTTTTTTTTGTGAAACATTACTATCCCTTTAACATAATTTTACAATAACCACTGACTGCTTCTCTAAAAGTTCTTGTAAACATTAACCCTTTGAGTGCCAGAGAGGTACCTGACACTTGTTTTCCCTCTAATCAATTCCTCTAGGCTTCGCACAAAACTGTGTTAAATGTTAATGAATATGGGACGGAAGCGACTGGAGCTACAGGCTTGGAACCAGTCCCCACATCAACGTTCGCAGAGTTTAAGGTAAATAAACCTTTCCTCCTGGTCATCTACAGCGAGGAGACCGAGTGCATTGTCTTCATGGGGAAAGTGCTGGACCCGACCAAGAAAGAGTGAACATAACCAAGCGCAGGATATCATCCTTATACCTTCTGGAGCTCATACACAAAGACAGAGAGGAGACATTCTAAAGATACCAACTGCACCATAGGGAGTAACTGACTATTACAGACATTTCAGTTTGATTTAAATGGGACAAAGGGTAAAATTCTCTGAACGCTAGATGGGTCTCTGTTATAATTTGTAGCAATCATGGTGTCTAAAGCCCCATTTAAAGGAAAAGGAATTTTGACTTGTCTCCTACGGGGTGCTGTTTGTAAACCCTATATTTTTCTCTGCAAAATTTCAGCAGTTGTGTCACAAGTGTAATGTTGCCCACTGAACATTGTTATATATATGTATATCACAAAATAAATTATTGCTTACAGATTCCTCAGATTTTCCACAAAATGAACCGTGTTGACCAAAGTTTTAAACCAAATAAAACTGGTACAAATACTATGTCAGCCAATTCACTAAACGATGAATTTGGTGCAAAAAAACCTGTCAGTCAGTTCACCAAATTGATGTGACGTCTTTCATCATTCAGTGAACTGGCAGACATATTATTTGTACCAAATTTATTTGGTGAAAAACATTGGTCAACACAATGCATTTTGTGGACTTTCTAAACAATTTTGTAAGCAATAAGTTATTTTGTGTTATGTATATAACAACATTCAGCGGGCAACATTACTTTTGTGACACAAATGCTGTGGACAAAACTGGAGAAATTCTGGAGGTAATCAACTGAACCGTGTGAGACTATTGGGTGCCAGTAGTCTCCAGCAGTTGATTACCTTCAGAATTTCTCCAGTTTTTAAGTTGTATAGAAGGCTGAGTATCTGCAACACAATATATTGCAAAATATTGCATGTTTCTAGAATCGCAGACATGCAGGACTCTGTATTCAGCTAATTCATGTATATCTGTGTCCAGTGGGAATTTGTTACATTAAAGCGGAACTACCACCGCTAAACAACTTGAGCTCAAATAATTCCCCATCTGGCGACTAGCTGCTTAGTAGCGCTAGTCGCCAAAATGGTTACCTTGTTAAATAGGATTATGTATTCTTCCTTGGCTGACAGGCAGGAAACAGTGCAGACATCTTCCCATAGTGATGTCTGCGCTCCTGCTCTGTCAGTCCCAGCCGGCTCTAGGAGGCGTTGCTAGGAGCCATTCGGCTCCAAAAGGGACTGACAGCACAGGCGTGCAGACGTCACTATGGGAAGATGTCTGTGCTCCATCCTGCCTGTCAGCCCGGGTAGAATGGATAATCCTATTTAACAAAGTAATAATTATGGCGACTAGGGCTACTAAGCAGCTAGTCGCCAGATGGGGAATTATTTGAGCTTAAGTTGTTTAGAGGTGGTACTTCCGCTTTAAAACCCTTTGAGTGCCAGAGTGGTATGCAACGCATTGCAATGTGTTGCATACTTCTCTGGCACTCAAAGGGTTATAACGATGTGGCTGAACATAATTTCTCTCATGGAAAAAATGTGGAGTATTAATTTTGCTAAAATGGATAGATGAATCAATATCTTTAAATACGGGATGCTAAAATTAATATACCTTAGAGTGCACTTCCAGCCATTTCAAATACTGCTCATAATACATGGGGGCTGTGCACTAAGCAGTTATAAAGAGGTGATAACGTGGAGATAACTTCTCCAGTGATATCAATTCTCCAGTTCTGTGTTATTTTATGGAGCCTTTGCACTAAGATTTTAAAAGTTGGAGAAATCTTAGTGCATTGGCTCCACAGAATAAGATAGAAGAGGCAGCGGCGTAACTAGATGCCTCCCCACCACCACACTGGCCCCCCTCAACCACACTGACCTCCTCTACAATGACCCTCAATCTCCATAATGCCCCCATCTCCTACCTCCCTGGAACTCCCACGCGGTCCTCTTAGTAATGCAGAGCGATAGGAGATGATGTCATCACCCTGCATTACTAGATGATGTCATCTCCCAGCGCTCACTCTGCATTACTAGAGCACCGGAGGAAGATTGCGGGCCCAGGCGGAGGGGTTGCAGGGGGCGGCCGGGCCGGGCCCTCTATAGTTACTCCACTGAGAAGAAGTGATATCACTCAAGAATTCATCTCCACATTATCACCTCTTTATCACTCCTTAATAAATCTCCCCCCAAGGTGTGTACTATCTGACATCTTTTAGTCATACTCCATAATCTTTGTGATTTGAGTTTGGAACCAAATTGTAACTAACATAAGTGGGACTCTTGGGCTTCTTTAAATCACTGTTTCTCACACTTACTATTTTCTTATGGGTATCTTTTTGAGTGGATATTTAAAAAAGCAGTAAACTTTTTTTTATGAAAACACATATTTTAAGGAGTATTTCCTGCTGAATAAAACAAGGTCACTCCCACCACTGTCAGATGTTTTATTCAAAATTTCTATCAGTTTAAATAATCAGGAAGTGAATTTACTGTGTTTACTTCCTGATAGTTCTGACAGGAAATTAATTTACTGTGTTTACTTCCTGATAGTTCTAACTGACAGGAAGTGAATTTACTCTGTTTACTTCCTTATAGCTCTAACTGACAGGAAGTGAATTTACTGTGCTTACCTCCTGTTAGTTCTAACTGACAGGAAGTGACCCAACAGTTTCTATCACATTCTATGGAGAACTGTATGTCTCTGACTTTTCTGACTTTCCTCTCCATTAAAATCTAACAGGAAATCTAATTAGAATTAGACCACTAGATGGCACTGCTAATGTAAAAAAAAACATGGGTTTAAACTGTAATAACTCTGGAAATATAAATCTCTCTGCAGTGGGAGTTCCCTTATTTTACTCAATAGGAAAATCCCTACAATATATATTTTTTCATAAAAAAAAAGTTTACTGCTCCTTTAAGACAAAGAAATAGCTGTGAAATGTTAGGTCAAGACTAAGTGTTGTAATAAGTGAAATGCGTTGATCATTCAGCTCACATCTGTTCATGACGATATCTCCCGTTCTGTATCTTTATGTTTCATGACTCTTTCAAGCCCTTTGATGTTTTATGCTTTGAATACACAATAAATGTATTGTTTTTAATTTGGATTTCTCGTTACTACAAGATATGTTTGGTGCAGTCAATATATTGTTTGTTTGAATCTGATACATTTACACAGAACTGGTCTTATTGTTTCGCGGAGGAATGTATCACTGTACAATTAAAGTGGTTTGATGATCTCCAACAAAATTTCTCTTTTTATTTTCATTAACAGAATCTCTGTTTGGAATAATTAGTCAAGAGATCAGAAAAATGCCAAGTGATTGCTTTAATAAATGTTTTAGGAAACATTTCACAGAATTAGGAGTACTCTGTTTTACTTTACAGGAAAAGCCATACATTATATTTTTGCCTGTTATGGTTGGCAAGCAAAACCAGGAGTCAGACAGTATAGTTAATAGAACCTTTATTATGAGAATAATAACAGTAATGCAATATATAAATATACACACAGTGGGTAATAGAAAAGGCAAGTACTGTATCAGGAATAGCAGTCTCCCAATCCCTGCACCACACTGTCCGAGACTAGGCCTCAGCCCACTGGAGTCTCATGGTAAGGTAACGCCCAAGAGATACTGACTCAGTCTGTAGTCAGTAGCTAGGAGTCTGCTAGAGCCCCAGGTCAGTACTAGGAAGGATGTCTGAATAACGGAACCAACAAACTGAGTGAACAGACAGAGCCTTCTAGTAATCACCAGATAGGATAGTCAGATAAGCCTAGGTCATACACGGAGCGGGTAGTCAGCCAGAGCCACAGGTTTGCACCAGAAAGGATATCCACTGAAGCGATGGAATGCTGGATGCGCAGTGGATGGAGCCCCAGGTCAACACCAGAGTGGGGTGTCAACAAGCCTAGGATATACACGGAGCGGGTAGTCAGCCAGAGCCACAGGTTTGCACCAGAAAGGATATGTGAGCCAAATCGGAACGCCAAGGTGAATAGTCAGACAGAGCCACATGTCAACACCAGAATGGATGGACAGACAAGCCGGATCATACAGAGGAATCAGGAATACTAGAAAATGAACTGCTCAGAACAACAACGTAAGGATGACTGAGTCAGGACTCAGTCTGCCCTTTAAACCCCTCCACAGTAAGTAGGTAGGAGGAGCAGCTAGGGGGAGGAAGTAGGTAGGAGGAAACTACAGGAAACAAACACACATAAAACAGAGGCCTGCAGCATGCTTGAAGCCTCTTGCCTGCAGATGAAGCGTGGAAAAATGCAGAGCGTCGCTGAAGCGGTGGCGCTGGAAACAAGGTACTGTGACATTGCCATAATTAGGGTATACTGCCCCTTTAAGTTACTACCACAAAACAGTAGTCCACAACATTTGATATTGATACTATTTTAACTCCGTGTACGTTAGAGCATCCATTGCATTGCAGAGGATTCTAATATCTGAGTGAAGGGTTTGATTGTTAGGGTTCGATTTTGTGTAAAACAATAAAGGATACACCACGGCAAGAAGCCTGAGAACCATCTGTTGTAAACTAACCCAACAATTCCACACCCACTCCCTGCCCACCCCACACACCCTGCACTGACTGGGATGATTCCACAGACAGGTTCTTTCTGTAGGATTTCACGGGAGTGGGTACCTGTGCCAGGGGCAGGGTGGTTTACATAGTAACATAGTCGATGAGGCTAAAAAAAGACATGCGTCATCAAGTCCAGCCCATGGTAAGTCACCGCTCTTGATCCAGAGGAAGGCAAAAAAAAAACCCTGAAGCCATTTCCAGTTTAGGCCACAAGTAGGTAAAACAATTCCTTCCTGACTCCAAATGGCAGTCAGATATTTCCCTGGATCAACATCCTATCTGCATTGAAGCCATCTGTTATAATTCTCAATATTGTTCTGTGCTAGATAGGCATCCTTTGCTTTTTTGAAAGACATTACAGCACCCGCAAGCACAACATCCCAAGGCAAAGAATTCCATAGCTTTACCACCCTTACTGTAAAAAATCTAAGCCTTTGTTTTAGTAGAAAGAGCCTTTCCTTAATGGATGACCTCTTGTTCTTAGCTCAGCTCTTTGTGTAAATAATTAATTGGCTAGTTCTTTGTATTGACCTTGAATGTATGTGTATATGATAATCATATCACCCCTTAGACGTCTCTTCTCTAATATAAACAAACCCATTTTGGCTAGTCTCTCTTTATAACTCAGATCCTCCAGTCCCTTTATCAGTTTTGTTGCATGTTGCACGTTTTCCAGTTCAATAATGTATTTTTATAAGAACTGGTGCCCAAAACTGTTTGCTGTGGTAGGGAGACAAGATGTGCAGCAAGTGTGAGGATCCAGTGGTCTACACCAGACAAGCTCCTCAGATCTTGTTATGTGGATGGTCCGAGTGAGATGGAGTGGACAGCCACAGGCAGAAAAAGGAGCATTGATCTCTCTTCCCATATTTTTAGGGTCAAGAGAAACCCAACTAGAGGAGGAAGGCAGTTTTGGGTTCACAAAACAGTATTTGTCTTTCTCAAAAATAGGAAGAGTATAAAGGAAAGGAAACAGCTAAATGTAAGAGAATATAAAATGTTTTCATATATATATGTAGGCCTCCATTTAATATCCCACCAGAGGATTCAGTGGTCCTAAAGTCTGCTCTGGTTAGAAACATCCTTAACATTCAAATGGTTAAAGGAGTAGTAAACTTTTTTTTTATGAAAACACATATTTTATAGAGCATTTCCTGCTGAATAAAACAAGGTCACTCCCGTCGCTTTCAGATGTTTTATTCAAAATTTATAGCAGTTTAAATAATCAGGAAGTGAATTTACTGTGTTTACTTCCTGGTAGTTCTGACAGGAAGTGAATTTACTGTGTTTACTTCCTGATAGTTCTAACTGACAGGAAGTGAATTTACTGTGTTTACTTCCTGATAGTTCTAACTGACAGGAAGTGACTCAGCAGTTTCTATCACATTCTATGGAGAACTGTATGTCTCTGTCTTTTCTGACTTTCCTCTCCATTAGAATCTAACAGGAAATCTAATTAGAATTTGACCACTAGAGGGCACTGCTAATGTAAAAAAAAAATAGGTTTAAACTATAATAACTCTGGAAATATAAATCTCTCAGCAGTGGGAGTACCCTTATTTTACTCAATAGGAAAATCCCTACAATATATATTTTTTCATAAATAAAGTTTACTTACTGCTCCTTTAAAGGCCCCTTGTAAATAATGTTGAACTTTAATTTCTCCCCTGTGTTGTAGTTGGTATGTCCCAGAATTGTGTAAGTTCTTCTTAGCAGGTCGGCCTCTTTCTGAATTGGTAGATTTCTGGAGCAAACCAGCTGTTCCATAGGGAAAAAACAAAAATACCAACTGCTTCAAATGGGGCATGTAATCTCTTATATACTAGAGAGGTCTCCACTATACTGCAAGGCAGTACACCAGAGGTTTTCAGGGTATGGAAGCCTAGTTTTCAAGAAATGAGAATTGGTCCAGTTATTCTTAGTACATGAGCCTCAATGTTCCAAATATGTAAATATTTCTGCGCCCTGAATACTATATAATTCATCTAAGTCAGAGAGAGAAATAAAACAACATAGATAACATCAAATGTATCCCTAAAAACATTATTCTTAGGATGATCATCAACACTAATATAGTAGAACCTTGATACTACCCACCCAGGTAATGGAAATATACAAAAATATACACAATTTCACAGTCGTTCCTCACAGAAGTTCTCGCTTCACCATAGAAGATAATGCTCTCAAAAGAAGATTTTAAAACAATGTAACAGGTTTCTTAGGAAAAAGTATCTACTTCGCCATCAGAAACCCGCCACACATCTCTTCAACGGTAAAGCAAAAAATAACCTCCATGTGGAGGTTCTTCTTTTGAGAGCATTATCTTCTATGGTGAAGCGAGAACTTCTGTGAGGAACGACTGTGAAATTGTGTATATTTTTGCATTTTTCCATTACCTGGGTGGGTAGTATCAAGGTTCTACTATATTAGTGTTGATCATCCTAAGAATAACGTTTTTAGGGATACATTTGATGTTATCTATGTTGTTTTATTTCTCTCTCTGACTTATGTGAATTATATAGTATTCAGGGCGCAGAAATATTTAGATATTTGGAATTTGTGTCTTTTATAACACATAGAGTGATAGTGTTAGTTTTTATTTCTTGCTGACCTTTATAACTAATACATTCTAGATTGGTGAATTTTCACTTTGGTGTTTTGCGCACTTAGGATTTGATATATGAGCCTCAATGTGTCTGGGAGTCTGTCTGTCACCGCTCCGGTTGTTTCCCCTCCGGCCGTGTCTCTTTCCTTTCTGCGGCTCCTTCTTCCAGGTCTTGGTGCGCCCGGTTCGCGCATGCGCTTTCTTTGGCTGCCTTCAGCTCGGCAGCTGCGCATGCGCCCGGCCAGCACTCGGGTCGTTAGTCCTCCTCCTATCTTGATCGGCTCCCAGTCGAGCCCCTCCTTCTTAGCTCTCTCATTGGGTGGTCCTGGTATTTAAACGGGCTGCCCCAGTCTTAGGATGCCTGTTCCTCAACCTAGTTCCTGGTTTGTTTCTGGGCTCTGAACCTTCTTGTCTGGTCTCTTTGTAGTATTCTCCTGGCTTGACCTTTGGCTCTGTTACCTGACCACGCTGAAATCTCCGTTCCTGGCTTGACCTTTGGCTCTGTTACCTGACCACACTGAAATCTCCGTTCCTGGCTTGACCTTTGGCTCTGTACCTTGCCACGCTCAAATCTCCACTCCCGGCTTGACCTTTGGCTCCATTCCTGACCACGCTCAGATCTCCACTCGCGGTTTGACCTTTGGCTCCGCTCCTGACCACGCTTGATCTCCACTCCTGGTTTCACCTTTGGCTCCGCTCCTGACCATGCCTGATCTCCTCCTTCTGGTGTGAACCTCGGTTCCCTGTACCATCCTTTCTATCTCTGCCTGGTCTCCCCCCTGTCCAGCTGGCTTGGTTTCCAATGGTTCCTAGGTACTCCTATCCTGGTTGCACCCCGGCTCAACCGGGGTGGAACAATCTGGTTTCGCGACCAGCACCTTTAACCAGCTTCGGTTGCAGCAAGGGAGTACCTGGCACACCGTCATCGCTCACAAGCTCCGCACTCCATCCTCGCACGCTAGCACCTGACCAAAGCCAGTACCACATGGTTTCCTACCCACCGTGTGCGTGACACTGTCTCACCCTAGATGGCTGTCTGTCATAGGCATCTGGGGAACTGAGCGGGGCAATAGGATTGACTAGAACAGGGGTAGGAAAAGATTGATTTCACAGCTGTTGGTGACTGTAACTCTCCTCATCCCTAAACAGCCATCGGCTGTTTGGGGATGATGGCAGCTGTAGGCACCAACATCTGAAGAGCCAAAAGGTGGTTACCCTGACCTAAAAGCAAGGGTGTCAATAACTGCAGGTGAGAAGAACAACATGGTGGGTGTGGCAGCATACGTGGCTATCAACTCTTGTGGCATCTCTGCAAATCAAGTCCAACAGGCAACTACCCACTCTGCCTGGTGTGAAATTCAGACTCTGTTTTCTGCCCCTAATGCCTCTCCAATCTCCCAGCCTGGCCCAGAGTTTAGCTTACATAGCATCCAGCTCACAGAAGAAAGACACTCTGATATCTAAAAATAAAAGTATACTTGCTGGCCCTTTCACTAATATGGTGCAAAAACAGTTTGAAGCTACCTTTGCAGAAATAAAACACTTCATTCACGTTGACGGGATCATTTGAATTGCAAAAGGAATGGTACAATGAAAATGTAGAGCATTCTCAATCCAATTTAACAGCTGAGTGGAAGAAAAGAAATCCTAATAAAACCATTTCAGTTATTTGTTCCCCTTTAGTTCAGATGAAGAATGTCGTCAACGTATCTACTTTCATTACAAAACATCAAAGATAAGACATCAGTTTACAGGAAGCACAATGACCAAACACTCCAAAACAGAGTCATGTGATACAATCTATCACCAGTCCATTTCTGCAGAATGTTCCAGGAATATGCTTGGCCACAGATCTCAAGTGTTTAATCAATATGAAGCCATTTCATTTTTGTATAGGTAAAAAATTGTATCATGCCAGTCATAGAAAAACAGGACATTAGTACAGTAAATGCATTCTAAAGCTGCTCAGTTAGCCAATAAAGGTATCACATTTACTCAAATAGTGGTGTTTAGCGGCTGCAGAGACATTTCACCAGCTCAGATTAGCTCTCCTGGGTTTATTAAACTCTCTAACACTTTGTGTTCAGTGATTAAATGTACAGGAGACTGGCGATCAGTTGAAGAATTGGCTGCACAAATTGGTATATAGCAGTGGTGAGAGTAATTGTCCTTTATTGATTTTACTATTTCAAATAAATTTGAATTTTTAGTGATGCTCTCACTACTGCTATATGCCCATTTGTGCAGCCAGTTCTTCAGCTGATCACCAGTCTCCTGTATGTTTAATCACTTGTTTCTCAGGCAGACCCCCATATATAAGCAATTTCATGCAAATCCCGTCTCAACCTTCAGGTGTTACAGTTCCAGTATTGAGCAGTCTAAAAGTCATGTTGGATTATTTTGTACTAAGCAAATTGGCACTTTTTGAGAATAAAAAATTGGACAAAAATGTTTCAGCTTGTGAGATATATTTGGATGGCAGGGGACAACAGGAAGGAAGCTCCCACAGGTCCACCAAATCGATTTCAGCCAAAACCACAATATGTATGAAACGTAATATTTATTCTCACATATTAAAAGCATCCAATATAGAATGAAACGAATCCTATGATAAAGTGATTGTCATACGATCACGAAACGCGTTAGGTGATGGTCTTACGATCCACTGCCATGTGATTTTTTTTTTTTGTTCTGTGTTGGATGCTTTTAATATTCGAGGATAAATATTACGTTTTAGACATACTGTGATTTTGGCTGAAATCGATTTGGTGGACCTGTGGGTACTTCCCTCCTGTTGTCCTCTAGTCTGTGGAATCATGGCTACGATTGTGGGGAGCTGCACCGGGTCTGCCAACCCTAATCAAGAAGGGTGAGTGCATTCAGTTCATTATTTGGAGTAAGTATTTGAAGTAGCAACTGCGTTTTCAATAATCATTACATTTGGATGGCATCTAAAGGAAATATACACAATGAAAACTGGAGCAATTTGGGGGCAAATGAGATGTTCCGTATGAGGTAACTAAACAATACAAATGGGGTTTCTAAATTTTTGATTGCTAAAACAAAACACAAAGAAAAAGAGGCACAGACTGCCTCTAAGAGTATATCCGTATCTTGTTGTTGGACAATAAGACCCCCACTCTAATATGCTCACCAGATAAGCTGTTACAGCTTACCTTAGTTTCAGTGTCATCTACAGGCGCAAGGCTTCAAGCATGCAACAGGCCTCTGTTTTATGTGTTTGCTTCCTGTAGTCTCCTCCTACCTATTCCTCCTACCTACTTCCTCCCTCTGAGCTGCCCCTCCTCCCTACTTCCTGTGGAGGGGTTTAAAAGGCAGACTGAGTCCTGACTCAGTTGCCCTTGCGTTGTTGTGCTTAGCAGTTCTCTTACCTTGTGCTCTGTGTATGACCTGGCTAGTCTTCCATCCAACCTGGGGCTGACCTGTGGCTCTGTCTGACTATTCTTTTGCGTATTCCTATTAGTGACATCCAACCTGGTGCAGATCTGTGGCTCTGGCTGACTACCTGAACTGTGCATGACCTGGCTTGTCTGACTACCTCCTCTGGTGCTGACTTGTGGCTCTGTCTGACTACTCTTACGTTTGCTCTTTTACCTAACAGACATCCAACTTAGTGTGGACCTGGGGCTCTGGTAGACCAGCTCTGATACTGACTGCAGGCTTGAGTCAGCTATCTACTTCCTCTCTGACTGCAGTCAGAGTCCTCTCCTTACTGATGGCAGGCGTGCGTTGGTACATCTCCTACTTCAGATCAAGATCCTGTGTTCCTGTTCCTGACCCAGTTCCTGCTCCTGTTCTGTTCCTGGTTCCGATAGAGACTACCAGTGGCTGAGGCCTAGTCTCTAGCATTGTGGTCAAGCCTGGCAGCCTATTATTTCTGATAACTGTGCTCGCTGTCTTGTAACCCTCTGCTTGTTGCTACTGTATATATTTGCCTACCTATTACTATCAATAAATTGCATTTAACTATACCGTACTGACTCCTGAACTTTTATGGGAACAGTGACATAAGCTTTCCAAACGTGCACATAGAAATCCTTATGGACTCTATTTTCCGGATACTGTCTCAGAAGGCCACTCAGGACTCAGGAGTATAAAGTTCATAATTGTTTATTCTACAAAAATATTAAAAACTACCCATTCAATAAATATCGATTGTGGAATAAAATACACAATTGCCCAACGCGTTTCTTGCTTAACACACACTTTCTCAGGGGCTCAAATCACACAATAGATAAAGTTCAACATTTTTGATTGCTACAGACGTCTCCAGCGTGTTGAGTTGTAGACCTATCTAGCATTAAAGGGGTTAAAACTCACACTTAAGTCAATGGGAATTTGGGGAACTTTTAGTAATCCGATATGGTGTCGTTCGCTTGTTCAGAATTTCTCTTCTTTTTTTCTTTGTGTCTATGCCCCACTGTGTGCAAAGTAGTTAATAAATAAGTGAGAGGATTCAGCCAGTTCTTTATACTTTGGATTGTTAAATATTTGCCGGAGACCCTCAGCGTTGGACATTCACCTTTGGCAGATTTAGTAGATGTGAGAAAGTGGCAGAAAACGGCGCAGGTAAGAACGGACGTATTTATTTATTTTATTTCCTAAACGGTCTCTATAAATGTAGGTTTGTGTCAGTACAAGTAATCTATATAATGACACGTCAGTGTCTGAGATTTCACACAATAATGTCGGAAATGGTACGATTCTGTGTATAACGGCAAATTGTCCCAGTTCTGAGACACACCAACTGCAGGACAGGGGAGAAATAGCATTGCCCAATATTCCCATTGATTTAAATGGGGCTTTAAACCCTACTGATCAACTTGTTTCACCCTCTGAGCGCCAGAGGTCTTCAAAATGAATTGCAAAGCAATGCATTGGATGTTGTCTGGTACTGAGAGGGTTAACCCCTTAAGGACTAATGACACGGCAGGACCATCACGGCGGTTCAACACTTAAGTGTCAGTGACAGTCCTGGCGTCATGGAATTCAGGGGTCCCCATGGGATTGCACTCCGCTCAAGGATCCCTGAGTCCATTGCGCAATAATAAAAAAATGCTCCTTGGTCCTTAAATGGCAGCAGTGCTTTGCATGTCTGGTCTCTACGGAGTTAAAGTCCCATTTAAGTAATTGGGACTTGTATTTGTCAGTTGTGATGCAGCTGGTTTGCCCCTGAGTTTCTCTTGTTTGCTCCAGTAGAAAGAGAACTCATAATCACCTATCTTGTGGTGGACATTTTTAGTAAGAAAACTAGTGTCTGAGTTATTTAGATTGATATATATACTAGTTAATTCATAGAAACATAGAATCTGATGGCAGATAAGAACCATTTGTCCGATCTATTCGCCCATATTCTTACTGCAAAAACCTCAAACCCTATTTGGTCCTTGGTCTTGTCATATGTTCAGGACAGTCCTATGCCTATCCCACACATACTTACATTCTGTCACTGTGTTAACCTCTACCACTTCTGCTGGTAGGCTATTCCACTTATCTACTACCCTCTCAGTGAAGTGACATTTTCTTACATTATGTTTAAACCTGTGTCCCTCTTGTTTTAGACTATGGCCTCTTATCCTAACATTTCTGATTCTTTGAAATGTACTTCCCTCCTGCACTTTATTGTTGTTGACACCTAACCCACCTTCTCTAGCACTGAAATGGTAATCTGTCAGTAAATGGGGGGCAGTGTAGGATCAAGACATCAATACATCTAAATAACTGAAACACTAGTTTACTAAATTTTAATTTGAGTAGTACAGGGAATTTTTTAACCCTTTGAGTGCCAGAGGGGTATACAACACATTGCAAAGCAATGCAGTGCATACCCCTCTGGCACTTAAAGGGCTAAGCTCTTTCAAAATTGCAACATGAGGAAGAGGATCTATTATTTTCTAAGAATACATATGTTTTTCTGCACATTTATGAAATCTTTCCTGCCATCCAGTGCTTTTTGGGCTTCTCTCTCAAAATGAATATGGGATCACTACAACAACATTCATCTCAGAAGTGTGATTTCATATTTTCACGTATATGTGTAGTTGGCTAGTGCGTACCTTGTACCAACCAGCTCCTGTCATCGTTTCTGACCCTCTTCAGTGCCGCTGGGACTGTGAATCAAAATTAAAAGCTCCTTGTAAACGAAACATTTTATTCCTTAGGTAGAATACAAAATATTGTACAAAGAAGCCAACGTGTTTCAAGTCCAAAGAACGGCTTTTTCTTCAGAGTTCATAATAAAGTGATATTCATTTTTTTTCCTGTGATATTGTCTAGCATTCAAGGGTCCTCTGAGTGAAGGAGAGGTATGCAGCGCATTGTAACGCATTGCCTACCTCTCCAGTACTCATGGGGTTAAGTACATACCCTTTGGTGCAGTTGGTTTGCCCCAGAATCACTCCACTTCTATAAAAGGCCCATTGTATTGGGGTCATGGGTATCTGTATTATATTTACGGCATCTGACGGAAACTGTTTTTTAATGAAGGAAAGTTAGTTGTTTGATTTTGTTAAAAACTAAAGTGGGGGTATTTTATTGAGAGTGTGAACCTCCTATTTTTAAGACGTGGGTAAGGAGAGGATTTTGATGGCATATGAGAAACACTTGGTTCATAAAGGCTGCCCATCTCCTCATTTATTACAATTTTATCTTATCTTCAGAAAAGATGTATCTTCTAATCTTTCCATTTTGTCTGGTTGCACCCACCTCTCAATGTCCACTTGTCTCTGTGTGAGCTCTAGAAACGCTTCCTGAGCTCTGATTTCAACACAGCTAGTGCTCAGGGCTCATTAAGCGAGACAAATGTCTGTGTGTGTGTGCAAGCTCCCAGCATTCGTATTAAAGCCCCAAAACAATCTTAAACCCCCACATGTCATATAAAGTATTATTCCCTTTATAAATAAAAGCCATCTGTTGCGTGCTCCTTTTCAAGAGGGAGAGCGCCGCCATCTTGATGACGTGCAGAATGATTTGCAGCGATCTTCCTCTGGGGAGCTGCCTATTCTCCTCCCTAAGCCGACCCCAAGTTTTGTGTGTATCAGGGCCATGCATTGCAGAGCCCAAAAAAAAATAAAACTGACAGTGATGGGTGTTTAACCCTTTCCGTGCCAGGAGGTATGCAATGCATTGTGTTGCGTGCCCCTCTGCTACTCAAAGGGTTAAACTATACCTCCCAAGTGTCCCTCTTTAGGAGGGACAGTCCCTGTTTTAGACGCAAATCCCTCTGTCCCTCTTTCACACTTTGATGTCCCTCTTTTTAGGAGATCAGACTGTGTGATGTGTATATAAGTGTATCACCCTGGTGTCCCTGTGTTTAGGAGATCAGACTGTGTGGTGTGTGTATATAAGTGTATCACCCTGGTGTCCCTGTGTATAGGAGATCAGACTGTGCGGTGTGTATATAAGTGTATCACCCTGGTGTCCCTGTGTTTAGGAGATCAGACTGTGTGGTGTGTATATAAGTGTATCACCCCTGGTGTCCCTGTGTTTAGGAGATCAGACTGTGTGGTGTGTATATAAGTGTATCACCCTGGTGTCCCTGTGTTTAGGAGATCAGACTGTGTGGTGTGTGTATATAAGTGTATCACCCTGGTGTCCCTGTGTATAGGAGATCAGACTGTGTGGTGTGTACATAAGTGTATCACCCCTGGTGTCCCTGTGTTTAGGAGATCAGACTGTGTGGTGTGTGTATAAGTGTATCACCCTGGTGTCCCTGTGTTTAGGAGATCAGACTGTGTGGTGTGTATTTAAGTGTATCACCCTGGTGTCCCTGTGTTTAGGAGATCAGACTGTGTGGTGTGTATATAAGTGTATCACCCTGGTGTCCCTGTGTTTAGGAGATCAGACTATGTGGTGTGTATATAAGTGTATCACCCTGGTGTCCCTGTGTTTAGGAGATCAGACTGTGTGGTGTGTATATAAGTGTATCACCCTGGTGTCCCTGTGTTTAGGAGATCAGACTATGTGGTGTGTATATAAGTGTATCACCCTGGTGTCCCTGTGTTTAGGAGATCAGACTGTGTGGTGTGTATATAAGTGTATCACCCTGGTGTCCCTGTGTTTAGGAGATCAGACTGTACGGTGTGTATATAAGTGTATCACCCTGGCGTCCCTGTGTTTAGGAGATCAGACTGTGTGGTGTGTATAGAAGTGTATCACCCTGGTGTCCCTGTGTTTAGGAGATCACACTTTGTGGCGTGTATAGAAGTGCATCACACTGGTGTCCCTGTGTTTAGGAGATCAGACTGTGTGGTGTGTATAGAAGTGTATCAGCCTGGTGTCCCTGTGTTTAGGAGATCAGACTGTGTGGTGTATATAAGTGTATCACCCTGGTGTCCCTGTGTTTAGGAGATCAAACTGTGTGGTGTGTATATATGTGTATCACCCTGGTGTCTCTGTGTTTAGGAGATCAGACCGTGTGGTGCATATAAGTGTATCACTCGGGTGTCCTTGTGTTTAGAAGAACAGACTGTGTGGTGTGTATATAAGTGAATCAGCCTGGTGTCCCTATGTTTAGTAGATCAGACTGTGTGGTGTATATAAGTGTATCACCCTGGTGTCCCTGTGTTTAGGAGATCAAACTGTGTGGTGTGTATATAAGTGTATCACCCTGATGTCCCTGTGTTTAGGAGATCAGACTGTGTGGTGTGTATATAAGTGTATCATCCTGGTGTCCCTGTGTGTAGGAGATCAGACTGTGTGATGTGTGTATATAAGTGTATCACCCTGGTGTACCTGTGTTTAGGAGATCAGACTGTGTGGTGTGTATATAAGTGTATCACCCTGGTGTACCTGTGTTAAGGAGATCAGACTGTGCGGTGTGTATAGAAGTGTATCACCCTGGTGTCCCTGTGTTCAGGAGATCAGACTGTGCGATGTGTATAGAAGTGTATCACCCTGGTGTCCTGTGTTTAGGAGATCAGATTGTGTGGTGTGTATATAAGTGTATCACCCTGATGTCCCTGTCTTTAGGAGTACAGACTGTGTGGTGTGTGTATATAAGTGTATCACCCCGGTGTCCTGTGTTTAGGAGTTCAGACTGTGTGGTTTGTATAGAAGTGTATCACCCTGGTGTCCCTGTGTTTAGGAGATCAGACTGTGTGGTGTGTATATAAGTGTATCACCCTGGTGTCCCTGTGTGTAGGAGATCAGACTGTGTGGTGTGTATAAAAGTGTATCACCCTGGTGTCCCTGTGTTTAGAAAATCACACTGTGTGGTATGTATATAAGTGTATCACCCTGGTGTCCCTGTGTTTAGAAAATCACACTGTGTGGTATGTATATAAGTGTATCACCCTGGTGTCCCTGTGTTTAGAAAATCACACTGTGTGGTGTGTATATAAGTGTATCACCCTGGTGTCCCTGTGTTTAGGAGATCAGACTGTGTGGTGTGTATATAAGTGTATCACCCTGGTGTCCCTGTGTTTAGGAGATCAGACTGTGTGGTGTATATAGAAGTGTATCACCCTGGTGTCCCTGTGATTAGGAGATCAGACTGTGTGGTGTGTATATAAGTATATCACTCTGGTGTTCCTGTGTTTAGGAGATCAGACTGTGTGGTGTGTATATAAATGTATCACCCTGGTGTCCCTGTGTTTAGGAGATCAGACTGTGTGGTGTGTATGTAAGTGTATCACATTGCTCCACAACAATTAAACTCATATTAATCTTCATTACATGGTTTTATAAATTAGTCTGTGTAAATAGAAAACCTTTTGCCGTGTTATAAGTCATTTATTAGGTTACACAAGGAGGTATCAATAGGTCATGAAATAGCCTAAAAATTATTGGTAATGCCACGCCCACCAGCCACGCTCACAGCAACACCCCTTAAAACACAAGTGTCCCTCATTGGAAATTTGATACGTTTGGAGGTATGGTTAACTCTTTGAGTGCCAGAGGGTAAACCCATGGTAGCCAATAACCATCCTGACACTGTGGCATTTCAGTTGGCAGTGACTCCACTGTCCGTTGTAGCACTTGTCCAAAGTGGAAAATATATAGAGAGAGAGCCAGACCAATGGGCACCAGGTGCTCAGATCAGCTGTCGTGAGATTCCTGCCACCGCACATACCGCTCTTCTTAACCCAACCAGCCAGGACAAGGCATACGTTAGGATCCACTATAAAAATCATCTTATCCCTACAACAGGCTGTGTCTTCTTTGGGCCACTACTATGCACTCCCTGCAGCTCCTCTCCAGCAGCTTCATTCCATTAACCCATTAAGGACCAGCGGTTCCAGGGTGTCTGGTCCTTTAAGGACCAGATAGGCGAGTTTGACATGCCGTCCCACGTGACTGATCACGTGTTCCGGCACGTCGAACGAGGGACTGAGAGAGATCGCTCCGGTCTTGGAGCGATCAAGTACAGACCCCGGTATTACTCACCGCGCTCCTGCAGGAGCACGGTGAGCAAAAGTATGTGACTACCAGGACTGTCACTGGTCCTTAAAGGGATAGTAATACTTCGTTTTAACTTTATTTTATTTTGTAGGCATTAAAAAAACATGAAGAATGATATAAGTCTTATCTCTCAAACCTTTATGGTTTGAGAGATATTCACAAGCAAGTTTCCCCTCCCTCCCCTTTTACCTAGTGTAAGCCATCTCTTCTCAGATGTGGAATGCAGTACATAGACCAGACAGATAACAGCAGGGGACAATCTTCTTCCTATGAGAACAATGAAAGCCCTGCCCCCCTTTGACAAGTTTTTCAGGTTTTTCCCTTATCTTAACTGAAGATTGTCCCTCTCTGCAGTCTACCTGGGCACCTCCCTTCTGACCTGGGGGATACTTTGCTTGTGAATATCTCTTAAACCATAAAGGTCTGAGAGATAAGACTTATATCGTTCTTCATGTTTTTTTAATGCCTACAAAATAAAATGAAGATAAAACGAAGTATTACTATCCCTTTAAGTGCCGGACCAGCGTGACGGTCCAGGTACGTCACAGGACATGAAGGGGTTAATACTTGTTAGTGCATTTGAACTGCATGAAGCAATGTCACACTGGAGGCATAAATAAAAACACAAACTGATTAAAATGAGAGACAATGCAGCTCTGTCCAAGCGTTGTCATTAAGTTTTGCAGTGTGATGGTGTGTCGGTACTAGCGTCACCCCATCACATTGCAACACTAAATACATATTGGTGTAGCAATCAGTGACACTTATTACACTGTCCTCTTCACCAATATGTCTTTCGCCATGATCATTAAAGGGATAGTAATGTTTCACAATAAAAGCAGCTCCAATTAATCTTCATAGTATTTGGGCCATGGAGAGAGTTATTTCAATACTGTCAGAGTTGTAGTTCAAGAATAATTGAATGATAAAGTATCCCCCTACCTCCCCTTTTACTGATGTAACACTGCTCACCTCAGAGCAGCAAGACTGTCTGGATGGATCACAGAGAGGGACAATCTTCAATGATCATAAGGAAAAGCCTGAAAAACCTGTCATGGGCGGCAGGGTTTTCCTTATGATCACAGTAAGAAGACTGTCCCTTGCTGTGATCTGTCCGGTCACGTGACCAGATTCCACATCTGAGGAGGCAGCTTACACTAGGTAAAAGGGGTGGGAGGGGGATACTTTATCATTCAAATACTCTTGTACTACAACTCTGACAGTATTGAAATAACACTCTCCATGGCCCAAATACTATGAAGATTAACTGGAGCTGCTGTTTTTTGTGAAATATTATTATCCCTTTAAGCGCTGCAATGTAATGGAGTGACACTAGTAGCGACACAGCATCACATTGCAAGGCTTAAAGCGACAGTAATATCCTATAAAAACTTTTTATAGTTTTATAGAGCCTTAGAAAATAAGCAGAATGGTGCAAACCCTATCTCTCAAACCGCTATGGTTTGAGAGATATAGGGATTCAAAATTCCCCCTCCTTCTGATGTCAGCTGTGAAAGTTCGCCCACCTCTCCCCTTCTCCTGACGTCAACGTCTAGCTGACAGCAGGAGATTCTGGTCCAGGGACCAGCAGACGGCTCTGCAGCAGAGCCGAGATCGCATTATCTATAAAAAATGTATTAATTGGGAAGATCTACAAAGTGTGCCTGGTTAGCAAGCACACTTCGTAGACATTTCCAATGAATGAATTCCTTATCGATAACGCAATCTCGGCTCTGCTGCAGAGCCGTCTGCTGATCTCCGGACCAGAATCTCCTGCTGTCAGCTAGACGTTGACGTCAGGAGAAGGAGATCGAGGGGCGAGCTTTCAGTGCAAATATCTCTCAAACCATAGGGATTTGAGAGATAGGGTTTGCACCATTCTGCTTATTTCCTAAGACTCTATAAAACTATAAGAAGTTTTTGTGGGACGTTACAGTCCCTTTAATGACAACGCTTGGACAGAGCTGCATTGTCTCTCATTTTAATCAGTTTGTGTTTTTACTTATGTCTCCAGTGTGACATTGCTTCATGCAGTTCAAATGCATTGGGCACTGTGATTGCACGTACTGTGGGAGAAGCTGGAACGTGCTCGCTCCTGGGAGAGTTGGGAGGGAGGTGCGAGGAGATTTTAGAAAGAGGGGACGTCCTGCAGAGCTGGGAGGGAGGTGCGAGGAGATTTTAGAAAGAGGGGACGTCCTGCAGAGCTGGGAGGGAGGTGCGAGGAGATTTTAGAAAGAAGGGACGTCCTGCAGAGCTGGGAGGGAGGTGCGAGGAGATTTTAGAAAGAAGGGACGTCCTGCAGAGCTGGGAGGGAGGTGCGAGGAGATTTTAGAAAGAGGGGACGTCCTGCAGAGCTGGGAGGGATGTGCGAGGAGATTTTAGAAAGAGGAGACGTCCTGCAGAGCTGGGAGGGATGTGCGAGGAGATTTTAGAAAGAGGGGACGTCCTGCAGAGCTGGGAGGGATGTGCGAGGAGATTTTAGAAAGAGGAGACGTCCTGCAGAGCTGGGAGGGATGTGCGAGGAGATTTTAGAAAGAGGGGACGTCCTGCAGAGCTGGGAGGGATGTGCGAGGAGATTTTAGAAAGAGGAGACGTCCTGCAGAGCTGGGTGGGAGGTGCGAGGAGATTTTAGAAAGAGGGGACGTCCTGCAGAGCTGTGAGGGAGGTGAGAGGAGATTTTAGAAAGAGGGGACGTCCTGCAGAGCTGTGAGGGAGGTGAGAGGAGATTTTAGAAAGAGGGGACGTCCTGCAGAGCTGTGAGGGAGGTGAGAGGAGATTTTAGAAAGAGGGGACGTCCTGCAGAGCTGTGAGGCATATCTAGCGCCACAGAAGTGACGTCACTTGGAAAGTTTAAAAGCTGTTTTCTCAGAAGATATGGCAATAAAAAAAAACATGTACAAAAAATGTACATTCTATAGACAATTTTTGCAACTACATCCAGTAAGACAAAGTTCCCCTTTAAAGGGATAGTAATACTTAAAATGTAAAGAAATATATGTTTTTGGGTTTATCCCCCTGAGTAAAACAAGGGTACTCCCACTGCTGAGAGATATTTTATTACAAAATTATAACATCTCAAACTTGAAATTTTAGGTGCAATATCACAGTGGCCTATCAGTTTACAGTGGCGCTGTTGCTACACCATCCTATGGAGATTTATGGTCTACAGACCAGAGCAGTCCATAGCATGATGTAGCAACAGCGCCACTGTACATTTTCAGGCCACTGTGATATTGCACCTAAAAAATTCAAGTTTGAGCTGTTATATATTTTTTTTTAATAAAATATCTCTCAGCAGTGGGAGTTCCCTTGTTTGACTCAGGGGGATAAACCCTACAACATATATTTTTTTACATTTTAAGTATAACTATCCCTTTAAGTAAGGCAAGTGTCTGTCTGTCTGTGTGTGTGTGTGTGTGTGTGTGTGTGTGTGTGTGAGCACCCATCAGGTTTCTATGACAACCAAGACCAGCAAGGATGCCCCATTCATTTCAGAAGGAACGGGCATCAAGGAAAGGGACGGGAGGGCGTAATAAAACAATTTTATCTTTAAAACTTCTGAGCGTTAGCACGTGACAGTCATCACTTACACTCTTTAAATGAGAAATAACCCTTCCTAATAATATCCTCCCCTCCCTTTCCTCCCCATGGCCAGAAAATCCTAATGACCCTTATGAAATTTCCTTGTTCATTGCTGGAAGACGTAAGATATTCAGTCAAGGCTAGACGTAGTGTCCATGGAGGCAAACATGCAAGTTTCTAGAAAGACAACAGGGCATCAAACTCTGCTCACTGCTCATGGTGATCTGGTCCATAAAGGGTTAACTAGGCTCATGCACTCCGCCTGCTTCATTTTGAAAAATCTGACAGCAACTGTTGCCCCCATGTTGATGGCGGCATTTGTCTTGCAAAAAAAAAGAAGGTTACAGGACTGACTGAAGATGTTATCTCTTGTACCCAGACACAAGAGCAAAATTCATAGGGGTCATTACAGTTTTTCTGGCTATAGTGAGGTAAGTGGGGTGTTATTATTAGAAGGTGTTAATTATCCTTTAACCCCTTAAGGACTAATGATGTGCGAGGACATTCACAGCGGTACCGCACTTAAAGGGATAGTAACATCATGTTAAAAGCAATTGCTATATCGGAGCTATAATAAAAAGAGTTTATCTGAGGTTATCCCTATCTCTCAAACCTCTATGGTTTGAGATATATACGAAAATAAAGTTCTCCGCTCCCTCCCTGTTCTCATACATCAGCTGTATAGCTGATGGCATGAGATCCTGGTCCCGGGACAGCGATATCTAAAAAGAAATATTGAATTGGGATGGTCTACAAAGTGTGCTTGCAAACCAGGCACACGTTGTAGACCGTTCCAATGAAGTATTTATTTTTAGATATCGCTATGTTGGCTCAGCTGTAGAGCCGCTGTCTGGTCCCAGGACCAGGATCTCATGCCGTCAGCTATACACCAGGATCTCATGCTGCCAGTTATACAGCTGATGTATGAGAACACGGGAGGGGGCTGAGAACTTTATTTTCTTCTATCTCTCACAGATAGGAAAAAACGCAAATAATCTCTTTTTTATTATATCTACAATATAACTATTACTTTTTACATGACATTACTGTCCCTTTAAGGGCTGGTGACATTGTCCTGACACGTCAGGGAATTCAAGTGTCGCTGCGCTGCTGCATGCTGCCCGGCAATCCCAGAATCCATTGCAACAGCAACACAAACAGTGCCGCCTTTAACAGCCACCCTCCTACGGATCGGGCAGTCGTTAAGGTATTAATACTATATAAATATTGATCTATTACTATACCTTTAACCTTTTGGGTGCCAGAGGGGTACGCAATGCATTGCAAAGCAATGAGTTGTGTGCTCCTCTGGCACCCAAAGGGTTAACCTTTTGCTCCCAAGTAAAATATCACAGGCCCCTCTGAGAGTCACCCAGCTGTCTGCCAGAGTATGGAAACCCTTTAGTGCGGCCACTACAAAGCAACTGTACTGGGAAACATTGGCAGGACGGGCACGGTTTCTGTGAGAGTAAGCTTTATGTCAAGCTCGTGCCATCTGAATGGAGATGAGAATATCTGAACTCTGTGAGTGTCAGAGGGGGTAGCTTTCTGGCATTCAAAGGGTTAAAAAATCTATTCCAGAACTTTGTTTCCTTTCAAAATGTATTCAAGCCTTTCATTTGACCCCTTGAGTGCCAGAGGAGTGTCTTGAGCTTTCCTTTTCAATAAACCGGACATCCCCGTCACTTAAAATGTTAAATATTTCTGTCATACAAATTGTTGATAGCGGTATTTGTCATACATAAAGATCAACAGAAAAACAGATTGTAGTTGGTGCTGTTACTTCAATGGATTAAAGTGTTAGTAATGTCCACAAAAATGTTTTTTTCATTTAGAACTTAAAAAGCAGAGCTAGATGCAAAAAAAGTATCTCTCAAACCGCTATGGTTTAAGAGATACGGGCGTTTAAAGTTTGATCTCTCCTACTGACAGCTGTAAAGACATCAGCAGGAGAACCATGTCGGCCGACACGGAGGCTCTTCAGAAGTGCCGCAATCTCCTTACTTACCACAAATCCCTTCGTTGGAATGGTCTAAATCGTGTGCCTGGTTTTCAAGCACTTGTTTTAGACCATTCCAATGAAGGGATTTGTGGTAAGTAACGAGATCTCGGCACTTCTCAAGCGTCTCTGTGTCGGCCGACACAAATCTCCTGCTGACAGCTTTACAGCTGTCAGTAGGAGAAATCAAACTTTAAACGCCCGTATCTCTTAAACCATAGTGGTTTGAGAGATACATTTTTTTGCATTTAGCTCAGCTTTTTAAGCTCTTCTACATGCCAAAAAATTTTTTTGTGGACATTACTAACATTTTAACCCCTTAAAGACCATAGTGGTATGCAACGCATTACTTTACAAAGCATTGTACACCTTAATGGGTTAATAGTTATTTATAATGTACAGAGATTTCTAAACATTACAAGCTTTTTTCAGGAGGTGTTCTGTAGCTCAAACTGTAATAGACGTTTAATCTGAAGGTGAGAAAAAGGGAAAGTGAGAGTTAGTACACGAGAGTCTGACAGACGTGCGCAGTTAGATATTCATTCAGATGTTGGTGTTTTTGAAGTTCTGGGACATGTTTTGTGAATCAAGGAGGAGATGCACGCTGCCCTCCTTCAAGGGAACTGTTGAGTATGTGTCCCTTGAGTGTATTTTAGTTTAACATGCTGGCACTAAGATGTGATAAAGAGGAGATAACTTCTCCCGTGAGATAAACTCTCCTGTTCCTGTGTTATTGTATGGGAGATCTTTAGTTATAGACTACAGGGGAGATGTACTAAGATGTGATAAAGAGGACATAACTTCTCCAGTGAGATAAACTCTCATGTTCCTGTGTTACTAAATGGGAGATCTTTAGTTATAGACTACAGGGGAGATGTACTAAGCTGTGATAAAGAGGACATAACTTCTCCAGTGAGATAAACTCTCCATTTCCTATGCTATTCTATGGGAGATCTTTAGCTATAGACTACAGAGGAGATGTATTAAGGTGTGATAAAGAGGAGATAAACTCTCCAGTAACTATTTTATTCTATGGGAGATCTTTATTTATAGACTACAGTGGAGATGTTCTAAGGTGTGATAAAGAGGAGATAACTTCTGCAATGTGATAAACTCTCCAGTTCCTATGTTATTCTATGGGAGAGATTTAGTTATAGACTACAGGGGCGATGCACCAAGCTGTGATAAAGTTGAGATAACTTCTCCAGTGAGATAAACGCTCCAGTCCCTATGTTATTCTATGGGAGATCTTTAGTTATAGACTACCATGGAGATGTACTAAGGTGTCATAAAGAGGAGATAACTTATCCAGTGTGATAAACTCTCCAGTTCCTGTGTTATTCTGTGGGAGATATTTAGTTATAGACTACAGGGGAGATGTACTAAGGTGTGATAAAGAGGAGATAACTTCTCCAGTGAGATAAACTCTCCAGTTCCTATGTTATTATATGGGAGATCTTTAGTTATAGACTACAGGTGAGATGTACTAAGGTGTGATAAAGAGGAGATAACTTCTCCAGTGTGATAAACTCTTCAGTTCCTATGTTGTTCTATGGGAGATCTTTAGTTATAGACTACAGAGGCGATGTACTACGGTGTGATAAAGAGGAGATAAATTATCCAGTGAGATAAACTCTCCAGTTCCTATGTTATTCTATAGGAGAGATTTAGTTATAGACTACAGGGGAGATGTACTAAGCTGTGATAAAGAGGAGATAACTTCTTCAGTGAGATAAACTGTCCAGTTCCTATGTTATTCTATAGGAGAGATTTAGTTATAGACTACAAGGGAGATGTACTAAGATGTGATAAAGAGGAGATAACTTCTCCAGTGAGATAAACTCTCCAGTTCCTATGTTATTCTATGGGAGATATTTAGTTATAGACTACAGGGGAAATGTACTAAGGTGTGATAAAGAGGAGATAACTTCTCCAGTGAGATAAACTCTCCAGTTCCTATGTTATTCTATGGGAGGGATTTAGTTATAGACTACAGGGGAGATGTACTAAGGTGTGATAAAGAGGAGATAACTTCTCCAGTGAGATAAACTCTCCAGTTCCTATGTTATTCTATGGGAGGGATTTAGTTATAGACTACAGGGGAGATGTACTAAGATGTGATTAAGAGGAGATAACTTCTCCAGTGAGATAAACTCTCCAGTTCCTATGTTATTCTATGGGAGAGATTTAGTTATAGATACAGGGGAGATGTACTAAGGTGTGATAAAGAGGAGATAACTTCTCCAGTGAGATAAACTCTCCAGTTCCTATGTTATTCTATGGGAGGGATTTAGTTATAGACTACAGGGGAGATGTACTAAGGTGTGATAAAGAGGAGATAACTTCTCCAGTGAGATAAACTCTCCAGTTCCTATGTTATTCTATGGGAGAGATTTAGTTATACACTACAGGGGAGATGTACTAAGATGTGATAAAGAGGAGATAACTTCTCCAGTGAGATAAACTCTCCAGTTCCTATGTTATTCTATGGGAGAGATTTAGTTATAGACTACAGGGGAGATGTACTAAGGTGTGATAAAGAGGAGATAACTTCTCCCGTGAGATAAACTCCCCAGTTCCTATGTTATTCTATGGGAGAGATTTAGTTATAGACTAGAGGGGGAGATGTACTAAGGTGTGATTAAGAGGAGATAACTTCTCCCGTGAGATAAACTCTCCAATTCCTATGTTATTGTATGGGAGAGATTTAGTTATAGACTACAGGGGAGATGTACTAAGATTTGATAAAGAGGAGATAACTTCTCCAGTGAGATAAACTCTCCAATTCCTATGTTATTGTATGGGAGAGATTTAGTTATAGACTACAGGGGAGATGTACTAAGATTTGATAAAGAGGAGATAACTTCTCCAGTGAGATAAACTCTCCAGTTCCTCTGTTATTATATGGGAGAGATTTAGTTATAGACTACAGGGGAGATGTACTAAGGTGTGATAAAGAGGAGATAACTTCTCCAGTGTGATAAACTCTCCAGTTCCTATGTTATTCTATGGGAGAAATTTAGTTATAGGCTACAGGGGGAGATGTACTAAGGTGTGATAAAGAGGAGATAACTTCTCCAGTGAGATAAACTCTCCAGTTCCTATGTTATTCTATGGGAGAGATTTAGTTATAGGCTACAGGGGGATATGTACTAAGGTGTGATAAAGAGGAGATAACTTCTCCAGTGAGATAAACTCTCCAGTTCCTATGTTATTCTATGGGAGAGATTTAGTTATAGACTACAGGGAGAGATGTACTAAGGTGTGATAAAGAGTAGGGATGAGCGAGCACCCCGATGCTCGGGTGCTCGGGTGCTCTGACCGAGCACCCCCTGATGCTCGAGTGCTCGGCCGAGCACCCGAGCCCCATTCAAATGAATGGGAGCACTCGAGCATTAAACCAGGCACCCCCTGCTCTGATGAGCGGAGGGTGCCTGGTCAATGTCCCCCTTCATCTCCGCTATGCCCCTCTTCCACAATGTCCCCCTTCATCTCCTCTATGGCATAGGAGATGAAGGGGGACATTGTGGAAGAGGGGCATAGCGGAGATGAAGGGGCACATTGTGGAAGACGGGCATAGCGGAGATGAAGGGGGACATTGTGGAAGAGGGGCATAGAGTCTATGCCCCTCTTCCACAATGTCCCCCTTCATCTCCGCAATGCCCCCTTCATCTCCGCAATGCCCCCGTACCTCCATTCCCTGGTGGTCCAGCGGAGCGTCTTCGGATCTGTGCCTCTTCCGGCACAGATCCTCTTCACCCGAACATGTCGGGCGAGCACATGGCGGTACTCGTACGAGTACCGCCATGTGCCGAGCAGAGCGATGCTCGAGCCGATCCGAGCATCGGCCGAGCACGCTCGCTCAACACTAATAAAGAGGAAATAACTTCTCCAGTGTGATAAACTCTCCAGTTCCTATGCTATTCTATGGGAGAGATTTAGTTATAGACTACAGGGAGAGATGTACTAAGGTGTGATGAAGAGGAGCTCCAGTGAGATAAACTCTCCAGTCCCTATGTTATTCTATGGGAGAGATTTAGTTATAGACTACAGGGGAGATGTACTAAGGTGTGATAAAGAGGAGATAACTTCTCCAGTGAGATAAACTCTCCAGTTCCTATGTTATTCTATGGGAGAGATTTAGTTATAGACTACAGGGGAGATGTACTAAGGTGTGATAAAGATGAGATAACTTCTCCAGTGTGATAAACTCTCCAGTTCCTATGTTATTCTATGGGAGAGATTTAGTTATAGACTACAGGGGGAGATGTACTAAGGTGTGATAAAGAGGAGATAACTTCTCCAGTGAGATAAACTCCCCAGTTCCTATGTTATTCTATGGGAGAGATTTAGTTATAGACTACAGGGGAGATGTACTAAGGTGTGATAAAGAGGAGATAACTTCTCCAGTGAGATAAACTCTCCAGTTCCTATGTTATTCTATGGGAGAGATTTAGTTATAGACTACAGGGGAGATGTACTAAGGTGTGATAAAGATGAGATAACTTCTCCAGTGAGATAAACTCTCCAGTTCCTATGTTATTCTATGGGAGAGATTTAGTTATAGACTACAGGGGGAGATGTACTAAGGTGTGATAAAGATGAGATAACTTCTCCAGTGAGATAAACTCTCCAGTTCCTATGTTATTCTATGGGAGATCTTTAGTTATAGACTACAGGGGAGATGTACTAAGGTGTGATAAAGAGGAGATAACTTCTCCAGTGAGATAAACTCTCCAGTTCCTATGTTATTCTATGGGAGAGATTTAGTTATAGACTACAGGGGAGATGTACTAAGGTGTGATAAAGAGGAGATAACTTCTCCAGTGAGATAAACTCCCCAGTTCATATGTTATTCTATGGGAGAGATTTAGTTATAGACTAGAGGGGGAGATGTACTAAGGTGTGATAAAGATGAGATAACTTCTCCAGTGTGATAAACTCTCCAGTTCCGATGTTATTCTATGGGAGAGATTTAGTTATAGACTAGAGGGGGAGATGTACTAAAGTGTGATAAAGAGGAGATAACTTCTCCAGTGAGATAAACTCTCCAGTTCTTATGTTATTCTATGGGAGAGATTTAGTTATAGACTACAGGGGAGATGTACTAAGATGTGATAAAGAGGAGATAACTTCTCCAGTGAGATAAACTCTCCAGTTCCTATGTTATTCTATGGGAGAGATTTAGTTATAGACTACAGGGGAGATGTACTAAGGTGTGATAAAGATGAGATAACTTCTCCAGTGTGATAAACTCTCCAGTTCCTATGTTATTCTATGGGAGAGATTTAGTTATAGACTACAGGGGGAGATGTACTAAGGTGTGATAAAGAGGAGATAACTTCTCCAGTGAGATAAACTCCCCAGTTTCTATGTTATTCTATGGGAGAGATTTAGTTATAGACTACAGGGGAGATGTACTAAGGTGTGATAAAGAGGAGATAACTTCTCCAGTGAGATAAACTCTCCAGTTCCTATGTTATTCTATGGGAGAGATTTAGTTATAGACTACAGGGGAGATGTACTAAGGTGTGATAAAGATGAGATAACTTCTCCAGTGAGATAAACTCTCCAGTTCCTATGTTATTCTATGGGAGAGATTTAGTTATAGACTACAGGGGGAGATGTACTAAGGTGTGATAAAGATGAGATAACTTCTCCAGTGAGATAAACTCTCCAGTTCCTATGTTATTCTATGGGAGATCTTTAGTTATAGACTACAGGGGAGATGTACTAAGGTGTGATAAAGAGGAGATAACTTCTCCAGTGAGATAAACTCTCCAGTTCCTATGTTATTCTATGGGAGAGATTTAGTTATAGACTACAGGGGAGATGTACTAAGGTGTGATAAAGAGGAGATAATTTCTCCAGTGAGATAAACTCCCCAGTTCATATGTTATTCTATGGGAGAGATTTAGTTATAGACTAGAGGGGGAGATGTACTAAGGTGTGATAAAGATGAGATAACTTCTCCAGTGTGATAAACTCTCCAGTTCCGATGTTATTCTATGGGAGAGATTTAGTTATAGACTAGAGGGGGAGATGTACTAAAGTGTGATAAAGAGGAGATAACTTCTCCAGTGAGATAAACTCTCCAGTTCTTATGTTATTCTATGGGAGATCTTTAGTTATAGACTACAGAGGGAGATGTACTAAGGTGTGATAAAGAGGAGATAACTTCTCCAGTGAGATAAACTCTCCAGTTCCTATGTTATTCTATGGGAGAGATTTAGTTATAGACTACAGGGGAGATGTACTAAGATGTGATAAAGAGGAGATAACTTCTCCAGTGAGATAAACTCTCCAGTTCCTATGTTATTCTATGGGAGAGATTTAGTTATAGACTACAGGGGAGATGTACTAAGATGTGATAAAGAGGAGATAACTTCTCCAGTGAGATAAACTCTCCAGTTCCTATGTTATTCTATGGGAGAGATTTAGTTATAGACTACAGGGGGAGATGTACTAAGGTGTGATAAAGAGGAGATAACTTCTCCAGTGAGATAAACTCTCCAGTTCCTATGTTATTCTATGGGAGAGATTTAGTTATAGACTACAGGGGAGATGTACTAAGATGTGATAAAGAGGAGATAACTTCTCCAGTGAGATAAACTCTCCAGTTCCTATGTTATTCTATGGGAGAGATTTAGTTATAGACTACAGGGGAGATGTACTAAGGTGTGATAAAGAGGAGATAACTTCTCCAGTGAGATAAACTCTCCAGTTCCTATGTTATTCTATGGGAGAGATTTAGTTATAGACTACAGGGGAGATGTACTAAGGTGTGATAAAGAGGAGATAACTTCTCCAGTGAGATAAACTCTCCAGTTCCTATGTTATTCTATGGGAGATATTTAGTTATAGACTACAGGGGAGATGTACTAAGGTGTGATAAAGAGGAGATAACTTCTCCAGTGAGATAAACTCTGCAGTTCCTATGTTATTCTATGGGAGAGATTTAGTTATAGACTACAGGGGAGATGTACTAAGGTGTGATAAAGAAGAGATAACTTCTCCAGTGAGATAAACTCTCCAGTCCCTATGTTATTATATAGAGTCTTTACACTACCATATTTACAACTTGAATGATCTTAGTGCAAAGCAATGCGTTGTTATAAATCTTTTTTTATTCCTAGAAGGAGAGACATAAAAACACCATGAAACCCAGACTTTGCCTCCTCCTCCTCCTCGCTGGTCTGTGTGCTGGGGACATGACCAGCAAACACGGAAAGACTTCACGGAAGGACAAACATGAGCACTCAAAGGGGAAAATCCAACCGACAGGCCCAAGTGTTCTGGATCCTGATTTATTACCCAGTCCTGAGGAAAAGCTTCCAAAAAGCTTGTCCATCGCTGACATCTCAGAGATGAATACTGATTTTGCATTTAATCTCTACAGACAAATCTCCAATAAACACGATGATAATATCTTCTTTTCCCCATTTAGTGTGTCTTATGCACTTGCGTCTTTAATGCTCGGAACACAAGGAACGACACAGGAGCAGATACTAGAAGGACTGAATCTGAGCAGGTTTAAGAATCATGAAAACCCACATTTACTCCCCACATTGCTGAAAACCATGAAGGAAAAAATTACCAAGAATGAAGACTTAGTTTTGGACGTGGGAAGTTTTTCATTTGTAGATGATAATTTTTCCGTCAAAGAGGGTTTCCGCAACCTGACCAGTGAGTTTTTTGACATGGAATATCAGAATATAAATTTCCGTAGCCCACAGGCCAAAAACATCATCAACAACTACATTAACAAGAAGACGAATGGTAAAATCTCTCAACTCTACGATGATTTGGACCCACAGACTAAACTTGTTCTCCTAGACTATATCCAGTTCAAAGGTAAGTCATCGTCTTCTATTAGCCATATGCACAAAAACATTTCCAGGTACACTTTTCCCTTGGGCAATCTGATTAGAGTATCATTAGTGTCCAAATTACCATCTAAGTCAGGGATGCCAATGGCTACCAGGGATCATGGGAGTTGTAGTCTGGAAGCAGCTGGAGGGCCTCACATTCCCCAACCTGATACTACAAACTTAAAACTATGCTTCTCAATTTAATCTGTAAATATATATATCTATATATATATATATATATATATATATATATATATATATATATATATATATAGTAGGTTTTATCCTTCTGAGTAAAACAAGGGAACTCCCACTGCTGGGGTGTTTTATTCAAAAGTTATTCCAGCTCAAATTAGGTGCAATATCTCAATGGCCTGAAACGCTATAGTGGTGCTGTTGCTACACCATTCTATGATTAACTCTGGTCAGCTGACTATGAATCTGCATAGGATGGGGTAGAAACTGCAAAATTTTAGGCCATTTAGATAGCGCACCTAAAAAAAAAAAAAAAAAAAAAAATCAGGTTTGAGCTGGAATAACTTTTGAATAAAACATTTCTCAGCAGTAGCAGTAGCCTGGATATGCTCAGGAGGATAAACTCTACAGTATATATTTTTTACATATTACATGATGCTATTTTTTAAGATTTTTTGGGGGGATATGGTGTGATGCCAGGGCCTAACAGTGTGTTGGGCTCGTGCAGCTGATTAACCCCTTAACGACATGTGACGTACTATGACCGTCACGGTACTTGAAATACTTAAGGACCGGTGACGGTCATAGTACGTCACGTACTTTTTACTTACAGAGCTCTACCGGGAGCGCTGTAAGTAAAAGTAGGGCCTGAAATTGACCGCTCCAAGATCGGAGCGATCTCTATCAGGCCCCATAATGACGCGCCAATACACGCAACAGGTCACGTGTACCGGCGCGTTGGCGTTGATCAAAGTGGTCCTTATGGGACGGAAACGTCCCAGGACCGCCGGTCACTAAGGGGTTAAAGGCAGGTGTCAATTCTGTATATTTATATTATTATGGTCTATCTGGGCAACCTTTCACTCTCCAGCTGTCCCAAGAAGCCAGCAGCTGTTTAACCTTTTGAGTGCCAGAGGGGTACACAACGCATTGCAAAAGCAACGCGTTGCATACCCCTCTAACACTCAAAGGGTTAACAATGATGGGAGTTATACATACCTGAGCACAGTTTTCTTTGCTCTTCCTGGAGGGGAGCCCTGTGATGCCTGTGGTGGTGGGGGAAATTACGCGATTTGTGTCAAAAAGGGGACAGGGCTTAACTGTGAGCAGGGGCGGAGCTAAATGGGCTAGAAAAAAATAGGCTGAGGAAGGAGGAGAAGCTGTGGGGAGTAGGATGAACTAATTAAAAACAGCAGAAGTGGGTAGAGTTTCAATAGAAACACCCCACATCTAGAGACTCAGCCCCTGGCAAATCCGGAGAGTTCCCAGCTATGGAGTTGTGATCCTCAAAAGCCTTTCCCATTCTTAAAGGGATAGCAATACTTAAAATGTAAACAAAAATATGTTGTAGGGTTTATCCCCCTGAGTAAAACAAGAGTACTCCCACTGCTGAAAGGTGTGTCATTCAAAAGTTATTAATTTTCAAAGTTGAATTTTTTAGGTGCAATATCACAGTGGCCTGAAATTGTACAGTGGTGCTGCTGCTACACCATCCTATGGACTGCTCTGGTCCCGGGACCATAAATCTCCATAGGATGGTGTAGCAACAGCGCCACTGTACAATTTCAGGCCATTGTTATATTGCACCCAAAAAAATCAAATTTGAAAATTAATAACTTTTGAATGAAACACCTTTCAGCAGTGGGAGTACTCTAGTTTTACTCAGGGGGATAAACCCTACAACATATGTTTTTTTACATTTTAAGTATTACTATCCTTTTAATGTGTAGAGGTGCAAGCCCAGTATTGTAATAATGCCATCTTCCCTTGCGTTTCACAGGCAAATGGAAATATCCATTTAACCCAGAGTTAACAGAGACGGAAACCTTCTTTATCAACCAGTACAGTTCTGTGAAGGTGCCGATGATGTACAAGGCTGACCGAATATCCTTTATGTCCGACAAAGATATGTCCTGCACTGTACTGAAGCTGCCATACAGGGGTAGAGCCCACCTGCTGATCGTCATGCCAGAAAAAGAGGGAGACTTCATGGTTCTGGAAGATCATTTAACAAAGGAACTTGTGGATAACTGGCTGGCAAAAATGAAATCAGAGTATGAACTCACCAGATCACTTACGTCTGTTCATTAAAGGAGCTGTAAACGGTTTTTTATGAAAACCTGTATGTTATAGAGCCAGTGGTGTAACTATAGGGGTCGCACCCGTGATCGGTCCCGTCACTCCAGGGGTCCGGCTGCCCCCTGTGACCTCCGCCTGGCGCCCGCAATCTCCCCCAGCTCTCTAGTAATGCCATACCTCCCAACATTTCAAATTGCCAAAGAGGGACACTTGTGTTTTAGGGGGTGTTGTTGGGGGCGTGGCTGGTGGACGGGGGATTACCGATAATTTTAGGTTATTTCATGACCTATTGACACCTCCTTGTGTAACCTAATAAATTATTTATAACAAGACCAAAGTACTTTATTTACACAGACTAATATATAAACACATCTACTGACATTTAAACAAATAATTATGTGAATTTTATTGCTGGAGAGCAATGTTATACACTTATATACACACCACACGGTCTTATCTCCTGAAAAGAGGGACATCAGGGTAGGAAAGAGGGAGAGAGGGATTTGAGTCTAAAAGAGGGACTGTCCCTCCTAAAGAGGGACACTTGGGAGGTATGTAATGCAGAGCGCTGAGAGATGACATCATCTCCCAGCGCTCTGCATTACAGAAGAGGACCGCGCGGGAGCACAAAGCGCCAGCCCGTTTCTCCACTGGACCACCAGGGATTGGGAGGTAGGAGATGGGGGCATTGTGGAGGGCTTGGGGGCCAATGTGGTCAGGGGGTGGGGGGGCCCATGGCACTTCTTGCACCAGTGCCTGGACGGTTCTAGTTACACCTCTATATAGAGCTTTTCTTGCTGAGTAAAACAAGGTCACCCCCACTGCTGTCAGCTGTTCTATTCAAACGTTATAACAAGTTCAAATAATCGGAAAGTGAATAACAGTGCGATTACTTCCTGATAGTTCTGACAGGAAGTGAGTCAGCAGTTTCCATCACGTTCTAGAGAGAACGGTTTGTCAGTTACTTTAATCTCAAATAGAACATCACGGAATAACTAATTGGAATTTGACAAGTTTTAACTGTAATAACTCTTGAAATATACATCTCTCACAACTGGGAGCGCCCTTATTTTACTCAATAGGAAAATGACTACAAAATACACTTATTCATAAAAAAAAGTTTATTTCTGCTTTAAATAAATTTCAGCCCTCACAGCCTAATGAACATTTGGGAACAGGACGTTAGAAGACATACCACCTCCTAAGAATAATCACGCCCAAACACACAATTACCTTACAATGGCCAGAAAATGCTAATGGTCCCTATGAATTTTACCTTTGTGCTTTTGTTTAAGAGACAAGTTCAGTCAGTCCTGGATGTCAGGTTCATGGAGGCGGACATGACAGTTGCTGGAAGGACCACAGGATACAAACTCTGCTCACTGAATATGGAAATCGTAACCCTTTAAGGACCATTGGGTCAGCAACTAGGGTTGCCACCTTTTCTTCAAAATAATACCAGCCATGGCATTCCCTCCATAGACTTAACATTGGACAGAAGCCAATTTTTTACCGGCCTGCCGGTAAAATACCGGCTGGTTGGCAACCCTATCGGCAACATGTTAGTTTGCAATGAGTTGCAAACCTGTCTGGTCCTTAAAACATACTTCCCAAGTGTCCCTCTTTAGGAGATATTAGGGGTCCATACCTCCCAAGTGTCCCTCTTTAGGAGATATTAGGGGTCTGTACCTCCCAAGTGTCCCTCTTTAAGAGATATTAGGGTTCATACTTCCCAAGTGTCCTTCTTTAGGAGATATTAGGGGTCCATACCTCCCAAGTATCCCTATTTAGAAGATATTAGGGGTCTATACCTCCCAAGTGTCCCTCTTTAGGAGATATTAGGGGTCCATACCTTCCAAGTATCCCTCTTTTAGAGATATTAGGGGTGCATACCTCCCAAGTGTCCCTCTTTAGGGGAAATTAGGGGTGCATACCTCCCAAGTGTCCCTCTTTAGGAGATATTAGTGACCCATACCTCCCAAGTGTACCTCTTTAGGAGTTATTAGGACTGCGGGAGGTAAATGGGAGGTATGGTGGGAGGCATGAAATGCTGGGAGGTATAAAATATTGGGAGGTGGAGGTATGAAATGTTGGGAGGTATGATATGAAATGTTGGAGATATGGAATGTTGGGAGGTATAATATGAAATGAAATGTTGGGAGCTATGATATAAAATATTGGAAGGTTGGGAGGTATGAAATGTTGGGAGGCATGATATGAAATGTTGGAGGTATGAAATGTTTGGAAGTATGAAATGTTGGCAGGTATGATTTGAAATGCTGGAGGTATGAAATGTTGGGAGGTATGAAGTGTTGGGAGGTATGGAATGTTGGAGGTACAATATGAAATGTTGTAGGTACGGAAGATTGGAAGGTATCAAACGTTGGGAGGTATGATATGAAATGTTGGTGGTATGAAATGTTGGTAGGTATGAATGTAGGGAGGTATGATAAGAAATGTTGGTAAGTGGGGAATGTTGGACGCATGATATGAAATGTTGGAAGTATGAAATGTTGGGAGGTACAATATGAAATGTTGGAGGTATAAAATGTTGGCAGGTATGGAATGTTGGGAGGTATTATATGAAATGTTGGGAGGTATGATATGAAATGTTGGAGGTATGAAATATTGGAACGTGTGAAATAGGTATAGGTACGGAAGATTGGAAGGTATCAAACGTTGGGAGGTATGATATGAAATGTTGGTGGTATGAAATGTTTGGAAGTATGAAATGTTGGCAGGTATGATTTGAAATGTTGGAGGTATGAAATGTTGGGAGGTATGAAGTGTTGGGAGGTATGGAATGTTGGAGGTACAATATGAAATGTTGTCGGTACGGAAGATTGGAAGGTATCAAACGTTGGGAGGTACGATATGAAATGTTGGTGGTATGAAATGTTGGTAGGTATGAATGTAGGGAGGTATGATAAGAAATGTTGGTAAGTGGGGAATGTTGGACGCATGATATGAAATGTTGGAAGTATGAAATGTTGGGAGGTACAATATGAAATGTTGGAGGTATAAAATGTTGGCAGGTATGGAATGTTGGGAGGTATTATATGAAATGTTGGGAGGTATGATATGAAATGTTGGAGGTATGAAATATTGGAACGTGTGAAATATTGGAACGTATGAAATGTTGGGAGGTATGATATGAAATGTTGGGACGTATGAAGTGTTGGGAGATATGGTATGGAATGTTGGGAGGTTTGGAATATTGGGAGGCATGAAATATGGGAGGTATGTTGGGACTCAAGGGGTTAGTTCTATCTTAACGTTTGTATGCTAAAGTAATTTCCAACCTATTGCTTGGCACTGCACCTGAGACATATAAATATGATTTATTTAACCCCTTTCAGTGATGAGAGAGATATCCAATGCATCGTAATGTAATGCATAAGATAATCCTCTGGCAATCACAGAGTTAAGCAGTAAACAATGTATATTTTTTTTGTTTTATTTCAGAAAAATAGACATTTTCTTTCCAAAATTCAAGCTGGACCAGAAATATCAACTGAAATCCCTTCTACAGGAGCTGGGGATAAAGGAGGTCTTCACTGGGAGAGCGAATCTGACTGAACTGACGGAGGAAAGAAGTATAAAGCTGACGGAGGTGAGAACGGAATTACTATTCCGTCGGCGCAGAACTTTTTCCATCAATAGGGCAAACCATATGCACAATAGGGGAGAGCTAAAAATGCCTATTGATTTAAATGATGATTTTAACCCTTTGGGTGCCAGAGGGGTATGCAACGCAATGCATTGTGCACCCCGCTGGCACCCAAAGGGTTAACCCCTTGAATTGCTTTGCAATGCACCGGAGACGCACCCAGCATTCAAGGGGTTAAAATCCCAATTTAAATCTATGGTGATTTTGGGAGTGTTTAGTTCTACCTTGCAGTGCACATGGTTTGCCCCAGACCTCCTCCATATCTCTTTTGAACATAAGGCGCCTGCACTGCACCTTATGTAAAATCATGTGCCTCTCTCCTTAAAGGGAAAGTACAGGAGTGCACATCCAGACAGGCAGGGAGAAGCGCTCTTATTTCCCTGTGAGTTGTAGTCAGTGGGATTGCACTGTCTCATTTATCACTGAGAGCGAATACAGCGATCCTGTACAGGAATCCATATTCACACATATTTCCATTGCACCATCATGTATTCAGGCAGATACACTAGGGATAACCGGAGACATTCTGGAGCAACCCAACAGCACCATACAGTGGCAGATGTAGTGAATTAGGGTCCTGTGCAAAATATCTTTTGGGTCTCACTGCAAAATACTGCCCCCACCACCACCAGACATTTTCTGTTTTCAGAATGCAATGGGTTCCTAAAGTTACTGATCCCCAATGCACTGCGCCTCTATCTATACCAATGGTCGTTATGCACCTGGCACCGTAGGGAAAACATAAACATTAGAAAAAAATCATCTTGATTAATAGTAAGCTAGTTTTAACCCCTTAAGGATCATTGACATGCCAGGACCGTCACGGCAGTCCGGCACCTGAGGACCAGTAACGGTCCTGGTACGTCATGGAGTTCAGGGATCCCGGCGCGGCTGCACGGAAGTGGGGGAAAAAAAAGCCCCATGGTCCTCAAGTGCCAGTTGCGTGTGCACGCGCCGGTCCTTAAGGGGCTAAAGCCCGTGTACGCGGGGCAACACTGGCGGAGCTGCAATCATGCGCAGTGCAGACTGCCCGTGCCACAGCAGATACGGAGTGGGGCGCTCCGAATTCAAACCGTAGTCCTCTCTGTGTACCTCAGATGAGCAGAGAGGACTCTGCACCGAATTTGGTGCACCCTGCTCTGTATCAGCCGCTGAGTGGGAAGTCTGTACTGTGCATGACTGCAGCACGCGCAGCTGTCTCTACTGCACATGACAGCTTCTGACAAACATCATAACTAATTATTATATAGGATGGGTTTTTTAAACTCCTTGAGTGCAAGACAGGTCACCAATGCAGTGAGTTGGAGGCCTTGCTAATACTTCAGGGGTTGAAACCTGCCATTTAAATCAATGGGAATTTTGATATGCCAGAGGAGATACAGTTCACAGGGTGTGGCCTGATAAGGTGTCCGCAGGCCTATTAATCACAAGACATCGCCTGTATAGCGCATAGCACACCAGGGCTCAGGCGCAGGACACGGACTCTTCCCTCGTTTGTGACGACTGATCAGTAGAGTTGTTCACACAACTGACTCAGAAGCTCTACTAGTCAGCGCGGCGCCATTATTAATAAGCGTCAGTTTTACTGAGCACACCTTAGGACAAAGCTTAGGACACTGCAGCTGGAGGCAGAGATGGATTACCGATCCACAGGGCCCTAGGCAATGTACCATTTTGGGGCCCCTCATGTTTCTGATCTGGTGCTATTGACAAGGAGTGCTGCTGCAAGTAGATACTGTCACTGCGTCTCTAATGGAAGTTGGAGCAGGTCTCTATCATAAGATGTTAGTGGTAGCAACAGCAGGGCCTCTGTCTGTGACTAGGGTGACCACACGTCCTAGAATGCCCGGGACTGTCCCTTATTGGGGGTCTGTGTCCCCCATCCTGGGTCACCCCCTACCGGAACAGCAAAGAGTCCTGGAATGGAGCAACACACACCAGTCCAACCAGCCAATGAAATGTATTTGCTATATGGTCCTCATTGGCTGGCTGAGCCAACCAATGAAGACTATATAGCAAATACATTTCATTGGCTGGATGGACTGGTGTGAGACAGCTGGGGTGGAGCAGGTATGCTGGTGCTGGAAGTGAGACCCGCGGCTGAGGCTCCGGCCGGCGCTGACCATCTTTCTGAGGCTAACACAGTGTAAGAGTTCCCACTGGGAACAGCCTCCGAAAGATAGTCAGCGCAGGCGGGAGCCTCAGCCGCAGGACTAGGGTGACCACAAGTCCCGGAATGGCAGAACGGAAATGTGGTCACCCTATCTGTGACCCATCACTTGCAGCCAGAGCCCCTCGTATTGCCCTGGGCCCTAGGCAGTAGCCTTGGTTGGCATATTGGATGACCCGGCTCTGGCTGGAGGTCAGGGTGTTTCACATGGCCTTGGATTCGTTATCACGCACACGACCATGCTGAATGAGTAGACTGCTGTTTGCGACTTTTGCACTTGTCCTAGGGAGTAGTAAGTAGTATAATGGTGCCAGTGTGACCATAAGGGTTTCTGAATTAACAGGGCAGACAAGTCTCTACATTACGGTTGCCACCCAGCCGGTATTTTACCGGCAGGCCAGTAAAATATTGGCTTCTTTCCAGTGTTAGGTCTATGGAGGGAATGCCTTGACCGGTATTTTTTTGAACAAAAGGTGGCAACCCCACTCTACATTGATCAGTTTTTGATATGTCCTCATGGTACAATTGGCATGCTTCAGAATTGTTCCACTTTTTCCTTGTGAATACGGCACTTAAAGTCAACGCATCTCTCAAAAGGTTTGCATATTTGTAACCCAAATTAAAATGAGCCTAAACATTGCACATCTAACAAATACTTAGCAGATATTTTAATTCTCCACCCACTTGTGATGTCACTACTCCTCCCTGACTGACACTGTATGTAAATAGGCTAATTTACATACAGTGCCAGGCAGATAGAGGAATCAACACAACAAAGAATTGGGTAGTTGGGGTTCATAGGAGTTGCAGTCCCATTGTAAATTGAAAGATTGGCTACATTTGATCTAAAGCAGTGATTCTCAGCTCCAGTCCTCGGGGCACACCAACAGGTCATGTTTTCAAGATATCCCTAATTAATCACAGGTGAGTAATTAGTGGCTTAGTCATTGTGATTGATTCTAATTACTAATTAGTAATTACTCACCTGTGATTAACCCCTTAAGGACCAGCACTCGCACGCACGGCCGGCACTTCAGGATCACGGGGCTTTTTTTCCCCCCACTTCCGGTTCAGGGCTTCCGGAGCGGCGTGGTCCATGATGGTCCTGGCACATCAATGGTCCTTAAGGAGTTAAGCAGGAATAACCTGAAAACCTGCACTGTTGGTGTGCCCCGAGGACCAACGTTGAGAAACACTGATCTAAAGGGTTGGAAAACATTACACATCTACTAAACAAATGATCCACAAGTTGCTTTTCACCTGTTACTACTGACCCTCCTAAAGCCCCATCAGTGCTTATTATTGTGAGACAATGTATTTTTACCGATTTTCTCTTTTACCTTAGGTTACACAAAGAGCCGTGATTGAGGTAGATGAGAGAGGGACTGAAGCATCAGCCGCGACTGGCATGGAAATTGTTCCGTTCTCTTTGCCTCCCACAATAAGGGTTAATCGCCCTTTCCTTTTCATGATCATTGAGGAAATCACAAAGGCAGTGCTCTTCATTGGCAGAGTGATTGATCCAACGAAACTTTAAATGGTCTTTTAAAATGAATCCCTAGCCTTTTAAGAGTGCCAAAGAGTGGTGCTTCACAATACATGTGCCACTCGAGGACTCTTACAGAGTTAACAGCTCACAACCATTAGTAGGAGAGATATTTATCAAAATTCAGTAATAAAATAGGAAGACGATGGGGAGATTCACTAAGCGATGATATAGAGGAGACAAAGTGGAGATGACGTCTCCGGCGATATCACTTCTCCAGTTCCTATGTTATTCTATGGAGCTAATGCACTAAGATTTCTTCAACTCTGGCGATCTTAAAGGGGTAGTAATGTTTACTAAAGTTGCTTTAATATTAAGGAGTTAAAAAGATTACCATCGATGTAAGTCTTATCTCTCAAACATTTATGGTATGAGAGATATAACCTGCTAAAGTTACCCCTTCCTGGCTGTTTCAGAGAAGTCAGCGCTCTAGCTGACAGCAGCAGATTCCAGTCATTTGACCGGACGGCGGCTCTTCAGCAGAGCTGAATTTACACTATTTATAAATAAATGCTTCATTGGAACGGTCTACAAAGTGTGCCTGTTTGCAAGCACACTTTGTAGACCGTTCCAATTAAGTATTTATTTCTAAATAGTGAGATTTCGGCTCTGCTGAAGAGTCGCTGTCCAGTCAAATGACTGGAATCTGCTGCTGTCAGCTACAGTGTGGACTTCTCTGAAACAGCCAGGAAGGGGTAACTTTAGCAGGTTATATCTCTCATACCATAAATGTTTGAGAGATAAGACTTACATCGATGTTAATCTTTTTTTAATTCCTACAATATTAAAGCAAATTAAAATAAAACATTAATATGCCTTTAATGTATAGGCTCCTTAGAATAACACAGGAAATGGAGAAATGATATTACTGGAGAAGGTATCTCCACTTAGTGCTGTGATTCTCAGCTCCAGTCCTCGGGACACACCGACAGGTCATGTTTTCAAGATATCCCTAATTAATCACAGAGGAATCAATCACAATGGCTAAGCCACTAATTATTCACCTGTGATTAAGCAGGAACAACCTGAAAACCTGCACTTTTGGTGTGCCCTGAGGACTAATGTTGAGAAACACTGGCTTAGTGAATATCCCCCATTGAATCTGATGGCAGTTAAGAACCATTTGGCTAATCTAGGCTGTCATTTTCATGACTGATCCGACATCCTCTGACCTTTATTTAAAGGCAACTAACATTTAATAGTACCCCCTTTCCCCCCACTTACATTACTTTGACCACAAAAATCCTAATGGTTACGATGTGCCTCTGATCTTCGTTCAGTGCTGGATGTCATATCCACAGAGGTGGCAGTAGCTGTTGCTGGTAGTTTTTTCAGGCAGAGCACAAGTCTGCTTAAAGTGATAGTAATACATGAAATTAAATAAATTTAATTTGGTAGATATTTAAAAAATAAATGAATTGTGCCATTTCAGATCTCCCAAACCTTTATGGTTTGGGAGATATCAGTCTGCAAAGTTTCCCCTTCCCTCTGCTTGCGCTGACGTAAGCTTTCTAACTTACAGATGTAGATACCGGTCCATAGACCTCCCTGTGGCTCTTCAGCAGAGCCAAAATCGCACTAGTTACAAAGAAATACTTCATTTGAACAGTCTACAACATGTGCTTGCAAACCAGGCAGACGTTGTAGACCAGAGGTTCTCAACCCGTGCCCTCAGTGGCCACTAACAGGCCAGGACTTAGGAATTTCCCTGCTAGAACACAAGTGTGTTGATCAGAGGCTCATATTGATTAACTCCCCTGTGCGCTTAAAAGGAAATTCTCAAATCCTGGCCTGTTAGTAGCCGCTGAGGGCACGGGTTGAGAACCATTGTTGTAGACCGTTCAATTGAAGTATTTCTTAGTAAATAGCGTGATGTCGGCTCTGCCGAAGAGCCACAGGGTGGTCTATGGACCGGGATCTCTGTCTCTAAGTTAGAAAGCTGACGTCAGTGCAAGGGGAGGGACGGGGGAATTTTGCAGACTGATATCTCCTAAACCAGTGGTTCTCAACTCCTGCCCTCAGGACCCACTAACAGGCCAGGATCTGATGATTTCCTTGTTAGAACACAGGTGAGTTAATCAATGTGAATGAGCCTCTGATCACCACACCTGTGCTCTACCAGGGAAATCCCTAAGTCCTGGCCTGTTAGTGGGTCCTGAGGGCGGGAGTTGAGAAACACTGTCCTAAACCATAAAGGTTTGGGAGATCGGAAATGGTGTAATTCATTTATTTTTTAAATATCTACCGAATTAAATGTATTTAATTTCAAGTATTACTTTCACTTTAACCCATTAACCCTCTGAGTGCCTGAAGAGTGTGAAACGCTTTGTTTACCCATCTGTCACTCAAAGGGTTAAACCCTTAATTGCTAGAGAAAGATCTCCAATCCATCATGAAGCAATGTGCTGAAGATCTTTTTGGAGAATCCAAATGGTTAAAGAAACTTGAGCTGTAAATTCATGACTAGTAACCCTCTGAGCGCCACAGGCGTAAGCGATGTATTGCTTTGCAATGCTTTGCTTACCCCTTTGGCACTCAAAGGGTCAAGTTTTGGTAGAATACCAAGCATTTTACTGATTACTAATTCTCAGATTTACAATGTACATTTTTACGAACGCCTGAGTTTTTATAATACTTTTGCTAATAAAATAATATCGATTAGAAATCAGCATTTGAGTTGTAGGAAATATGGTCTGTCTCCCGCAGATGAAGTATAAGTGCCTTGTGTACGGCTGTGTTCATACAGAAGACTAAATTGCAAGACCCAGAACTTAAAGTGGAAGTATCATGTAGATAAAAGTGCCCCTGTATTAATAGTATTGTGGTAATCATTTAAATACTGTTATAATGTTTACTAAGTGCCGGCATTATATAGAAACATAAGTTCTTAGGAGACTCACCTCAAGACGACAGTGCAGACATCTTGGTGAAGAGCGATCTGTGCTTCTGGTCTGTTCATTCCTGTCTCCTCACCGATAGGTTATTTGCCAAAGGGGGAGGGGTTGCATTGTACCACACGGTACAGATAGGGACGGGCAGCGCAGGAGCACAAATCCCTCTTCACCAAGATGTCCGCACTGTCGTCTGGATGTGAGTCTCATAAGAACTTATGTTTCCATATAATGCTGGCACTTAATAAACATTATAACAGTATTTAAATGATTACCGCTATGTTAACTACTAATAGAGGGGCACTTATGTCTCTGTAATAGTTATGCTTTAACCCTTTGATTGCCAGAGGGGTACGCAACACATTGCTTTTTGCAATGAGTTGCATACCCCCTATGGCACTCAAAGGGTTAATTCAAGAAAATTATTATTATTATTATTTTTTTTACATTCCGTTTTAACTCCGTGTTTGCCAACCCTCTCCACAGCGACACCTAACAGACCAGGTCTTTATGATTTCCCTGCTTTTGAACAGGTACGATTATTAACAACGTATCATTTAACTCACCTGTTACAATGGGATGATGGGAATTGTAGTCCTGAACAGCTGGTGAGCCCCATGTTGACCATCCCTGATACAGATCAGTGGTTACCAACCCTCCCCTCAGTGAACCCCTAACAGGACAGGTGTGTAGTGTTCCTCTGATTGTACACAGGTGAGTTAATCAGAGACTCAGTCATGTAATTATATCACCTGTGTACAATCAGGGGAACACTACACACCTGTCCTGTTAGGGGTCCACTGAGGGGAGGGTTGGTAACCACTGATCTGTATCAGGGATGGTCAACATGGGGCTCACCAGCTGTTCAGGACTACAATTCCCATCATCCCATTGTACACAGGTGAGAATTAAATGACTGATCCTCTGATTAACTTACAATTGTAGAAGCAGGGACACGCTGAACACCTGTACTGTTAGGGTTCTGTGATGAGGAGGGTTGAGAACCACTGGGTTAACCCCTTAAGTACTGGGTGACATATTATGACCGTCACGCTTCTTATGCCCTTAGGAAACGATGATGGTCATAGTACGTCACATACATTTTACTTACAGTGCTCCACCGGGAGCGATGCAAGTAAAAACTGCATCTAAAATTCACCTCTCCAAGACTGGAGCGGTCTCTCTTACACCCCAAAACAGCGTGCCGGTATCCATAACAGTTCACTTGTACCGGCACGTCAGCATTGCTCAAAGCGGTCCTTAACCCCTTAACGACCCTTGACGGTCATAGTACGTCAAGGGTCGATTTGACTTAACGACCCATGACTATGACCGTCATCGAGTTCTGGGCTCCCCCCGCGGCTGCACGCCGTTCGGGGAGTCTGGAACGCAAGGAGCAATAAAAAAAATTGCTCCGTGGTCGTTAAGTCACTTCCGCTTCCGGATTCCCCGGTCGTTAAGGGGTTAAGGGAAGGAAACTCGTCCTTAATGGGATAACCAATCAGATAAGCAAACACATGATGCTGGAATAAAACAATAAACAAAAATACCAGTTCCCATACTCTCAGTGTCAGATTCAGTTCCTACCTGAGTTATCACTTATCTGAAGTAGGCAGGATCACTGCTGGAGCCAGATACTGATTCTGACTGCAGACGTCGGGCACGACATCTCTGACTGCATTGCAAATAAAGACGCTGACACCAGCTTCATACATTTTTGTATATTTTGGCATTTAAAAGTAAACGGTATCTTTTCAACCATAAAAGTTTAATGGAAACCAGTGTATTAATACAAGCATTTGCAGGTGACTTAGACAGAGCATGATACAACAACTTGTAATAACAGATAAAACTATGTCATTTATACCACCAGAGAAAGAGAAAATACTATCTGAAATACTCCAAAATATTAAATAAAGTATTTACAAAATAAAATAGTTTGGTGAACGAAGGGAAAAAAATTGTAGAAAATATATATTTGCACTTATAAGTCATGATATTCTTTGAAAGATAAATGTATGCCTCTAGGAGAGGGTGTGTGCAATCTGTTGATTTCCGGCTGTTGTTGGACTACAGATGTCACCATCCTCACCTGTCCTGGCTGAGAATAATGGCAGCTGTAGTGAAACAACAGCTGGAGAGCCACAGATTGCCCACCCCTCTCATGTTCAGATGCCGCACATTCTTCCTGACGAAAGAAACAGTAAACTATTATATAAATGACATTATATACGTCATAACGGTTCTCCTGCTGAGTATAATAAAATCATTCCCAGAGCTGTGAAATTTTCGCTCAAAAATTATTAGAGTTAATTTTTCTTACTTTAACCCCTTAACCCTTTGAGTGCCAGAGGGGTATGCAACTCTTTGCTTTGCATTGAGTTGCGTACCCTCTGTCACCCAAAGGGTTAACAATGAGCGGGCCGGGGAAGTGGGCTTCCCTTCAGGATAGGCTGACCAGACCTCACCTATAACCGGGGATGCATAGGAGAAATGCATACTGCAGGACTGCACTGATTTCTGTGAAGCACTGAAAAATGGCTATTTCCTATGTGTCCCCGGTTAAAGGTGAGACCTGGTCAGCCTACTTAAGGAACTCTTTGATCTTTGTCGTTGCGCTGTGATTGACGACGTGTACTGACGCGCCAAACAGGGGTCAGAAAGCAGTCACCAGTCGCTAATGGGTTGAACTACAATCTTCTGCTGTGGTCACAGGTGTTGCTGTTCCTATCACTACGAAGTCCCATAGCTCTCCCTCAGTGTACACTGGAAAAAATAATCCTTTAGGCCACCAGTTGGTGCTGTTGCTATCAGACTGATTTTTAAAGGGACAGTAATGTCCCAAAAATATATATTCTAGTGTTGTAGAGCTTAAAAAAATAAACTAAGTGTGCCAAACCCTGTCTCTCAAACTGCTGTGGTTTGAGAGATATAGAGATTCAAAGTTCCCCCTCCCTCCCCTTCTCCTGATGTCAGCTGTAAAGCCCACAGCAGGCGATTCGAGTCATACTGCTTGAGGAGGCTCTGCAGCAGAGCTGAAATCACGTTACTTAAAAATAATTACTTTGTTAGAAAAGTCTACAAAGTGCACCTGGTTTACAAGCCCCCTTTTTGTAGACCTTTCCAATGAAGTAATTCTTTTTAAGTAATGCGATTTCGACTATGCTGCAGAGCCGCCTGCTGGTCCCCGGCCGGGATCTCCTGCTGTCAGCTAGACGCTGACATCAGGAGACGGGGGAGGGAGGGGGGACTTTCACTGCCATTATCTCTCATACCAAAGCGGTTTGAGAGATAGGGTTTGGCGCACTTAGTTTATTATTATTTTAAGCTCTACAATACCGGAAACAATTTTTATGGCACATTAGTGTCCCTTTAAAATAAAATAATGCGTTTGATCTGTAAGGGTCTTTGAATGAAAATCTCCCAGCAGTGGGAAAATCTGCATTTTACCTAGTAGGAAAAGCCTTACAACATTTTTTTTTTCATATTAAACATTTACTGTTCCTTTAACCCTTTGAGTGCCAGAGGGGGTAAGCAACGCACCGCAAAGGACTAGGTTGCCTACCTCCTGGAACTCAAAGGGGTAACACCGCGAGGACCAGAGAGGTGTGCAAGGGGTTAAGAAACACCACTGTGGTTGACTGCTATGAGCAATAAATAGGCATCTCCAGGCTTGAAGTGCACCTACTGACTTAAAGATACAGAAGGCTTATATGAAGAGGAATCTTTGAGTGCCAAAGTGGTGTCCACCGCATTACAGAGCAATGTGGTGGACACACCTCTGGCACCCAAAAGTTTATCCCTTTGAGTGCCAGAGGGGTACGCAACACATTGCAAAGCATGCCCAAGATGGCTGCGTTCTGGAATGCCCATTTTCGGAGGTACGCTAGCCAACGTAACAAGCGTGACATTATTCTTGCGAGCGTCTGATATTCCTAGTAAAGACTGGCTAGAATATGGGTTTAGTGTTGCAAGGGCAAAGCTCAACTGTCCAGCCTGTGCCACCACCATCCCTGGTTGTCCGCTCCTGCGTGCACAGCGTTTCTTTGGTTTGCTTTGTATCCGAGCAGGGGATTTAAGCTTTTGATTTTCTGCATTTTCTTTATGGAAAGAGAGAAAAGTTTTGTGAAAATATGATAACTTTAGACATTTTACTGCATATAATACACAAATTCTTTATCTCATGGGAACCGTGCGGTCTTCAAGTCCACCATAAGATAGGGTGACCAGACTTCACCTTTATCCGGGGGACGCATATGAAAAATGCATACTGCAGGGCTGCTTTGATCTCAGTGCAGTCCTGAAATATGCCTATTTCCTATGTGTCCCCGGTTAAAGGTGAGGTCTGGTCAGCCTACCATAAGACCGCATACAATTGTTCAACAGTCTAAGAAGGGGTTAAACAGTGCAGTTCTTCATACCGGTGTGTGTGTCACTGTAATGAAACATAAACACTTATCTTAATCTACACAGAAAATCCTAAAGTCCACTATGAATCCATTATTTGTGGATTTGTTTCCCAAAATGAATGTTTAATAAGCAATGGATATCATATCAATAGAGGGAGACATGATTCTTTGTTGCGGCACTCACTCATCTCCCACTAATCTTCAAAGGAGGGGAGGGTTCAGTGGTGCAGGTTTAGGTCCTGGAATAAAAAACAATCACATCTTGCCCCTGAATTTCTCCCCTTTCTCTGTACACGTGGCATAATATACACTAACGCATCCCATTTGCATGCGACAAACAGGTTTACTAAAGGTCTTCAATATCGTGTTGAAATACAAAGCGTTATCACTTACAAGCTAAGTTTCCTAGACTGTGCGTCTTTGCTGCTGATTGACTTCTGGTCCGCGGCGTTGCCCGTGTTCCGTGAGGAAGTCGCCGTGGAGTTAGAAAAACTGATACTCCCGCTAGCGCTGCCCGTGCGCCCCTTGACTGAATCCTCTGGAGGGGACACAGTAAGGAACTGGTATTATTGATAAAAATGTGTACAAAAAAAGGTGAGCAGTATGTGCAAAGGGAAATGTGAGAAATTCTACAGCAAACCAAGAGTTAGGATATATACTATTAAAGCATATTTTATGTGCTTTAATACACTGTACTTGTTCTGGGGGGTATCTGTGGAGATGTGAGTGTCCCTTTAAACTTCACATTGTCATTCACATTTCAGTCAGGAGAGGGTATTACTGATGGGTCAGGGATACTGGGCAGGGGTTCTGTGTAAGAACGTATGTATAGATTTGTATAGAACATTTAGGAATGTATGTAGATGCCTGCATAAAATATATACGAATGTATGTATACGCCTGCATAAAATATACCGTACAATCTCGGGTATAATACGCACAATTTTACCCCACTTCACCTTATGTGAAGTTTGGGGGGGTGTATTCTACACAAGAGTTATTTAGGGGATTTAATTTGTAACGCTGGCGATCCCTTCCCTCCCTCCCCCGGCGCTATCCTCTGTCATAATGATACTTACTGTGCTCCACTGAGGTCCCCGCTGTACTGTAGGCAAAAGAAGAGAAGCTTAAAATAAACTTCCTCTCGGTAAATCTTCAATGCCGGCGCCATGCTTGTATTTGCTGGCCACCTGCTTCCCATCAATGGGCTTTCAGGACCTTCCGTCTCCAGCCAATCGTAATGCAAGCATGTCGCCGGCATTGAAGATTTGCCCAGAGGAAGTTTATTTTAAGCTTCTCTTCTTTTGCCTACAGTACAGCGGGGACCTCAGTAAGTATCATTATGACAGCGGATAGCGCTGGCGAAGGGAGGGAAGGGATCGCCAGAGTTACAAATTTTCTTTAGCAAGGGGGAAAACAAGGGTGCGTATTATACATAGGCACTCTTGTTTTCCCCTAAATATTGGGTATAATATATGCCTGCGTATTATACACAGGTGCATATTATACCTGAGATTTTACTGTATATGAAAGTATGTATATGCCTGCATAAAATATATAAAAATGTATGTAGATGCCTGCATAAAATATAATATATGAATGTATGTACATGTTTGCATAAATATATATATGTATGATTGTGTTTGTGTATATACACCCACATGCAATGCACATGTGGACTCTGATTTAATTTTGGACAGAGATGTGGCCATCCAGCCAAAATAATTGCCCACGTCTGGTATAAAAGAACACATGGAAGGGAAAATGGCAACGTTCAAAATCTAAAATAGCGACACATACCTACAAATGGCAGCAGCAGATTTTTCCCCACACCTAGCACGGAATTACTCTTACTGTAATGAAACAGCAATAAAATATTATTTCAGCAACATTACTGAGGCAAAGGAATCATGTTGACTGTGTGTTAACCCCTTGGATGTTAGAAAGGTCTCCAAAACATTGTGAAATGATGTGTCTGAGATATCTCTAGCATCAAAGAGGTTAAGAATGACATATTTCTAGGGTACAGTTCCACTTTAAAGGTGCAGTTAACATTTTTGTTTTGTAAAAAAATAATGACATAGGAGAGTGTTCATTCAAAAGTTATCAAAAGCTCAATCATATTATTTTTAAAATTATACTGTTAACAACAGCACCTACTGGTGTCCAAAATATTATTTTTTATAATGTACTCTATGGGGGAGCGTGAGTCATAGACTATGGCTCTTCTTGGTAAGTGATAGAAACAGAGACATCTGCTGAGTTCAATAGAAAATTGCAGGTTAATGTAAATTAAATAAAAAATTTGAGACATAGTAAGTTTTGAATGAAGCATCTCACAGACATAGTAGCCGCTTTGCTTTACTCAGGAGGAAATGCCCTGCCTTAGAACATATATTTTTTATTAAAAATGTTTCACTTCTTGAAATTATGAAAAAAAATAGCAAAAATAGTACAGCTGTCTCAACAGTAGTAGGAGTAGTGTCATAACTTGTCACATCAATAAAGAGTTAAGCAACTACTGGCACTCCAACTGTTGGGGACTACAATTTCCATCATCCCCAACCAGACGTTATCTGGTTGGGGATGATGTGAATTGTAGTCCCCAACAGATGACTGACTTTCTCTGCGTTAAAAAACACAAGTCTGACCCTGTGCATTACCATGACTAACACAATGCACTAGTGACATCTAGTGGAAATACAGAGACAAGACGACATACTTAGAGCATTTCTCCAGGGTGCTCTGTTTGGAATGGATAGCGTGGCTACTGAATGACTGGCTGCGGATCAGCTTGGTTTTCTTGCTTTCCCGGCTTACAGCTATAAAGAAAACAAGCAGTGATGTAATTGGCTGGTGATGTCATTGTCCACTTGCGTGACATTTGTGTTATGTCACACTTGTAATCTCTGTAATTAATTCACACACTCTAAGAACAATATACAGAATTGTGATAATGTTGTTCATACACATAAAAATAAGAGGAGCAGTTCTGGAGTAAATCAGTTGTACCATGGGGGTGGATATTTGTACTGATTTTTATGGGAGTTTACCCCTTAAGGACCGGGAAAATCTGAGGTGGATTTCACTTAAGGACCAGAGCAATTCTGACCTTTTTGACTATGTCTTTGTTCAGCAGTGTTTTCCTTCTATGGTTTTTATCCCATCCACATAAATTATACACCGCTTTTTATGCACAAATAGGGCTTTCATTTGATACCATACTAATATGGATAACTCACCGTTTATTTTTGTAAAATTAAAGAAAACTGAAAATAAATGTAAAAAACCACCATTTTTTTTTCTCTTGGGATCATTTGGGCACAATGGGTTAAATTTTTATGGAGACTGCATGAAAGGTATGACCGGTCAGTCATATCTACAAAATGGGCAGTTTTAAGTGGGCACTGTCCTCCTGGGTGAAAATCCCCATGTCCCTTTTTCCCCACCTTGTTATTGATGACATTTGGCAGTGTGTATAAGTGTATTACATGGCTCCACAACAATCACACTCCCAAAAAAAGTGTATCTTAGCAGGTCAGAAATGAACCTGCATCCAGCCAGCCTCCAGCACCAGCAGTGAAGGTGTTAATACCCTCAGCTGCTGCATTTTTTTACCACTAGGTGTCTCCTCTCTGCTTCTCTCGCCCTTACTTTGATCGTAAGGGAAAGACAGGCAAAGGGAAGACACAGCGGCAGTGTGCTTTGCATACTGCCTCATTCATTCAAAATGCTGGTACATGTGATTGCTCCTGCAGCGATCACATGACCCGGCACAAGTGACAAGGCTGAGACTGAACGATCCGGTACCGGAGCACTCAGTCTCAGCCTGCAACGAATGACAGCAGAGTGCACAGAGGCACGCTGCTATCATTTAACTCATGATGTGCCAGGACTGTCACCGGTCCTTAAGGCAAGTTTACCCATGAAGGTCCTGTACCGTCATTTTCGTTAAGGGGTTAAACTCCTTGGATGCGAGAGAAAGAGGTCTCCAATGCATTGCGAAACAAAGTCTAACTTTCAAAGGGCTTTTCTTATAAATATTTTGCAACTGTTATGTCTTAGAATTGCTCTACTGTTGCCTTTATACATGTATCTCTGTGTCAGGGACTTAACTACAGGGGGTGCAGATGGTACCGTTACATAGAGACATAGAATCTGACGGCAGATAAGAACCATTTGTCCCAACTAGTCGCCCATTTTCCTACTATAAAAAACCTCAAACCTGATTTGGTCCTTGGTCTTTTCTTATGTTAAGGACAGCCTTATGCCTATCCCATGCCTGCTTACATTCCCTCACTGTATTAACCTCTACCACTTCTGCTTGTAGGCTATTCCACTTATCTACTACCCTCTCAGTGAAGTAAAACTTTCTTACATTACATCTAAGCCTCTGTCCCTTAGACTATGGCCTCATAACATTACATTACATCTAAGCCTCTGTCCCTCTATTTTTAGACTGGCCTCTTGTCCTAACATTTTTACTCCTTTGAAATGTACTTCCCTCCTGCACTTTCCCCCACAATCCAACAGGTTCTGGTTATGCTTTTGTGAAAAGATTTTTGTTAGGAACCAAAAAACCCTCCACTTACTAGTTACACTGCTGCCCTGCAAGAGAAGGGCCTCAATAGACCCATTAATAATGACCTAAACAGCTCCCCACATGCAGGAGTGAAGGGGTGGTGGTCTTGTCCCCCTTACAGAGACCTGTGACAATGTTATTTACTGCGTCATTCCCACTTCTGGACACTCCTTTGGAACCTTAAGAAATAAGTCTGACAGTGGTAAAACTTTCTTTACCAGGCACCCGCTGTTATTAAGTGCTTCGTAAAGGATCAGTAAAGTTTGATTTAGAAAATGATATATTGTAAGGCTTTTTCAGCTTTTCCTACTTACTACGACAAAAGTACACCCACTAGGAGAAGCTTCATTCAAAAGTTATTATAGCCCAAACTTCCATGAATTGGTAGAGCTGTTGCTATTACATTCTATGAAGAACTGCAGCCAGTGGCTCTTCTCTCCCATAGAACGCAATGGAATAACTGGGTGATCTGTCTGGGCTCCAGGTGGTGCTGTTCCTATTACTTTATTATTAAGAAAACGGTTTGAATTGTAATATTTTTTGAATGAAACGATTGTCAGATGTTGGAGTACCTTTATTTTACACAGCATGAAAAACCCCTACAATACAATGTTTATTAAAATAAAAAGTTTACTGATCCTATAAATTCAAGACAGATTTCTTAGTATGTATTAATACGGGGTGAATACAATATGTCTCTAAGGGCTGTATGTAAGTAACGTGCACAGAAGGCGTTTCTCCTGCACAGACAGATATTGCGCGGGTTCTGATCCAGGAAGCCGTATAACGAACGCTTCTTGAATTGCGCATAAAAATATATCTTTTACTACAACACTAAACAGAAGTATAAAATTGTTCACAATAGCACTTCTGCATTAGGCGCATTCGTTATTCCACTCAGATGGATGTGTTAATCCTGGCCACGCCCACAAAAAAAACAAATATGCGCAGCTGTTCAATAATCTTGTATTTTCATGTGCAATTCAAAAAATCATGCGCAAACCTATTTCCTAGTGGTTTTCACAAAGGAAATAGCACAGCCGCACGTTTCGTGCATTCTAGGGTCTTTTGAACAAAGGAAAAGAGGAGTGATTCGGGGCAAACCAACTGTGCAATAGGGGACACATAAAAGTTCATATGAATTAAAGTGGACCTCTCACCTTGTTTTTTTTACCTATCTTGCATTCTAAGGGTTAAAATCCAATTTAAATTAATAGAAATTTGGTGGAATTCTTATTTCTCCCTGTGATGCAGTTGGTTTGCTCCAGAACTGCCCTTATTTTCTTTCTGTGCGCAGGGCCCTTAGATTCCAGCCACACACACTGCAGTATAATCGATGTAATCCAGGTGGCACGGTGCCATTGGTACAGCTCACCTGTGGGATGCCCGTATTGCTCACCTGTGGGATGCCCATATTTCTCACCTGTGGGATGCCTGTATTGCTCACCTGTGGGATGCCCGTATTGCTCACCTGTGGGATGCCGGTATTGCTCACCTGTGGGATGCCTGTATTGCTCACCTGTGGGATTCCCGTATTGCTCACCTGTAGGATGCTCCTATTGCTCACCTGTGGGATGCCTGTATTGCTCACCTGTGGGATGCTCGTATTGCTCACCTGTAGGATGCCCCTATTGGTTACCTGTGGGATGCTCGTATTGCTCACCTGTGAGATGCCCGTATTGCTCACCTGTGGGATGCCTGTATTGCTCACCTGTGGGATGCCCATATTGCTCACCCGTGGGATGCCCGTATTGCTCACCTGTGGGATGCCCATATTGCTCACCTGTGGGATGCCCGTATTGCTCACCTGTGGGATGCCCGTATTGCTCACCTGTGGGATGCCTGTATTGCTCACCTGTTGGTGTGCTTGACGAACTTCCAGAAATGACAGTGGGAAGATTTTTTGGCAAACCGGATCCTGTTTTACTGTCTCTGCCTAAAACAAAGGTGAATGTTAGTGCTGGAAAAAATATATAAGGTACCAAACTGCTAGTGTATATACAAGTATGGTGAAAATAAATGAACAGAAACAGTTTGAACTGTAATCATTTTTCAATAAAGCAACTGTGAAGTCAGAGTACTCGTACTTTACACAGCCTACAATATAATACTTACTGATAATAAAATCAAAAAGAACATCATTTAAATAATTGTGAATTTGGGGAACTTTTATTTGTCTCCTCTGCTGCAGTTGTAACTTAGTTGAGGAGGCCGATAAAAGGCATGTATCTCCAGTTCATCCTTCGCTCTATTACCCTTGTAGATCCAGACCAAGGCAAAAGGATCCCCTACTGAATTAATTCCCAATTAGTGGGTAAAAAAAATGACTTCCTTACTTCAAAAGGCAGTCAGATATTTCCCTGGATCCACATTCTATCTGCATTGGAACTGTCACAATGCAAAAAAATGTATCTCTCAAACCGCTATGGTTTGAGAGATTTTGGCATTCAAACTTTGATGTAAAGCTGTCAGCAGGAGGTCCATGTCATTCGTATTGCAAACCAGGTACACTTATTAGACCATTCCAGTGCAGTCATTCGTTTTAAATAACTCGATTGCGGCTCTGCTGCAGAGCCTTCGTGTTGGCCGACACGGATCTGCTGCTGACAGCTTTACAGCTGACAGCAGGACACATCAAAGTTTGAATGCCGATATCTCTCAAACCGCTATGCGGTTTGAGAGATACGGGTTTTTGCATTATATTCAAGTTCTGAAGCTCTACAAAATAAAGGCTATTTATAATGGGACATTACTAACACTTTAAATAAATCAGTCAATCAGTGGCGTAACTATAGGGGTCGCACCTGCGTCACTCCAGAGGCCCGGCCGCCCCCTGCGACCCCTCCGCCTAGCACCCACAATCTCCCTACGGCGCTCTAGTAATGCAGAGTGAGCTCTGGGAGATGACATCATCTCCCAGCGCTCTGCATTACTAAGAGGACCACGCGGGAGCTCCAGGGAGGTGGGAGATGGGGGCAATGTGGAGACTGAGGGGCATTGTAGAGGGGGGTCAGTGTGGTCGAGGGGGGCCAATGCGGGGGTGGGGGGGCCCGTGGCACTTCTTGCACCAGGGACCGGAGGCTTCTAGTTACGCCTCTGCAGTCAATCCAGGTCAAACCAACTGCAGCATGGGAAACAAATAAAAATTCCATAAATTTCCATTTATTACAATGAAATAATGGAATACATTGGAGACCTTTTTAAAGGGATAGTAATGTTTCACAATAAAAGCAGCTCCGATCAATCATCATACTATTTGGGCCATAGAGGGTGTTATTTCAATACTGTCAGAGTTGTAGTAGAAGAGTAATTGAATGATAAAGTATCCCCCTCCCTCCCCTTTTACTGATGTAACACCGCTCACCTCAGAGCAGCAAGACTGTCCGGATGGATCACAAAGAGGGACAATCTTCTGTTAGCATAAGGAAAAACCTGTCAAGGGGGGCAGGGTTTTCCTTATGATCACAGTAAGAAGATTGTCCCTTGCTGTGATCTGTCCGGTCAAGAGACCAGATTCCACATCTGAGGGGAGGTGACTTATACTAGGTAAAAGGGGCGGGAGGGGGACACTTTATCATTCAATTACTCTTGTACTACAACTCTGACAGTATTGAAATAACACTCTCCATGGCCCAAATACTATGAAGATTAATTGGAGCTGCTGTTTTTGTGAAACATTACTATCCCTTTAACACCTTAAGGACCATTGCTGTGCCAGGACCGTCACGGCAGTCTGGCACTTAAAGACCAGTGACGGTCCTGGCACGGCATGGAGTTCAGGGCTCCCGACATGGCTGCACGCCGGTCCGGAAGCCCTGAACTGGAAGAGGAAAAAAAAAAGCCACATGGTCCTCAAGTGCCGGTCACGTGTGTGTGCGTGCCGGTCCTTAAGGGGTTAACATTCAAGGGATTAAAATCCAAATTGAAATCAATATGGTTTTTCAGTTGTCCCCTGTGATGCAGATGGTTTGCGCCCCAGAATTACTCCACTTTTCTTGTGAATAATGGGCCCCTCAGTTATGATAAATACTTTCCAGGGGAATTTCAGTTTTGCCCTTTCCCGAGGGTATGGCATTAACTCGTTGGCAGCAGATGGGTTTGGACTAGTCCACTCCACATGACACGTGACAATAAAAACAGTGGACTTACGCTTCTTATCAAAGTTTTTCTCGTTACTGGATCGTGATTCACTTTGCTGTTTCTCCCTCTCTATTTGCTCCTGAAATAAGATGTATCAGTGCAGAGTAAAACACATGATAACTGTACAATGAACCGAGCAAATTCAGTTAACTTTCGTCATGCACCATTGATATCTCCAGCACCAACACAGCGAAATCCACTCCTGCCCATAAAAAACTCACCATTTCCAGCAGAAGATGTTCCTCTCTCTCCTTCTCTTGGTCCAGCAAGTCTTTTTCATAAAAGCGTTTCTGGAACTGATTTTTGCAAACAAACAGAAAAATAAAAGCTTACAGGGACAGAAATGGTTTAGAGTTATTGATCTGTTTAGAAGCCTACGTTAATGTATTTACCTGCTGGATTTATTGTGTGAACGTTTCTTAAGTCAGCAATTTCAGCTCCTCTCCCTCCCACTCCCCATGGTGTGAGCTGGAGATGATGTGAGCTATGGACGATGTGAACTACGGACGATGTGAGTTACAGATGATGTGAGCTAGGGACAATGTGAGCTAGAGATGATGTGAACTATGGACAATGTGAACTAGAGATGATGAGAGCTAGGGACGATGTGAGCTAGAGATGATGTGAGCTATGGATGATGTGAGCTAGATATGATGTGAGCTATGGATGATGTGAGCTAGAGATGATGTGAGCTATGGATGATGTGAGCTAGAGATGATGTGAGCTATGGATGATGTGAGCTATGGACAATGTGAACTACGGACGATGTGAGTTACAGATGATGTGAGCTAGGGACGATGTGAGCTACAGATGATGTGAGCTAGGGACGATGTGAGATAGAGATTATGTGAACTATGGATGATGTGAGCTAGAGATGATTTGAACTAGGGACGATGTGAGCTATGGATGATACAAGTTAGGGACGATGTGAGCTAGAGATGATGTGAGCTAGGGACGATGTGAGCTAGAGATGATGTGAGGTATGGATGATACAAGTTAGGGACGATGTGAGCTAGAGATGATGTGAGCTATGGACGATGTGAGCTAGAGATGATGTGAGCTATGGACGATGTGAGCTAGAGATGATGTGAGCTAGAGATGATGTGAGCTATGGACGATGTGAGCTATGGATGATACAAGTTAGGGACGATGTGTGCTAGAGGTGATGTGAGCTAGAGATGATGTGAGCTAGGGAAGACAAGTAAAGAAATGACGTGAAAGAGATAATAAAGTCAAAGTTAAACCTGATTTATGAATAGGTTATGAAATGAAAACCCTTATACAAATACATATGTTACCCTCTCCTGCCTCTCTCCCCTTGTCTGCGTGCTCCACTCCTCCCTGTCATTCTGCAAGCAGAGAAGGGGAGAGAGGCAGGAGCGGCTCACATATGTACTTGTATAAGGGTTTTCGTTTCATAGCCTATTCATAAATCAGGTTTAACTTTGATTTTATTTTCTCTTAGACATCATGTCTTTAAAAGGCTGCTTGTTGGATGCAGATATAAAATCAGGGGACGGTGTGCACATATAATCAATAGCGTGGCTGGGAGGTGAAGAGAATCACCGGCTCTATAATTATTCTGTGTGCGACCATTCACTAGGCAACATGACAATCTTGTGCTATCATGCAGTGCGAGAGTCTCATGTCGCCATTTTTATGCAGACGACATGGTGAATGTGTTAAGTGGTCACACGCTCTTTTGCATGCAACCTTTTAAAAGGATACCGCTAGGGACGATGTGAGCTCCAGATGATACAAGTTAGGGACAATTTGAGCTATGGACAATGTGAGTTATGGACGATGTGAGCTACAGATGTTACAAGATAGAGATGATGTGAGCTACAGATGATACAAGTTAGGGATGATGTGAGCTATGGACGATGTGCGCTACAGATGATACAAGTTACAGATGATATGAGCTATGGTCGATGTGAGCTACAGATGATACAAGTTAGAGATGATGTGAGTTATGGACAATGTGAGCTACAGATGTTACAAGTTAGGGATGATGTGAGCTATGGCCGATGTGAGCTACAGATGTTACAAGTTAGGGATGATGTGAGCTATGGTCGATGTGAGCTACAGATGATACAAGTTAGGGATGATGTGAGCTATGGTCGATGTGAGCTACAGATGATACAAGTTAGAGATGAGGTGAGCTATGGTCGATGTGAGCTACAGATGATACAAGTTAGGGATGATATGAGCTATGGTCGATGTGAGCTACAGATGATACAAGCTAGAGATGATGTGAGTTATGGTCGATGTGAGCTACAGATGATACAAGTTAGGGATGATGTGATCTATGGACGATGTGAGTTACAGATGTTACAAGTTAGGGACGATGTGAGCTGCAGATGATACAAGTTAGAGATGATGTGAGCTATGGACGATGTGAGCTACAGATGTTACAAGTTAGGGATGATGTGAGCTATGGACAATGTGAGCTACAGATGATACAAGTTAGGGATGATGTGAGCAATGGTCGATGTGAGCTACAGATGTTACAAGTTAGGGATGATGTGAGCTATGGTCGATGTGAGCTACAGATGATACAAGTTAGAGATGAGGTGAGCTATGGTCGATGTGAGCTACAGATGATACAAGTTAGGGATGATGTGAGCTATGGTCGATGTGAGCTACAGATGATACAAGTTAGGGATGATGTGAGCTATGGTCGATGTGAGCTACAAATGATACAAGTTAGAGATGAGGTGAGCTATGGTCGATGTGAGCTACAGATGATACAAGTTAGAGATGAGGTGAGCTATGGTCGATGTGAGCTACAGATGATACAAGTTAGAGATGAGGTGAGCTATGGTCGATGTGAGCTACAGATGATACAAGTTAGAGATGATGTGAGCTATGGTCGATGTGAGCTACAGATGATACAAGTTAGAGATGAGGTGAGCTATGGTCGATGTGAGCTACAGATGATACAAGTTAGGGATGATGTGAGCTATGGTCGATGTGAGCTACAGATGATACAAGTTAGAGATGAGGTGAGCTATGGTCGATGTGAGCTAAAGATGATACAAGTTAGGGATGATGTGAGCTATGGTCGATGTGAGCTACAGATGATACAAGTTAGGGATGATGTGAGCTATGGTCGATGTGAGCTACAGATGATACAAGTTAGAGATGAGGTGAGCTATGGTCGATGTGAGCTACAGATGATACAAGTTAGAGATGAGGTGAGCTATGGACGATGTGAGTTACAGATGTTACAAGTTAGGGACGATGTGAGCTGCAGATGATACAAGTTAGAGATGATGTGAGCTATGGACGATGTGAGCTACAGATGTTACAAGTTAGGGATGATGTGAGCTATGGTCGATGTGAGTTACAGATGATACAAGTTAGAGATGAGGTGAGCTATGGTCGATGTGAGCTACAGATGATACAAGTTAGAGATGAGGTGAGCTATGGTCGATGTGAGCTACAGATGATACAAGTTAGGGATGATGTGAGCTATGGTCGATGTGAGCTACAGATGATACAAGTTAGGGATGATGTGAGCTATGGTCGATGTGAGCTACAGATGATACAAGTTAGAGATGAGGTGAGCTATGGTCGATGTGAGCTACAGATGATACAAGTTAGAGATGAGGTGAGCTATGGTCGATGTGAGCTACAGATGATACAAGTTAGAGATGAGGTGAGCTATGGATAATGTGAGCTACAGATGATACAAGTTAGAGATGAGGTGAGCTATGGTCGATGTGAGCTACAGATGATACAAGTTAGGGATGATGTGATCTATGGACAATGTGAGCTACAGATGATACAAGTTAGAGATGATGTGATCTATGGACAATGTGAGCTACAGATGATACAAGTTAGGGGTGCTGTGAGCTATGGACGATGTGAGCTACAGATGTTATAAGTTAGGGATGATGTGAGCTATGCACAATGTGCACTACAGATGATACAAGTTAGAGATGTGTGAGCTAGAGATCCATGCATACACATATTATATAAATACATATGGCAGTGCAACTGCACCAGAAGGACTAATAAAGATTCCCATTGATTTAAATTGGGTTTACATTAGACATCTAAGCACTTGAATGGTAGAGAGGTCACCAACCAGAGGAGACCGCTCTAATATCCAAGGAGATAAAAATCTAATTTAAGAAAGAAATTCTCATTTCTGTAGAAGGGAATTATATTTTTTCCCTGTGGCGCAGTTGGTGCTCCTCAAAACGTCTCCACTTTTGCATTGTTCCTATGGCCAAGAGTCCGTATGATCCTGGGACAGGGACAACACAATCCTTTCCAGTACAAGGTTAGTCACAGACTCCTTTCACACAGCAGATAGAGGGCGCTCACTGTGCTAAAGTATCTTTGTTCCATGATAAGTACACAAAATTAAAATGTAAGTTACACTGCTAAAATAATACAAGTTCAATTAAACATATTAATATTCTTTGAACCCTCTGAGTGCCAACACAATGAGCTGGACACTGCGCTTGTGCTGAAAGTGCCGGTCCAACAGACTGCACTGCATATCGCTGCACTTACCGCGTCCATAGACAGCTCCATTCTGTCCAACTCCAACACGGTCTGCAAAACGGGAAGAGAAGAAATAAGAAGCATTTTATTGTTCCACTTCTCCAGGAATCCCTTTCTCTCAATATATAAATGGCAGCGACAACATAGCAGAGAAAATTCAACTACCTGCAGTATTTATGTGGCTCCACTAAACATAGAAACATAGAATCTGACGGCAGATAAGAACCATTCCGCCCACCTAGTTGCCCATTTTCCTACTGTAAAAACCTCAAACCTTTTTTGGTCCTTGGTCTTGTCTTATGTTCAGGACAACCTTATGCCTATGCCATGCATACTTACATTACCTCACTGTATTAACCTCTACCACTTCAGCTGGTAGGCTATTCCACTTATCTACTACTCTCTCAGAGAAGTAAAACGTTCTTATATTACTTCTAAACCTGTGTCCCTCTAGTTTTAGACTATGGCCTCTTGTCCTAACATTTTTACCCCTTTGAAATGTACTTGCCTCCTGCACTTTGTTGAAAACCTTCATGTATGTGAATGTGTCTATCATATCCCCTCTCTCTCTTCTCTCCTCCAAGCTATACATGTTCAGATCCTTTAGTCTATCCTGATATTTCTTTTCCTATAAACCAGTCACCATTTTAGTAGACCTTACCTGAATTCTCTCTAGATTATCTATATCTTTCTGGAGATGGGGTCTCCTGTACTGTACACAATGCTCTGGGTCTCCAGTACTATACACAACACTCTAGGTCTTCAGTACTATACACAATACTCTAGGTCTCCAGTACTGTATACAATACTCTAGGACTCCAGTACTGTACACAATACTCTAGGTGAGGTCTAACTAGAGATCTGTAGAGTGACATGACCACTTCCCTTTGTCTGCTACTAATGCCCCTAACTATACAACCCAGTGCCCTGCTTGCATTCCCCACTGCTTTGTTACATTGCCTGCCCGTCTTTAAATCATTCGAAAATATTACTCCCAAATCCCTTTTCTCTGTTGTCTCTGACAGTACAGTACCCTTAATAGTATATTTTCCCTTTGGATTTTTATGTCCCAAGTGCATTATTTTACATTTATTAACATTAAACTGCAGCTGCCACACTCTTGTTCATTCTTCTAATTTACCTAAATCATTTGCTAAACTACAGATTATTCGGTACAATAAAGGGCAGTTGGTGGAAAGTTATCAACCTATGCTTTCAGTGTTCCCACAGTTAATCAAAGGTGAGCAACCTAACACTGAAACAGGTAATAGAGTAATTAAAACTGGACAGGGTTTCAGCGTGCCTCTACCACTGCACCACTGCTCACACAGTCCACTTTTTCAGTGCTGGATTGCTCCAGTTTGCTTACATTAGAAGGAACACTGTGGGGCATCCGCAGACATTTTTACAAGGGAGCCATGATATGATCCCCAGGCCAGTCTGCCCAACCCTATGTTAATATGGAGAGACAAGAGCCTCCCGGTGCCACCCCCTCTGGAAGCTCATGTTTTTGTGAACAGCTCCATATGACACCGATAAGCGTAATAACATCTGTGTAATCAGTGGCGCATTCACCATCCTGGGCTCAACTGGGGATATCCTGACTTCCATTTTTACTACATTTCAATAATTTTGATTTTAATAATATATGCCTGTAATATTTGATAAAGGAGTATATTCTCCGAAATGCGTCATATCGGGCATAATTGCCGATTGTATGTATTCATGTTTTTTTGACCGTGGAATATATATATATTATATATATATATATATATATATAGAGAGAGAGAGAGCAAGAGAGATATTTATTTATATAAAGAAATCTACTATTGTCATTCATTGTGTTTTTGTCCTGAGAGAAGTGACTGGATGGGGGCAGTCGCTGTTAATCTGTTTGAATAAGCTGTTGCACCCACATCCAGCACTCTCGCACAGGAATTGTGAGCACTGGGTCACGTTATTGATTGGCACAATCTATACAGACACCTACTGGTGGTTTGTGCTCTTCCTGTTCTTCTATTGTCTATATTCAAAGGTTCCCAGCGAGATCTGTGGGGTGTCCTTGAAGAATCAGCATCCACCTACCAACTTGGAGAGACTGAGAGGGGGCAGTTAGAGCCCCTCACCTGCTTATGCTGATCACTATTAGTGACTGATCCAGTTGTGAGCACAACGGTGCACGACTGGTGGAGGTCTTAAATTGGCAAGACATTTTTTCCTTTTTGTATCCTGAAAACCTGACCAGTTGGTTTTCTCCCAAGAACTGAAACCTATTATCACTACCCTAGGTAACAGAGGAAAATTCCCCAAAATTTCCTTTGATTTAAATGGGGTTTTAACCTCTTGAACGCTAGATATGGTTTTAATGCATTGCTTTGCAACAATGAAGACCTCTCTGTAATTAAAGAACTTAAAATCCCCATTATAATCCATGTAATTATTTTATATTCAGGGCCCAAAATCTATTTTTACACCGTGGCCCTCATTCGCTGGTTGCGGCGCTGCAGGACAATATACTCACCCTTTTCACAACAGCGAGGACATCTTTATCTTTCTCCTGGCAAAGCAGTTTCCTCACACACAATTCTAACTGCTGCAATAAATGTTTATCACCCGGGAGCCTCAGAGTCAACTTCAGCTTCGGCAGCAAATAGCAGACTTTCATTCTGAGAAAAGGTAAGTGTTAGATAGGAAAGGGTTCAACGTGATGAAGCAGCTGTGCAATGCATGTACTGCACCCCACTCAATGCAATGTGTTGCGTACCCCTCTGGCACGCAAAGGGTTAAAGAAGAATAAAGGAAGTCATATACACATATCTAGATTGTAAGCTTTTATGAGCAGTACTCTCATTTAATTTTATATCATGAAGCATTTTCATCATTAGTAAAACCCATGTCTGATCTGTTACTCATTGTACAGCTCTGCCGAATATGTTGGTGATTTATATATAAAAATTAGTTATATTAAAGGGATAGTAATGTTTCACAAAAAAGCAGCTCCGGTTAATCTTCATAGTATTTGGGCCATGGAGAGTGTTATTTCAATACTGTCAGAGTTGTAGTTCAAGAGTAATTGAATGATAAAGTATCCCCCTCCCACCCCTTTTACTGATGTAACACTGCTCACCTCAGAGCAGCAAGACTGTCCGGATGGATCACAGAGAGGGACAATCTTCAGTGATCTTAAGGAAAAACCTGTCAAGGGGGGCAGGGTTTTCCTTATGATCACAGTAAGAAGATTGTCCCTTGCTGTGATCTGTCTGGTCAAGAGGCCAGATTCCACATCTGAGGGGAGGCGGCTTACACTAGGTAAAAGGGGTGGGAAGGGGATACTTTATCATTCAATTACTCTTATACTACAACTCTGACAGTACTGAAATAACACTATCCATGGCCCAAATACTATGAAGATTAACTGGAGCTGCTGTTTTTGTGAAACATTACTATCACTTTAATATCTAGTAAGTAGAGAAGTCTGGTGTACAAATGATGCATGTTTGGTAGAATTTTAATCATAATTTATTTTGAAATTCAGGCAAATCTTTCTTTGGAATACTTTTTTCTTAAGTTAATGATAAATTCATGTGTACAGGGTGATTAGATGAACAAGAACAAGACAACACACAGATCTTATGATCCTTTAAAGATAGAGCTGAGTCACAGACTATGTATTCAGGTAACAGGTAGAGGGAGGTCACATCACCAAAATGGAAGGAAAAGAACTGAAATAACCGATACAAGGTAAGTCCATATAAATAAAGTAGTCTATACGCCTAAAATAATAAAAGGCATAATAGTGCATTGCAGTTTCTTTAAAAAAAAAAAAAGTAAAATGTTTCATTATTAAAAAAAACATATTGTAGCGCTTCTCTTGCCAAGTAAAACAATGGTATCCCCTCTACTAGGGGATGCTTAAGTCAAAAGTTATTACAATTCTGTCACAAGGTGGAAATGCTACTTTTTTCTATGAAGAATTGTAACCAATGTCTCAACTTTCCTACATAGAGTAAAGGAAAACATTGTGTATGGACCCCTATAGAGGGGTAGATGTAATAAGGTGTGATAAATAGGTGATAAAGCAGAGATAACGTCTCCAGTTGTATAAACTCTCCAAGTCCTATACTATCCTTTGGAGCCAATGCACTAATATCTCTAAATTTGAAGAATCTTGGTGCATTGGCTCCATAGAATAACATAAGAACTGGATATTTTATTAAACTGAAGAAGTTATCACACAGAAGATGTTATATCCTCTTTATCACACCTTAGTGCTCCCACCACCCCCAAGAATAGCTGATGCCAACACTGTAAGAAGCAACAGTCTGAGCTTTAATATTTCTTGTATAAAGCATCTACCAGTAATAGGAGTGCCCTCGCATTAATCAGCAGAAAACACTAGTGATGATCGAGCACCCCGATGCTCGGGTGTTCGGGTGCTCTGGCCGAGCGCCCCTGAAGGCTCGAGTGCTCGGCCGAGCACCCGAGCCCCATTGAAGTCAATGGGAGGACTCGAGCATTACACCAGGCACCCCCTGCTCTGATGAGGGGAGGGTGCCTGGTTCATAGGAAAAGGTCAGAAAATGATGGAAACACCACAGAAATGGTTCAGGGACAGCATAGGGAGGATGTCTGGATGCATCTTGGACTCCAACGTCGCTGCTGGGAACGATGTTTCGCCCGTAGTACGCCATTTTTACAGACTGACCGTAAAACACACAAAAAGGAAGATAAAAACGATTTTAGGCGAAAAATTGTTACCAAACAGTATTTGCTGTATATTTACTTGTATATAGTCTGCAAAAAATTTCATCGATTTTTCGGAACTGGGGCCATGATTAAGAGGGAAACGTGCGCAGCGTAAAGCAGGTGTTCAACGTGGTTATGGCCCGGGTAAGGTACAGCATTCAGGAACGGAGGCCGCAGCTACCACAGGTTTGACAACATGTCCGTTTGCCCTTGTTAAGTCCAAAATTTATAGTCGGAACAGTGGGGTCTGATCCATTGAGTAAAAGTGACGAAGTGACTTAGTGGATGAAGCCAAGAACTACCTTCTGCTCTGTCGAACACCCCAGCCCTATTTAATTCAATGGGAGGACCTGAGGCACTCCGATACAACCTGTATATCACAAAATGGAGGGCCTCATTCACATTGTGGTACAATAGTTCAGGTAGTGGTCCAACACTCATAAAGCCTATGCACTAAGTGAAAGGGCTGCCAAAAATTAGACTGAAATGTCACTCCAATACACCCTTTATTACACATAAAGGAGGGCATCATACACACCCTTGAAAAATTAGGATTAATGGCCTGCTGGTGACCCTCTAAAACATTAGGGGCGAGGGCATGCCGCTAAGCTGACCATCTAAAACATTAGGAATGAGGGTCTGCTGCTGAGCCGACCATCTAAAACATTATGGGTGAGGGTCTGCTGCGGAGCTGACCATCCTAAACATTATATGCGAAGGCCCGCTAGTGAGCTGACGCTATAAAACATTATATGAGAGGGCCCGCTAGAGAGCTGACCCAATAAAACATTATATGAGAAGGCCCGCTGGTGAGCTGACCTATACAAAAATTGTCAAACAGGGCCCGCTGGTGAGCTGGCCCTATATAAAAATTATAACACAGGGCCCGCTGGTGAGCTGGCCCTATATAAAAATTATATCACAGGGCATATGGAAGAGGAGGAGGAGGATGAGAAGATTAAGAGTCAACCATATACCCGTTTTTTGGGTGGAAGGGGTGAATGGGAATACAGAGTATTCCCATCATTGTAAATAACATATCTAAAGTGACTTTATGTTCACCCGGGGCTTTGCTCCAGTGGAGTGGAGAAGTCAGGGGAAATCCAGGCCTTGTTCATTTTTATAAGTGTCAACCTATCAGCATTTTCGGTGGAAAGGCGGATACGCTTATCTGTTATGATGCCACCAGCAGCACTAAATACCCGCTCAGACAGAACGCTGGCGGCAGGGCAGGCCAGCACCTCCAAGGCGTAGAGTGCCAGTTCATACCACATGTCCAGCTTGGACACCCAGTAGTTGTAAGGCACAGAGGGATCAGTGAGGACGCTGACACGGTCTGCTACGTACTCCTTCACCATCTTCCAAAACTTTTCCCTCCTTGTGACACTAGGCCGCGCATCAGGGTGAGGGTGCTGGCGGGGTGTCATGAAGGTGTCCCACGCCTTGGAGAGTGTTGCCCTGCCTTTGTCGGAACTGCTGTGTGCTCCCCTTTTCTCCCCTTCTCAGTTGGCCAAGGTAGCACGTACTCTGCCGCCAGCGTTGTCAGATGGAACATTTTGGAGCAATTTTTCGACAAGAACCTTCTGGTATTGCACCATTTTGCTTGTCCTCTCCACCGGAGGAACGAGAGATGAGAAATTCTCTTTGTAGCGGGGGTCCAGAAGGGTGAACACCCAGTAATCCGTGTTGTCTAAAATGCGTATAACGCGTGGGTCACGGGAAAGGCAGCCTAACATAAAGTCAGCCATGTGTGCCAGAGTACCAACAGGAAAGATTTCGCTGTCCTCACCAGGAGGATGACTCTCAATCTCCTCATCCTCTTCCTCCTCTTCTGCCCACCCACGCTGAAGAGATGGAAATAAAGTTCCATGGCTACCCTCTGTAGCGGAGGCAACCGTGTCTTCTTCCTCCTCCGCCTCCTCCAATTGTCGCTGAGAAGACGAAGTGAGGGTGCTCTGGCTATCACCTTGTGTAAGCTCTTCCTCCCCCATTTCCACCTCTTCCACATGCAAAGCGTCGGTTTTAATTGTGAGCAGCGAGCGTTTCAGTAGACACAGAAGTGGGATGGTTACACTGATAATAGCGTTATCGCCGCTCACCATCTGTGTCGATTCCTCAAAATTGCGTAAAACCTCACAGAGGTCTGACATCCATTCCCACTCCTCACTTCTGATTAGAGGAAGTTGAACGGAGAGGCGACGACCGTGTAACAGCTGGTACTCCACTACTGCCCTCTGCTGCTCACAAAGCCGGGCCAACATGTGGAAGGTGGAGTTCCAGCGCGTGCTCACGTCACACAGCAGCCGGTGAGCTGGCAATTGTAAGCGCTGCTGCAGCGTCAACAGGCCGGCTGAAGCTGTAGATGACTTACGGAAATGTGCACACACGCGGCGCACCTTGGTCAAGAGATCATGCAAATTGGGGTAGGTTTTTAGAAATCGCTGAACTACTAAATTAAATACATGCGCTAGGCATGGTACGTGTGTGAGAATGCCGAGCTCCAAAGCCGCCACCAAGTTACGCCCATTATCACACACAACCATGCCTGGTTGCAGGTTGAGTGGCGAGAGCCACTGCTCGGTCTGGTGACTAATCCCCTGCAACAGCTCTGAGGCCGTGTGCTGTTTGTCCCCAAGGCAGATCAGCTTCAGCACGGCCTGTTGACGCTTCCCCACTGCAGTGCTACACTGCTTCCAGCTACCGGCTGATGGGTGAGTGGCGCTGCGCGCAGAGAATTCGGAGGTGGAAACGGAGAAGGAGGAGCCAATAACGTAGGTGCTGGCGGAAACCCTGATGGAGGTAGGGCCCGCAATCCTCGGCGTGGGTAGCACCTGTGCCATCCCAGGGTCCGAGTCGCTCCCAGCCTCCACGACATTCACCCAGTGTGCCGTCAGGGAAATGTAGCGTCCCTGGCCACAAGCACTTGTCCATGTGTCAGTCGTTAAGTGGACCTTCCCAGTAACTGCGTTGGTCAGGGCACGGGTGATGTTAAGGGACACATGGTGGTGTAAGGCGGGGACGGCACACCGGGAAAAGTAGTGGCGGCTGGGGACTGCGTACCGAGGGACAGCTGCTGCCATCAGGCTGCGGAAGGACTCAGTGTCCACAAGCCTAAATGGCAGCATTTCGATGGCCAGTAATTTGGAAAGGTGTGAGGTTAGTGCTATGGCCTGTGGGTGGGTGGCTGGGTATTCTCGCTTGCGCTCAAATGCCTGGGGTAACGACATTTGGACGCTGCGCTGGGACAGGGAAGTGGATGTGGTCGCTGATGGTGCTTCAGATGGTACAGGTGCAGGGCGGGAGGTATGCGGGCCTGCGCCTTCGACAGGCGATTGGCCTGCACCGAAAACAGGGGAAGAGGAGGCAGTGGTGTGGCCTGCAGACACAGATTGGCGATCCGGGCGTTCCTCCCACTTATTACGGTGCTTGGATGCCATGTGTCGGATCATGCTGGTGGTGGTGAGGTTGCTAGTGTTCATGCCTCGGCTCATTCTGGTGTGGCACAGGTTGCAAACTACAATTCTTTTGTCGTCCGCACTTTCCTTAAAAAACGCCATACCGCGGAACACCTAGCCCTTGGCAAGGGAGATTTACGCAAGGGGGTGCTCCGTGGAACATTTGCGGGCCGGTTTGGTGCGGTCCGCCTTCTTTCTTTAGCCACACCACTGCCTCTTCCAGCCTGTTGCGGTGCTGCAAATGGCTCACCCTCAGGACTGCTGTCATCGCTCGGCTTTCCACCTTCCCAGGTGGGGTCAGTGACCTCATCGTCCACCAAGTCCTCCTCCACTTCCTCACTCTGATCATCCTCCTCATTTCTTGATCCCACCACATCCTCAGTCATTGACAACTGTGTATCATCCTCCTCATCAAGGTCTTGAGACAGTAATTGTGGTTGATTTGATGGCAACTGTGTCTCATCATCATCATCCACTTCCTTTGACCTTAAATGCCGTTCCCCTCTGTCATCTTCTTGTGATTGGGTACCCTCTAGAGGTTGTGAATCAGGGCACAAGATCTCATGTTCCTCTACAAGCGTGTTTGGAGAGAGGTTCAAATCAAGGATTGGTGATGAGAAGAGCTCCTCACTATATCCCAGTGTGGGATCACTTCTTTGGCCAGACCCTCTATGGTGGGAGGAAGGATGATCAGGGTGAGGATTATGTTGACCAGACTCTTGGCTAGTGAGAGTGGACTTGGTGGAAGACAGGGTGGTGCTTAACCGACTGGAAGCAGTATCAGCTGAAATCCAACCGACCACCTGTTCGCAGTGGTCTGACCTCGAGAGTGATGTCCTGCGACGCCCTGTAAACTGAGACATGAAGCTAGGTATGGTGGATGTCTTTCTGTCTTGTGCTCTGGCACCAGGCACAGTTTCTACGCGTCCTGACCCGCGCCCTGAACTATCAGGATCACGTCCACTTCCCCGTCCCTTTTTACCCGCCTTCTTCATATTAAACGGAATATATGCCGGTAATCTGCGGCTAGGCACATGAAACAGAATGTGACGCTAATCTGCGGCTAGGCACACTAAACAATATGTGACGCTAATCTGCGGCTAGGCACACTAAACAATATGTGACGTTAATCTGCGGCTAGGCACACTAAACAATATGTGACGCTAATCTGCGGCTAGGCACACGAAACAGAATGTGACGCTAATCTGCGGCTAGGCACACGAAACAGAATGTGACGCTAATCTGCGGCTAGGCACACGAAACAGAATGTGACGCTAATCTGCGGCTAGGCACAGTGAACGGAATATGTGACGTTAATTTGTGAATTTGCACACTAAACAGAATGTGACAATAATCTATGGCTAGGCACATGTTTAAAATGGCCCTTTTTGTCGCTGCGTTGTAAAATCATTGGCCCTGTGCACCTAACAGAATATGTCAGCTTGTCACTGCACTGTGAAATATTTGTCCCTGTGCACCTAGTACAATGTCACCTTAGAACATGTCCCCCCCCACAAAAAAATGAAATTCTGCCACCCCCCAAAAAAATTAAATGCTGCCCCCACACACACAACAGTCCTAAAAAGGACTTTTGGGTCTTGAAAGAGTTTCAACAATTTTATTCTCCCTACACTGACTTCCTGTGCATCTAGTATTATATGTCACCTTACAAATATCCCCCCCACAAAAAAAAGGAAATTGTGCCCCCCCAAACAAAATATAAATGCTGCCCCCACACACAACAGTCCTAAAAAGGACTTTTGGGTCTTGAAAGAGTTTCAACAATTTTATTCTCCCTACACTGACTTTCCCTGCCTAAGCGCATCTCTCCCTGGCTAAGAATGAGCCGAACTCGCGCGTCGGGTGCTATACAGCACCCGATCACGGGTTCTGGCCAGCCAATCAGTGTAATGCCAGCAGCCAACATGGCTGCTGGCATTACACTGATGTCAGAGCCTCCCCGCATGTTTATTGGCTGCGCAGCAGCTGCGAAACGTGCGGGGAGGAGACCCGAACATGGCGGGCGAGCACATGCGGTACTCGTACGAGTACCGCTATGTGCCGAGCAGAGCGATGCTCGAGCCGAACCGAGCTTCGGCCGAGCATGCTCGCTCATCACTAGAAAACACCCTAATACAGGGTTCCCAACCTCTGTATTATCTCAGAGCTACTGACAGTGCATGTGTTCAGGATATCCCTGATTGAGCACAGGCAGACCAATTAAAGTGATAGAGCCAGTAACTATTCCACCTGTTTTCCAGCTGGGATATCACAATAAAACGTTACTGTTCATTTAACCCATGCATGCCAGAGGGATATCGTTGGATACCTCTCTGGCACTCAAAGAGTTAAACATGCATTTTACTAACTCTATCTATAAAGTGGATAAACTCTTCAGGCATTTTCGTAAACAGACTCTTATGGTCATATTCAGAAAGGAAAAGAAGCAATTCTGGGACAAACCAACTGCACCAGATGGGGGCACGTGAAAATGTGAACTGATTTAAATGGGCCTTTAACCTTTTGCTTTGAATGCACTGCCCCCCGACCCCCAGGTCACTCACTGGGTTAACCGCTTGAAGGCCAGATGTTGTATACCCCTCTGGCACTCAAAGGGTTAAAACCTTGACAGTTACAGTGGACTACAATACATTGCAATGCACTGTCGATCACTCTAGTATTCAAGATGTTAAAAGCCCATTTGAAGGAATGGAAATATGGTTTGTTCCAGAGCTGGAACTATTTTAACCCCTTAACAATCAGCGGTCTGGGGAAGTGACCTTACCTTAAGGACCCATTTGATTGTTGTTGGTGTCCTGGCACACGTAACTGATGACATGTTCCGGTGCACTGAACGGGGGTCTGAGAGAGACAAACCCAGTTTGTGGTTACAGCATTCCTGCAGGAGCGCTGTAAACACAAAACATGCGACGTACCAGGACTGTCACCGGTCATAAGGTAAAAAAAGGTAATGGCCGTGGCACATCACCGGTCATTAAAGGGTTAAGCTTGATGCCCTAAGCATTATCTGGGAACGTGAAGGTTTTCTAGCTGAACAGACCATCTTAGTGCTGAAATCAAGTTGAATATTGTCTTCATTTTATATTTCTCGAGATAAAGCCAAAATCTCTTGTACCTGACGTTAGCGACGGGGTCACTTGTAAGCTCCAAGACCGGAATAAAAAAGTATTTACAGAAGAAGGATTTTGAAAAAAGTTCCATGATGTATTCACAGGTGTCTAGGAACCGCTGCCTGTTCCAGTAGCTCTTTCCTTGACCCAGTTCTGAAAAGTAAACAGAACAGATTTTATCTTGGAGTCCCCTTCAGTTACATTCAGTCCGTTATGGGCTGTATGCAGAATACAAAAGCAATTCTGGACCAAACCAATTGCACTACAGGGGAAATATAAAACATCTCATTCAGTTAACTGGGGCTTTTAACTCACTGAATGCTAGAGAGGTCTCCACGCATTGTTTCGCAATATGTTGGTGATCTCTCCTGCAGGCAAAGGGTTAAAAGTCCCAGTTAAATCAATGACATGTTTATTTTTACACGTTTAACTTTTTTTTTAATGATGTATGACATGCCTGGACCGTCACGCTGATCCGGACATTAACCCCTTAAGGACCGGAGGTTATGGGACATTTCCGTCCCATAACGTCTGCATAGGGGCACTTTGACGAGCCGGTACACGTGACCTGTCACGTGTATCGGCGCATCACTATGGGGCTTGAAAGAGATCGCGCCGATCTTGGAGCGGTCTATTTCATGCCCTATTTTTACTTACAGCGCTCCCGGTAGAGCGCTGTAAGTAAAAAGTACGTGACGTACCGGGACCGTCAAGGGTCGTTCGAGCAAATTTACCCTTGACGGTCCTGGTACGTCAAGGGTCCCTAAGGGGTTAAGGACAGGTGACGGTCCTGGCAAGTCACAGAATTCTGGGATGACAACACATCTGCACACTGCTCTGCCATCCCAGAATTCACTGCGGAAAAAAAAGTGCTGTGGTCCTTAACAGCTGTCCACTCCTGGATTGGACGATCGTTAAGGGGTTAAACAATTCACAATGTTTATTTATCCCCTATGCTGAAGATGATTTGACCACAATGGCTCCTGTATTTTTCTGTGTATATGACCCATAGGATCTGCAGTCTGTGAGATCTAGTGTAATATACTGTAATCAAACAGATAGGTCAGTAACTCACGTTCAATTAGCTTCTGAATGACTTCGTGCCTCTGTTCCTGTTTGCGGTTATAACGCAGGAATATACATAAGGTCCGCGATGCGGCTTTTTGGACAGGTAAAACATTCTAAAAACAGATAAGAGACATTTATTTTTTATTACTGTTAAAGGGGAACTTTCAAAAGCAGCTATATTTATGTTATTCATTGTTTTATTTACAGCAACCTTTTAGGATATATTTCACTTGAAATGAAAAAAGGCCAACAAAAATATAGGTGCTTCTGAAAGTGCTTTCTAAATACCCATTTGTTACAAGGTGACAGTCTCACTTTAATGCTTTTACTTTACATGCAGCTGTGGGTAAATAGGCTGGTGACAGAAAATATATCTTCAACAACAATATTCAGGTCTCGTATATGACCAAACCTTGTTTTATCACCTGCATGCAAGGGATATCTCCAACGTGTTGCAATGCAATGCGCTGCACAGGAGATGCCACTAGCATCCAAGGGGTTAAATACATGGTACAGGAATAATTTACACAGACAGCGGTGATAAGAGATTCATCTATACTGGAATCTAAATTTAGAGCAGAACTATTAACATCATAACATTGCTCCCAACCCATTATTAATATAGTGACAGGTACAGCCATACTTATATTATGCTCAGTAAGTCCTCGGTATTGAAGAAAATAAACTTCTTTTGCAGCCACCAACAGAGCGGACATCTTAGAGGAAAGGTACCTCTTAGTCTGCGCTGACTGTCCTGTTCACTGCCTGGATTGGTGGTGACTTACGTCCATTACCTAAATACTGAAGCAAATAGACAGCACCACTGGGGACAAATGAAAATGATCATTTATTTAAATTGGAACTTCCACCTCCTGTAAAGTTGATTTGACTTTATTCCTCTAGTAGTGATGAGAGTTAATGTGTCATTTTTCTTTTTTGCATATTGCTTAAAATGTGATTTCCGTGCCGGTACACTCTCCCTCTGTGTGATACAAGCTGTACTTCATGGCTTCTAACTACCTCCCCCCCCGGATTTTAAATGTCTCCCCTAGCCCTTCATCGTGACTTCAGAACTGTTCACTTTTAAATGGTCGCACATGGACCACATATCGTGCTAACCACGTCGTCAGAATAATAATGGCTACCTGACAATTTCGCACTGCATGAAAGCGCGAGATTCTCAGGTCACACTATGAAACGTTGAAGGTCTGCAAAATAAGTCATCCAACACCAGCGCACTGCAAAATAAGTCATCCAACACCAGCGGTCTGTAAAATAAGTCATCCAACACCAGCGGTCTGCAAAATAAGTCATCCAGCACCATCGGTCTGCAAAATAAGTCATCCAGCACCAGAGGTCTGCAAAATAAGTCATCCAACACCAGCGGTCTGCAAAATAAGTCATCCAGCACCAGCGGTCTGCAAAATAAGTCATCCAATACCAGTGGTCTGCAAAATAAGTCATCCAGTACCAGCGGTCTGCAAAATAAGTCATCCAGCACCAGCGGTCTGCAAAATAAGTCATCCAGCACCATCGGTCTGCAAAATAAGTCATCCAACACCAATGGTCTGTCTGCAAAATAAGTCATCCAACACCAGCGGTCTGCAAAATAATTCATCCAACACCAGCGGTCTGCAAAATAAGTCATCCAGCACCAGCGGTCTGTAAAATAAGTCATCCAACACCAGCGATCTGCAAAATAAGTCATCCAGCACCAATGGTCTGCAAAATAAGTCATCCAACACCAGCGGTCTGCAAAAGAATTCATCCAACACCAGCGGTCTGCAAAATAAGTCATCCAGCACCATCGGTCTGCAAAAGAATTCATCCAACACCAGCGGTCTGCAAAATAAGTCATCCAACACCAGTGGTCTGTAAATTAAGTCATCCAGCACCAGCGCACTGCAAAATAAGTCATCCAACACCAGCGGTCTGCAAAATAAGTCATCCAACACCAGCGGTCTGCATAATAAGTCATCCAACACCAGTGGTCTGCAAAATAAGTCATCCAACACCAGTGGTCTGCATAATAAGTCATCCAACACCAGTGGTCTGCAAAATAAGTCATCCAACACCAGCGGTCTGCAAAATAAGTCATCCAGCACCAGCGGTCTGCAAAAGAATTCATCCAACACCAGTGGTCTGTAAATTAAGTCATCCAGCACCAGCGGTCTGCAAAATAAGTCATCCAACACCAGCGGTCTGCATAATAAGTCATCCAACACCAGTGGTCTGCAAAATAAGTCATCCAACACCAGTGGTCTGCAAAATAAGTCATCCAACACCAGCGGTCTGCATAATAAGTCATCCAACACCAGTAGTCTGCAAAATAAGTCATCCAACACCAGTGGTCTGCATAATAAGTCATCCAACACCAGTGGTCTGCAAAATAAGTCATCCAGTACCAGCGGTCTGCAAAATAAGTCATCCAACACCAGCGGTCTGCAAAATAATTCATCCAACACCAGCGGTCTGCAAAATAATTCATCCAACACCAGCGCACTGCAAAATAAGTCATCCAACACCAGTGGTCTGCAAAGTAAGTCATCCAGCACCAGTGGTCTGCAAAAGAATTCATCCAGCACCAGCGGTCTGCAAAATAAGTCATCCAACACCAGCGGTCTGTAAAATAAGTAATCCAACACCAGCGGTCTGCAAAAGAATTCATCCAGCACCAGCGGTCTGTAAAATAAGTCATCCAACACCAGCGGTCTGCAAAAGAATTCATCCAGCACCAGCGGTCTGTAAAATAAGTCATCCAACACCAGTGGTCTGCAAAATAAGTCATCCAACACCAGTGGTCTGCAGAATAAGTCATCCAACACCAGCGGTCTGCAAAATAAGTCATCCAGTACCAGCGGTCTGCAAAATAAGTCATCCAGCACCAGCGGTCTGTAAAATAAGTCATCCAACACCAGCGGTCTGCAAAAGAATTCATCCAGCACCAGCGGTCTGCAAAATAAGTCATCCAACATCAGCGGTCTGCAAAATAAGTCCCAGCATGACATCAGCGGTCTGTAAAATAAGTCATCCAACACCAGCGGTCTGCAAAATAAGTCATCCAGTACCAGCGGTCTGCAAAATAAGTCCCAGCATGACATCAGCGGTCTGTAAAATAAGTCATCCAACACCAGCGGTCTGTAAAATAAGTCATCCAGTACCAGCGGTCTGCAAAATAAGTCATCCAGCACCAGCGGTCTGTAAAATAAGTCATCCAACACCAGCGGTCTGCAAAAGAATTCATCCAGCACCAGCGGTCTGCAAAATAAGTCATCCAACATCAGCGGTCTGCAAAATAAGTCCCAGCATGACATCAGCGGTCTGTAAAATAAGTCATCCAACACCAGCGGTCTGCAAAATAAGTCATCCAGTACCAGCGGTCTGCAAAATAAGTCCCAGCATGACATCAGCGGTCTGTAAAATAAGTCATCCAACACCAGCGGTCTGTAAAATAAGTCATCCAGTACCAGCGGTCTGTAAAATAAGTCATCCAACACCAGTGGTCTGCAAAATAAGTCATCCAACACCAGCGGTCTGCAAAATAAGTCATCCAACACCAGCGGTCTGCAAAATAAGTCATCCAGCACCATCGGTCTGCAAAAGAATTCATCCAACACCAGCGGTCTGCAAAATAAGTCATCCAGCACCATCGGTCTGCAAAAGAATTCATCCAACACCAGTGGTCTGTAAATTAAGTCATCCAGCACCAGCGGTCTGCAAAATAAGTCATCCAACACCAGCGGTCTGCATAATAAGTCATCCAACACCAGTGGTCTGCAAAATAAGTCATCCAACACCAGTGGTCTGCAAAATAAGTCATCCAACACCAGCGGTCTGCATAATAAGTCATCCAACACCAGTGGTCTGCAAAATAAGTCATCCAACACCAGTGGTCTGCATAATAAGTCATCCAACACCAGTGGTCTGCAAAATAAGTCATCCAGTACCAGCGGTCTGCAAAATAAGTCATCCAACACCAGCGGTCTGCAAAATAATTCATCCAACACCAGCGGTCTGCAAAATAATTCATCCAACACCAGCGCACTGCAAAATAAGTCATCCAACACCAGTGGTCTGCAAAGTAAGTCATCCAGCACCAGTGGTCTGCAAAAGAATTAATCCAGCACCAGCGGTCTGCAAAATAAGTCATCCAACACCAGCGGTCTGTAAAATAAGTCATCCAACACCAGCGGTCTGCAAAAGAATTCATCCAGCACCAGCGGTCTGTAAAATAAGTCATCCAACACCAGCGGTCTGCAAAAGAATTCATCCAGCACCAGCGGTCTGTAAAATAAGTCATCCAACACCAGTGGTCTGCAAAATAAGTCATCCAACACCAGTGGTCTGCAGAATAAGTCATCCAACACCAGCGGTCTGCAAAATAAGTCATCCAGTACCAGCGGTCTGCAAAATAAGTCATCCAGCACCAGCGGTCTGTAAAATAAGTCATCCAACACCAGCGGTCTGCAAAAGAATTCATCCAGCACCAGCGGTCTGCAAAATAAGTCATCCAACATCAGCGGTCTGCAAAATAAGTCCCAGCATGACATCAGCGGTCTGTAAAATAAGTCATCCAACACCAGCGGTCTGCAAAATAAGTCATCCAGTACCAGCGGTCTGCAAAATAAGTCCCAGCATGACATCAGCGGTCTGTAAAATAAGTCATCCAGTACCAGCGGTCTGTAAAATAAGTCATCCAACACCAGTGGTCTGCAAAATAAGTCATCCAACACCAGCGGTCTGCAAAATAAGTCATCTAACACCAATGGTCTGCAAAATAAGTCATCCAACACCAGCGGTCTGCAAAATAATTCATCCAACACCAGCGGTCTGCAAAATAAGTCATCCAACACCAGCGGTCTGCAAAAGAATTCATCCAGCACCAGCGGTCTGTAAAATAAGTCATCCAACACCAGCGGTCTGCAAAAGAATTCATCCAGCACCAGCGGTCTGCAAAATAAGTCATCCAACACCAGTGGTCTGCAGAATAAGTAATCCAACACCAGCGGTCTGCAAAATAAGTCATCTAGTACCAGCGGTCTGCAAAATAAGTCATCCAGCACCAGTGGTCTGTAAAATAAGTCATCCAACACCAGCGGTCTGCAAAAGAATTCATCCAGCACCAGCGGTCTGCAAAATAAGTCATCCAACACCAGCGGTCTGCAAAATAAGTCATCCAGTACCAGCGGTCTGCAAAATAAGTCCCAACATGACATCAGCGGTCTGTAAAATAAGTCATCCAACACCAGCGGTCTGTAAAATAAGTCATCCAGTACCAGCGGTCTGCAAAATAAGTCCCAGCATGACATCAGCGGTCTGTAAAATAAGTCATCCAACACCAGCGGTCTGCAAAATAAGTCATCCAGTACCAGCGGTCTGCAAAATAAGTCCCAGCATGACATCAGCGGTCTGTAAAATAAGTCATCCAACACCAGCGGTCTGTAAAATAAGTCATCCAGTACCAGCGGTCTGTAAAATAAGTCATCCAACACCAGTGGTCTGCAAAATAAGTCATCCAACACCAGCGGTCTGCAAAATAAGTCATCCAACACCAGCGGTCTGTAAAATAAGTCATCCAGTACCAGCGGTCTGTAAAATAAGTCATCCAACACCAGTGGTCTGCAAAATAAGTCATCCAACACCAGCGGTCTGCAAAATAAGTCATCTAACACCAATGGTCTGCAAAATAAGTCATCCAACACCAGTGGTCTGCAAAATAATTCATCCAACACCAGCGGTCTGCAAAATAAGTCATCCAACACCAGCGGTCTGCAAAAGAATTCATCCAGCACCAGCGGTCTGTAAAATAAGTCATCCAACACCAGCGGTCTGCAAAAGAATTCATCCAGCACCAGCGGTCTGCAAAATAAGTCATCCAACACCAGTGGTCTGCAGAATAAGTAATCCAACACCAGCGGTCTGCAAAATAAGTCATCTAGTACCAGCGGTCTGCAAAATAAGTCATCCAGCACCAGTGGTCTGTAAAATAAGTCATCCAACACCAGCGGTCTGCAAAAGAATTCATCCAGCACCAGCGGTCTGCAAAATAAGTCATCCAACACCAGCGGTCTGCAAAATAAGTCATCCAGTACCAGCGGTCTGCAAAATAAGTCCCAACATGACATCAGCGGTCTGTAAAATAAGTCATCCAACACCAGCGGTCTGTAAAATAAGTCATCCAGTACCAGCGGTCTGCAAAATAAGTCCCAGCATGACATCAGCGGTCTGTAAAATAAGTCATCCAACACCAGCGGTCTGCAAAATAAGTCATCCAGTACCAGCGGTCTGCAAAATAAGTCCCAGCATGACATCAGCGGTCTGTAAAATAAGTCATCCAACACCAGCGGTCTGTAAAATAAGTCATCCAGTACCAGCGGTCTGTAAAATAAGTCATCCAACACCAGTGGTCTGCAAAATAAGTCATCCAACACCAGCGGTCTGCAAAATAAGTCATCCAACACCAGCGGTCTGTAAAATAAGTCATCCAGTACCAGCGGTCTGTAAAATAAGTCATCCAACACCAGTGGTCTGCAAAATAAGTCATCCAACACCAGCGGTCTGCAAAATAAGTCATCTAACACCAATGGTCTGCAAAATAAGTCATCCAACACCAGCGGTCTGCAAAATAATTCATCCAACACCAGCGGTCTGCAAAATAATTCATCTAACACCAGTGGTCTGCAAAACAATTCATCCAGCACCAGCGGTCTGCAAAATAAGTCATCCAACACCAGCGGTCTGCAAAATAAGTCATCCAACACCAGTGGTCTGCAAAATAAGTCATCCAACACCAGTGGTCTGCAAAATAATTCATCCAACACCAGTGGTCTGCAAAATAAGTCCCAGCATAACATCAGCGCTGCTCCAGGCTTAAATAAGTAACAGGGATTTCTAATAAGAACAAGAAGTGCTCTGGATCTGATCAGGGCAACAGCCCCATATGTTGATGAGCGCTGCTCCTTCTGTCTCTCTCTCCCTGTGTGCTCCGCTCTGATTTTGTCAGTATATCGCAAGGCTCTGCACGGGGAAAGCAGCCTTTTCTTCATGAGCACCGATGCTGACCGGTTTTCCAACATATGGGGCTGATGCCCTGATCAGATCCGGAGCACTTCTTGTTTTTATTATGAGAAGTCCCTGTCACTTATGTAAGTCCGGAGCAGCGCAGGATGTCACGCTGGGACTTATTTCTCAGACCACTGGCGCTGGATGACTTATTTTGCAGACCTGAGATGTATCACTTATTTAACCCTTTGGGTTAAGACCGGAGCAGCGCAGGATGTCATGCTGGGACTTATTTCTCAGACCACTGGTGCTGGATGACTTATTTTGCAGACCTGAGACGTTTCACTTATTTAACCCTTTGGGTTAAGCCTGGAGCAGCGCCGGATGTCATGTAACATTCACAGATTTACATATGCATAGAACATAAAAGCAACTTTTCTTTAACGCCTCACTTGCTGGGTGTTTACACAACAGCGCAGTAAATGTACTGCCTACCGCAGTACTGGCAGCTATCCTGTAATTTCTTGCTATTTTGTGCAACCTTTTAATAACCAACATGAGAATCTTACTCTATCATGCAGTGCGAGATTCTCATATCGATATTTTCATCCAGGCGACATGGTAACTCTCTAATTTGGTCGCATGCTCTTTCTCGTGTGACCATTTAAAGGGATAGTAATGTCTGAAAAAAAGTAATAACTATATGGTAGATATAATTAAAAGAGAGTACTTGTACTTATTCGTATCTCTCACACCATTATGGGTTGAGAGATATAGAAAAATAAAGACCTCCGCTCGCTCCCCTTTCTGCTTGATGAGCTGTAAAGCTGTTAGAAGCAGATTCTGGTCGCTTGACCAGGTGTGGCTCTTCAGCAGTGCCGATATAACGATATCTAAAGATAAATACTTAATTTGGAATGGTCTACAAAGTGTGCCTGGCTTGTAAGCACACTTTGCAGACCGTTCCAATAAAGTATTTATTTCTAAATAGTGTGATTTCAGCTCTGCTGAAGAGCCTCTGTCTGGTCAACTGACTGGAATCTGCAGCTGTCAGCTAGATGGCAGACTTGAGTAAAACAGCAGGAAAGGGAACTTTAGCAAGTTATATCTCTCAAACCATAAAGACTTACATCGATGTTAACCTTATTTTAATGACTACAATATTAAATCAACTTAAAATTAACCATTACTACTACTTTAAAAAAATACCCTTCAGAACCAACTATAGCACGTACACGGGGGGGGGGGGGCACTGCCAATCAAATACCATGCCATGAAAATGGCAGCGCTCTCCCCGTACTTCTGTGGAGATAAGAACGAGTCACAATGGAGAACAGTAGTGCTAATGTGAGTTTTATTTATGATATTTAACCCCTTCCCGACAAGTGACTTACCAGGTACGTCACGAAAAAATGTCACTTAGTGACAAAGGACGTACCTGGTAAGTCACGGAAGTCATTGACTTTAATGGGGGGAAAAAAAAAAAACCCCGTCTTTAAGTGCCGGCCGCGTGCGCTCGCGGCCGGTCACTAAGGGGTTAATATGAATTAGCACAATACAGTGCTATGAGGATTAACGGATTTACAAGAAAGTTCCACTTTAAATGGCAAACCTCTGTATCACTGGTATCCTTTTAAATGGTCACATCTCGCATTAACCATGTTGCCATGATAAAAATGGCGATCTGAGAATCTCGCACTGCATGAAAGCGCGATATTCTCAGGTTGCGCTCTGAAATGTCGCGATCTTACGAGAATATATGACAGCAGTGTCAGGTCTGCTTACTTTGCCTTACCCTTTCCCTTCTACTTAGGGAATCTGCTTCATCTGAACTAGCAGACCTGACGCTGCCGCCATACATTCTCGCTAGATTGCAAAGTTTCATAGCGCGACCTGAGAATCTCGTGCTTTCATGCAGTGCAAGATTCTCAGGTTGACATTTTTATCATGGCGACATGGTTAATACTCTTTTGTGTGCGACCTTTGGAAAGGATACCAATGATACAGAGGTCTTCCATTTAAAGTGGAACATTTATGTAAATCAGTTACCCCCCATAGCGCTGAGTTGTGCTAATTCACATTAAATATCATAAATAAAACTCACATTAGTACTATGTTCTCCAGAGTGACTAGTTCTTATTTCCATGGCAGTACAGGGAGAGCGCTGCCATTTTCATGGCATGGTATTTGACTGGCAGCACTCCCCTCTCTGTGTACCTGTTATCATTGGTTCTGAAGTCATGATGAAGGGCTAGGGGAGGCATTTAAAACCTGGGGTGGCGTGGGGTGGGGGGTTAGTTAGAAGCCATGAGGTACAGTGGGAGTGTGTACTGGCGTGGAAATCAAGTTTTAACCCCTTAAGGACCAGATGACATGCTATGACCGTCACAGTCCTTATACCCTTATACCTCATAGCACGTCACATACTTTTTACTTACATCGCTCTACCGGGAGCGTTGTAACTAAAAACAGGGCCTAAAATTGACCTTTTAAAAGTGAACCGTATCATTCATGTGGTTAAAAGCCCTATTTAAATCAGTGGTGATTTTATTTGTCAACTTTGGTGCAGTTGCTTTGCCCCAGAATTGCTCCACTTTCCTGCTGCTCACAAGGCCCTTAATTTAACCGTTTGAGTGCCACTCAAAGGGTTAAGTTGCCAGGGCAAATATATTGATATTTGTACAACGTTAACCCTTTGGATGCTAGACAGGCTCACAAAGCACCTGAGGCCTCTCTAGAATCCAAGTGTTCCACGGGTTTGGTTGTTAGCATTTAACAGAGATTTTGTGTGAAACCGAAGTGTTCCTCCAGCACAAGGATTGAGAACCACTGAACTGAAAAGGAAAACGTGATCACACGAGCCCTGGAGTCTCACACTGGTTAAGATGATAGTAAACATTCTGTGCAGAAAACGGTAATAAATCTGGTCGCTGGAGATGATGTGCGGCAGGCAGGAATACTTCTCTAGGAGCTTCTCGTGGCTTCTCCATTTTAGAGAGTTGGCCACTCTCTGCTCTGCGGACGTCAGGGCCGGAATCAGGTCAGGAACAATCAAAAGCTGGAAGACAGACAGGGAACTGTGTTGTTGCATTCATTCCGTCTGTCTGTCAGGATCCCTGGCATTTTGGTTGTAGGAAGACTAAATTGCCAGATGAGGGCACTACACTATATGCTGCCATAACTATGGTAAAATATTTTTGTGTCTGTAAATGTTTTGGCTTTAATTTATTGAACTGCAGAAATGACAGTGATTGTTGACAGATACCTTTGTTTATTTATCAAAACCTGTATCAATTATCAATGATCACTATATTTCCTTGCATTTGTAGGACAGGTAAATACGAAAGCTGTTACAGCAAAGTAAACTCATACAGCATAAGTGCGTGTAGGTATATGCTCCACAGACTACTATGAGATCCCTGGAGCTGGGAAATGGGAATGGAACACATGTCTGGTATGAACTCTGTGATAAATGATTGGGTACCAGATACTTCACAGCCATTAATGAATGCGCAAAGACATCAGAGACCATTCCCCCGCATTTCAGAAACAAAGAAAGGGAAAATACGGGGTGCTCTCTGTGTGTATCTACCTTCTGTAATAATAAACCAGCACCAACACTCTATCGACTTGTGTCAGAAAAGGTATCCGCCAGATCCAACTCTCAAGCATCTGAGGATATTCACTGACCCCAGAAACAGTATCAGTGATTGAATGGCTGCTTCCTCTGTAGACACGATCTCCCCACAGCAGCAAGAATATCCAGTAACAACATGAAAAGGAAAGCGTCAGATAATGTAACACTGTCAGGGGAGGGCTGGCCTGGGGGGCAATTGCCCTCTGGGCCAGTCGTATGTCTGGGCTGGTGGGCCACACCAGCTTGTTGCTGCAAATGTAGATACACTAGTGAGTTATCACAGAGCTTACAATTGAAATAGAGCTACAATCCAATGGAGCTACACCGGTAGCATAACCCATTTATCTTGTAAGTTATAAGATATCACTAGCGCAGCTTTATTTAAATTGTAAGCTCTGCAGTTGCACCCCCATTTCATTTGTAAGCTTCATGGTATTTCTTGCCTTACTTCACAACACTAACCCTTTGAGTGATAGAGGGGTATGCCCCTCTGGCACTCAAAGGGTTAATGGCAATTTTAAAATTAACAAAAGGGGGCGGGCTGGGACAGTGGGCTGGAACAATAGAAAAATTGGGCCACAAGTTGCCAGCCCTGCCCTGAACACTGTATACACTCTATTGAGCCAATGTGTAATAAAAATATTCTTGTGTATAAATGTGGTCTGAGTGTTCATATCAACTAATCTGACAGTCTTGCTTGCAGACAGCTTAACCCAGTCTCTGTTCAGGTCACTTGTAGAGATGAACATCAGAACAATGGAACATTTGTTAGCTTTGACAAAGCAGCTTGCAGCCGTGAAAAGTGTAAGCGTTGGAGCTTTGTTATTGTTTTTAAAGTTTTTATTAAAGAAATTGAATTTATTGCTTTGAAGCCTCCCCCTTATCTGTTGGGATTCATCTCTACAAGATACCTGAATGGAGATGGGGTTAAGCTGTCCGCAAGCAAGTCTGTAAGATTAGTGGATATCAACACTCAGACCACATTAATATGAGAGTATATTTTTACATATTGGCTCAATAGAGTGTATACAGTGTTACACTATCTGATGCTTTTTTTTTCTTGTATTTACTGGATATTCTGGCGCATTGGGCCATTACCCCTTGTTGATGACTAGTGGCCTTTGTTTAGTACCAATCCTGTTCTGAAATTTAGATTTTCAATTAATTATGCTATTTACAGAATTTTTGGGATGATGGCAAATGTTGCTTAACCCCCTTAAAGACCAGAGGGGTAAGCAATGCATTGCACACCCCTCTGGTCCTTAAAGAGTTAACCCCTTGGATGTACTGCAATGCATTGCACTAGCATCCAAGGGGATAATGATTTTCACTTGTTTTGTTTCTTTAAGATTTAATTTTTATTTTTTTTAAAGCAGAATTTATTTCTTAACCCACTGATGCACATCCATAATTGTCTTGCATCACTAGAGGTGATTTTTGGAGATTTCTCTAACATCCCCGGGGTTAAGGGGCTTTCCAAACTTTACATTATTAGTCCATCAGTGGTTAAGACCAGCCCTGGAAGTGGGGCGGTTGTTGAATGGCTGATTTCTGGGCCAATGAAATGAATTTGCTCCTGAGTGATGAACATACCTGGGAACTTTCAGTTGAGGGCTACCCGGAGGGTAGTCCTCTGTTCAGCAGGGGGTAACAAAAAGGACGCTAATCGCGTCAAAAAGGGGCGGGGCTTAACTCGCGTGTTGGGGGGGATTTAACCCTTTGAGTGCCAGAGTGGTACGGAATGCATTGCAAAGCAATGCATTCCGTACCACTCTGGCACCCAGAGGGTTAAATGTGTCACGCAGAAGGCTGGGGACGGAGGCACAACGGGAGAAAAAGCAGATGTGGCAGAGTTTCAATAGAAACTCCCCACATCCGGAGGAATCAGCCTCTGCCCCGGAGACCTGGTAAAGCTCTGTCAGAACCGGAGTCTCCGGGGCAAATCCGGAGAGTTCCCAGGTATGGATATTAGGGGTTCACAGTCCCTCTGTGAGACCCAAATCCCTCTGTACCTCTTTCCCACCCTGATGTCCCTATTAGATCAGACTGTGTGGTGTGTGTGTATATAAGTATATCACTTTGCTCCATGGCTAGGGTTGCCACCTGGCCAGTATTTTACCGGCACAGCCGGTAATTAGATTTCTAGAGCCGGTATAACGAATGTACCGGCAATTGAAAAGCCGGTATTTGTGTGTGGCCGGCATACCTGGGAACTTCCAGTTGAGGGCTACCCGGAGGGTAGTCCTCTGTTCAGCAGGGGGTGACAAAAATGACGCTAATCGTGTCAAAAAGGGGCGGGGCTTGACGAGAGTGTGTGGGGACTTAACCCTTTGAATGCCAGAGTGGTACGGAATGCATTGCAAAGCAATGCATTCGGTACCACTCTGGCACTCAGAGGGTTAAATGCGTCACACACAAGGCTGGGGACGGAGGAACAGCGGGAGAAAAAGCAGATGTGGCAGAGTTTCAATAGAAACTCTCCACATCCGGAGGAATCTGCCTCTGCCCCGGAGACCCGGTAAATCTCTGTCAGAACCGGAGTCTCCGGGGCAAATCCGGAGAGTTCCCAGGTATGGTGATGAGTGATCTTTTCCCAGCGAATCCCGGTGCATTGTAAGTCAGGGATGTGTTAGCGCTTTATAAATAAATCAGAATATTCACCTTGTTCTCTAGCCCTGAGTTTTCTCCTCCACTTGTCATTAGTTCCAGCGTTTCCGGAATATGATCCAATAATGCATCTAGGACCTGGGGCGGGAATATCAGATATCACATACGCTATATTTGTATTCTTTCCTATGCCGAGTGGCTAAAGTCGCTCTAATGTACAAGTTGCTCTTATAGAAAAGATCCTGTAAACTGAACAGTTGTATGTGGTAACGTTTTCATACATTGATAGGCTTTAAAGGGGCAGCGATGCTTATAAAAATAGTCTATTAATGTACAAAACGAAAAGTAGTGACTGGCGTCAGTTACATTCATTAACAACCCACTGAGTGCCAGAAGGGTAGGCAATGCATGCTCAAAGGGTTAATCCTGGGTAGGATAAAGGAGAACCAATGGCTCATTAAAATAGCTCAGCACTTAAGTCAAGTCATTATGGCCAGAAAATCTTAATGGCCCCTATGAGTGCTGCCCTTGGTTCAAGAGTTAACATTTTCAATCAGTCCTCAATGTCAGGTCCATGGAGGTGGACATGATAGATGTTGGCAGCATTTTTTAAACTGTAACAGAGTGCATGAGAATACTAAAGGTGACCAGCAGGTGGCTCTTCTGTTCTGGGTCCTGCTAGCAACGGTCATGTCCGCCTCCATGGACCTGACATCCACGACTGATGACTGAAATGACTGATGATTTTATCTCTTGAACTAAGGACAAAATTCAGAGCTGCCATTTGGAAATTCTGGCCATAATATATAAGTGGGGAGTTGCTAGTTACTATTAGGAGGTGTAAGTTCACCTTTAAATGATATAAGAAATGTATTTTTCCCTTCTGACCTTTTGCAGTGAAGGGTCTTACTTGACTGACCAACTGACAGGGACTCAGTCGCCATAGCAACTCTCTGAGGACGTACGCAATGGCACTCACACATACACACACACACAGACACACATATAAACACTTACACACACACACACACACACGCATACATAAACACACACGTATACTTACACACACACACATATAAACACTTACACACACATCCACTTAAACACACACACACACGCACATGCATACATTGACACATACATATACTTACACACACACACACATATACACTTACAGACACACATATAAACACTTACACAAACACACACACACACACATTTACACATGCATACCTAGACACATACATATACTTACACACACATACACACTTACACATGCATACATAAACACATACATATACTTACACACACACACACACACACACACACACACACACACTTACACATGAATACATAAACACATACATATACTTACACACACACACACACACTTACACATGCATACATAAACACTTACATATACTTACACACACACACACACACACTTTCACATGCATACATAAACACTTACATATACTTACACACACACACACACACACACACTTACACACATGCATACATAAACACATACATATACTTACACACACACACACACTTACACATGCATACATAAACACTTACATATACTTACACACACACACACACTTACACATGCATACATAAACACTTACATATACTTACACACACACACACTTACACACATGCATACATAAACACTTACATATACTTACACACACACACACACTTACACACATGCATACATAAACACATACATATACTTACACACACACACATTTACACAAATACACATGCATACACCAACACATACATATACTTACACACATACACACTTACACACATACACATGCATACACCAACACATACATATACTTACACACACTTACACACATGCACATGAATACACCAACACATACATATACTTACACACACACACTTACACACATGCATACACCAACATATACATATACTTACACACACACACACTTACACACATACATATACTTACACACACACACATACATACATATATACATAATACATACACACACACACGCACACTCCTCGTTTAACTATGGTCCTCCAAAAATCATTTTTTAACAATGATTTGCCACTATGCCAAAATAATTACCCACCACTGGTCTATGGCTCACTGGTATAGTTCACTTACAAGACTACTACCTAAGTCAGCGCTCATAACAACAGACATAGCAAAACATGATAGCTGCCCTTTATCTTAATGAATACATGCAATACAATGAGCAACCAGCAGGTTCTAAGTTACACATCAAATCCATTGCTTACCTCTAAAGAGTCATCTTGTAAAAGTGCTACCAGTTCTTTGTGTATTAAATACACATTGGACCCTAACAGCTTACTGACCTGTCAAAGAAAACAAAGAGAACTAAATGCTAAATTATATGTCAAATTGACCAAAACTACAAAAATATTTATTCACGAAAAGGTTGTCTGCAGATACAAGTAATCAATGTAGAGAAGTAATTTCCTGTTACATTTATTGCAATGGAGCCTTTCAACTACGCTCCACACCCACCACACCAGGGGAAATAATCTAATAGGAACGGTAACAGGTCAGCTGATTCTGTAATGGTATAATGCTCTGCTGGTGACATAATGGTATATTGCCTGCTGTGACATGTAATGGTATATTGCACTGTTTGTAAGGACATATAATAGTATATTGCACTGCTGGTGACATGTAATGGTATATTGTTCTGCTAGTGAAGTGATGGTATAATGCACTGCTGGTGACATGTAATGGTATAATGCACTGTTTGTAAGGACATATAATAGTATATTGCACCGCTGGTGACATGTAATGGTATATTGTTCTGCTAGTGAAGTGATGGTATAATGCACTGCTGGTGACATGTAATGGTATATTGCACTGCTGGTGACAAGTAATAGTATATTGTTCTGCTGGTGACAAGTGATAGTATATTGCTCTGCTGGTGACATGTAATAGTATATTGCACTGCTGGTGACAAGTAATAGTACATTGCACTGCTGGTGACATGTAATAGTATATTGCACTGCTGGTGACAAGTAATAGTACATTGCACTGCTGGTGACATGTAATAGTATATTGCTCTGCTGGTGACATGTAAGAGTGTATTACACTGCTGATAACATGTAATGGTATATTGCTCTGTTGCGTACCCCTCAGGCATTGCAAGGATTGAAGGCATAGTATTTTTATGAAAACATATTTACTGTTTGGTTTGGACTTTTAATGTTGAGTAAAACAAAGTCAGTGTGTGTGGGAGGGGGCGCTTCTTTCAAAAGTTATTACATCTCAGACCAAACCACAAAATGCATGTTTGTTTTGACTCCAGACGGTGTTCTACTAGACAGTAAATACAACAGGGACCATTTAATGGTGACTTTATAAAAATTGCTTCATAAAACACAAGAACGACTATATGTTTGAGTTGTAATAACCGTTGATTGAAGCACCTTCTACAATAGTATCCTTGTTTCACTCAGCAGGAAAATCTCTATATGTATTTTTATATAATACATTATTTAGATTGCTTTAATAACTATAAAACTATTAAAAAACTGTTTATGCTTGTTAAAAGCAGTCTGTAATTTTCTGATTTTTATAGAGAAAATCAGCAGGACAAGGTAAATTGCATAAACCCAAATAAGCAATTTCCTTGTCAGATGGAGTTTGCTAGACAATGCAGATAAATAACCTTAAACACAAAGAAATAGATACTAGCATTACTGTCACTACATTCATCTCGTTACAAAATAGTCAGTGATTGTATCAATTCCCAGACAGCATCCCCCTCAGTTACATCTCTGCTAATATCCCCAGTTGTATCAGTGATGCTTTAAAGAAACAACTACCACTTTCCAAAGAAAATACAAAATAATGCAAGTCCATGAGATAGCATCAAATGAGTACTAACACTTTTTAATAATACGCCCCTCCCCCAAAATGTTCCTTTCTATGGCTACAAAACCCAAATGGTAAGTGCTTCTGTTACACACACAGTAATTATATAGATATACACCTGTCTGCTGTGTGATGGACTCCTACCTAGGTAAGTCCTTCTGTTACACACAGTAATGATATAGATACACCTGACTGCTGTATGATGGACTCATACCTAGGTAAGGGCTTCTGTTACACACAGTAATTATATACATACACCTGACTGCTGTGTGATGGACTCCTACCTAGGTAAGTCCTTCTGTTACACACAGTAATTATATAGATACACTTGACTGCTGTGTGATGGACTCCTACCTAGGTAAGTGCTTCTGTTACACACAGTAATGATATAGATACACCTGACTGCTGTGTGATGGACTCCTAACTAGGTAAGCGCTTCTGTTACACACAGTAATGATATACATACACCTGACTGCTGTGTGATGGACTCCTACCTAGGTAAGTGCTTCTGTTACACACAGTAATTATACAGATACACCTGACTGCTGTGTGATGGACTCCTGCCTAGGTAAGTGCTTCTGTTACACACAGTAATGATACAGATACACCTGACTGCTGTGTGATGGACTCCTACCTAGGTAAGTGCTTCTGTTACACACAGTAATTATATAGATACACCTAATTAATTTCCTCTGTTACACAATATTAAGAGCTATGTATTCCAAGTGTGTAGTTCCACTTTAATTTTCTTAGAACAACAATTTGAAGAACTTCTGATTTGCATCTGAAGACAATTAGCAGGGAAATACTTGCACTTACTTCATAGAAGCCAACAGCCATAGTGTATCTGACTGGCACATCGGGGTCATGACAAAGACAAAAGAAGGTGGCATACAGCTCTATGTGAAAGCTTTTAGAGCCAGCAAATACAACCATGGCCTGCAGGGGGAGAAGAGGAGTCAGTTCAGTCGCACGGAGAACTGGTGCAATTCTGGTGCAAATCAACTGCACCAAAGTAAACTGTTACATTTCCTTAAGTTTTTATAATAAAGTTCAGGATAGAAGCATTTTTCAGAATGAAAGGCTTTTTAGAATAGAATACATGCTCAAAACAGGAGGGTGGAAAAATAACAATAATTAAACTTTACAGAAATGGGGATAGATACATGAAACAGTAAAGGAATGTGAGAATTCTTGGGATAGGTTTATTATAAGGATTCAATACATCTCAACTCTCTAAAGGGATAGTAATGTTTCACAAAAACAGCAGCTCCAATTAATCTTCATAGTATTTGGACCATGGAGAGTGTTATTTCAATACTGTCAGAATTGTAGTACAAGAGTAATTGAATGATAAAGTATCCCCCTCCCGCCCCTTTTACCTAGTGTAACACTGCTCACCTCAGATGTGGAATCTGGTCTCTTGACCGGACAGATCACAGCAAGGGACAATCTTCTTACTGTGATCATAAGGAAAACCCTGCCCCCTTGACAGGTTTATAAGGTTTTTCCTTTTGATCACTGAAGATTGTCCCTCTCTGTGATCCATCCAGACAGTCTTGGTGCTCTGAGGTGAGCAGTGTTACATCAGTAAAAGGGGCAGGAGGGGGATACTTTATCATTCAATTACTCTTGAACTACAACTCTGACAGTAATGAAATAACACTCTCCATTGACCAAATACTATGAAGATTAACTGGAGATGCTTTTTTTGAGAAACATTACTACCCCTTTAACCCCTTAACGACTCTTGACTGTCATGGTACGTCATGGGTAAAAAGTGCCTGAACGACCCATGACGTACTATGACCGTCATGCATTTCAGGGCTCCCCGCTCGGCTACACGCCGTTCGGGAAGCCCTGATTCAGATCGTCAAAAAAAAAAAAAAAAAAAAGCTCCGTGGTCCTTTAGTGACCGCCGCATGCCTGCGTGGCCGGTCGTTAAGGGGTTAAGAACCAAAGGGTATGTAACACATATACCTGGAAATTTTTTCTTTTGGCCTCCCCAGAGACGGAGGCTTGTGGTGCCACTGAGTGAGACAAATTACGCAATTTGTGTCAAAATGGGTGGGGCTTAATCGTGACTGGGGGCGGTGCTTCAGAAACCTGTTAAAACTATAGGCAATAGGCTGGGGAAGGATGAAAAGTAGGCGGGGAGTGGGTGGAACTGACAGGGAAGAAGCACCAATGGGCAAAGTTTCTTAAGAAACTGCCCCCAGACTCTGCCCTGGTGACCTGGTAACGCAGAGTCAAAACCAGAGTCTCCGGGGCAAATCTGGAGAGGACCCGGCTATGGGAATACCCTGCCAAGCTGAAATACAGACATGGACAGACCAGATGAATCAGATGGTTCTTATCTGCTGTCACGTTCTGTGTTTCTAGACAAATGATGGTTTATGGGCTCCGGTACAGACTCACGGGGAAATTGTAGGCACAGTTTTTCCTCACGGAGAGGTACTTCTTCTCCACCTCCATGCTCTGAATCTGACTGTCATTATGGCCGTTCTCTTGGTGCAGGCCCAGCCGACAGAGCTTTCTGTAGAGCTCCAGGAACCAGATCTGCTGCTCTTGGGTGAAGATCCCTAATGAGAAACACAATCACAGGTACAAACAGGGGAGACGTCTAAAGGTACCAGGTCACCTTGTTCCTGGTGGACAAAAAGCAGGAGCAGACTCCAGTGACCATATCAGACTACAGGTCACCTTTAGAATTACTTAAAGGGATAGTAATACTTCGTTTTAACTTTATTTTATTTTGTAGGCATTAAAAAAACATGAAGAATGATATAAGTCTTATCTCTCAAACATTTATGGTTTGAGAGATATTCACAAGCAAATTTTCCCCTCCCGTCCCTTTTACCTAGTGTAAGCCATCTCTTCTCAGATGTGGAATCCAGTCCATAGACCAGACAGATAACAGCAGGGGACAATCTTCTTCCTATGAGAACAATGAAAGCCCTGCCCCCCTTGACAAGTTTTTCAGGTTTTTCCCTTATCTTAATTGAAGATTGTCCCTCTCTGCAGTCTACCTGGGCACCTCCCTTCTGCTCTGGCTGAGCAGTGTTACATCAGTAAAAGGGGCAGGAGGGTGGATACTTTATCACTGAATTACTCTTGAACTACAACTCTGACAGAATTGAAATAACACTCTCCAAAGTCCAAATACTATGATGATTAATTAGAGCTGCTTTTATTATGAAACATTACTATCCCTTTAAAGGAGCAGTAACCTTTTTTAGAAAAAATAAATAATCTTTTTTTAAAGAATCCCTTAACCTTCCCTTAAAGGGACAGTAATACTTACAAATTACTAATCCCCATATTGTCGGCACGCTAAAAGGAAATTTATTGCCCCAGTGTCCTCTCTCAAACCCTTATGGACTGAGAGATACTAGCTCCCAAAGTTCCCCCCTCCCTCCACTTTACCTGAAGTCAGGATTGTAGCTGAGTGCAGGGAAGCCTGTCGTACGACAGTCAGGCGGCTCTGCAGCAGAGCCGAGATCGCTTTAATAAAAATGAATTCTTTCACTGAAATGGTCTTCTATGTGTGCTTTGTTTGTGCTTTGTTTGCAAGCACACGCAGAAGACCGTTTCATTGAAAGATTTTTTTTTTTTTTTTACTAACACGATCTTGGCTCTGCTGCAGAGCCGCCTGATGCACATAAGACCAGATATCCCTGCAGTCAGCTAGAACGCTGACTTCAGGGAAGGGGGAGGGAGGGGACCTTTGAGCGCTATTATCTCTCATATCATAAGGGTCTGAGAGATGACTCTGGGGCAATAAATTTCTTTTTAGCATACCTACACTATGGGGATTAGTAATTTGTAGGTCTTACTATCTCTTTAAGGACCACTTTAATGTACACCAACGCACCAGCACACGTGACCTGTTAATTGTATTGGTGCAACAAGTGGGGGTCTGACAGAGACTGATCTGATCTTGTAGAGGTAAGTTTCAGACCCCTTTTTTACTTGCAGCACATAAGTAAAAAGTATGTGATGTGCCAGGACTGTCATCGGTCCTTAAGGGGAAAAGATGGTAAAGGTCCTGGCATGTCACACAGTTATTAAGGGGTTAAGGACCAGACAGCAACAACGTCACCTGGCAATCAGAAAAGTAAATTGCAGTTTAACTTCTAAGTTGCAATTTACCTCTGTGGTTGCCAGGTGACATTGCACCTGTCACCTATCATGGAGAGTCGGAGTGTACGTCTCAAGTCTCTCATCCTATATAATAATTTGCATGATGCAGTCATGTACAGTAGAGACTGCCCGCTCTGCAGTCATGTGCAGTAGAGACTGCCCGCTCTGCAGTCATGCGCAGTAGAGACTGCCCGCTCTGCAGTCATGTACAGTAGAGACTGCCCGCTCTGCAGTCATGCGCAGAACAGACTGCCCGCTCTGCAGTCATGCGCAGTAGAGACTGCCCGCTCTGCAGTCATGCGCAGTAGAGACTGCCCGCTCTGCAGTCATGCGCAGTAGAGACTGCCCGCTCTGCAGTCATGCACAGTAGAGACTGCCCGCTCTGCAGTCATGCGCAGTAGAGACTGCACGCTCTGCAGTCATGTACAGTAGAGACTGCCCGCTCTGCAGTCATGTACAGTAGAGACTGCCCGCGCTGCAGTCATGCACAGTAGAGACTGCCCGCTCTACAGTCATGTACAGTAGAGACTGCCCGCTCTGCAGTCATGCACAGTAGAGACTGCCCGCTCTGCAGTCATGCACAGTAGAGATGGCCTGCAGTGCAGTCATGTACAGTAGAGACTGCCCGCTCTGCAGTCATGCACAGTAGAGACTGCCCGCTCTGCAGTCATGCGCAGTAGAGACTGCCCGCTCTGCAGTCATGCGCAGTAGAGACTGCCCGCTCTGCAGTCATGCGCAGTAGAGACTGCCCGCTCTGCAGTCATGCGCAGTAGAGACTGCCCGCTCTGCAGTCATGTACAGTAGAGACTGCCCGCTCTGCAGTCATGTACAGTAGAGACTGCCCGCTCTGCAGTCATGTACAGTAGAGACTGCCCGCTCTGCAGTCATGTACAGTAGAGACTGCAGTCATGTACAGTAGAGACTGCCCGCTCTGCAGTCATGTGTAGTAGAGACTGCCCGCTCTGCAGTCATGCGCAGTAAAGACTGCCCGCTCTGCAGTCATGTACAGTAGAGACTGCCCGCTCTGCAGTCATGTGTAGTAGAGACTGCCCGCACTGCAGTCATGTACAGTAGAGACTGCCCGCTCTGCAGTCATGTACAGTAGAGACTGCCCGCTCTGCAGTCATGTGTAGTAGAGACTGCCCGCACTGCAGTCATGTACAGTAGAGACTGCCCGCACTGCAGTCATGAACAGTAGAGACTGCCCGCTCTGCAGTCATGTACAGTAGAGACTACCCGCTCTGCAGTCATACGCAGTAGAGACTGCCCGCTCTGCAGTCATGTGCAGTAGAGACTGCCCGCTCTGCAGTCATGTGCAGTAGAGATTGCCCGCTCTGCAGTCATGTACAGTAGAGACTGCCCGCTCTGCAGTCATGTGCAGTAGAGACTGCCCGTTCTGCAGTCATGTACAGTAGAGACTGCCCGCTCTGCAGTCATGTGCAGTAGAGACTGCCCGCTCTGCAGTCATGTGCAGTAGAGACTGCCCGCTCTGCAGTCATGTGCAGTAGAGACTGCCCGCTCTGCAGTCATGCGCAGTAGAGACTGCCCGCTCTGCAGTCATGTACAGTAGAGACTGCCCGCTCTGCAGTCATGTACAGTAGAGACTGCCCGCTCTGCAGTCATGTACAGTAGAGACTGTCCGATCTGCAGTCATGCGCAGTAGAGATTCTGGGTGGCGCTGTGGCCCGTGGGCACGGGCTCTTTATATTTGGTGTACTATGAATACTGATTCAAATTAAAAATACTATTTTATTCCAAATACAGGCCAATATCACCACCGACAACATGTTTTGCTGGAGTTAAAGGAAAACTAACATTTCATAATAATGAATTATCAGTTATTTAAGAGATAACATCTTCAATTAGTCCTTGTTATCATGTCCAAGAAGGTGGACTCAGCCCACTGCACATTCTGATTTTAACCTCTGATCCTTAAAGTGACAGTAATGTCCCCCAAAAAATACATACAGCTTTGTAGACTCTAAAAAAAATCAATATGTTCCAAACTCAGTCTCTCAAACCGCGGTCTGAGAGATCAGATTTGGAGCATACCGATTATTTTTTTTAAAGGCTACAAAACTGGATATCTTGTTTTTGGGACATTACTGTCACTTTAAAGCGTTAATAAGTCTCATGCACTCTTCCTGCCTCAGTTTGAAAAAAAAAAAAAAAAAAAAACCTGCCAGTAACCGTTATGTCTTCCTCCAAAGACATACATTAGCTGCAGAAAAAGTGTGAGACTGGTACAGTAAAAAGTGATACCTTTATTGGCTGATTTACTTTACCCGTCTCCATAGACATGACATCCGGGATTAACCCAAGATATTATCTATTGGATAAAGACATAAGGGAAAATTGAAAAGGATCATTAGGATATTCTAGTAACAGTAGTGGTGGACTTTTTATTTGGAAGTGCTGGTTCTCATGTAATGATGTACCTTGCAGTCCATGGCAGAGTTTTCCTAAGTGCAAAGACAGAGACGTGAGGACAGATTCGTCCGCTTTTAAAGACTTCTCACAGAAGGACTTCACCAGAGGCAGCACGATCTGACTTCGATCATCTGGAATGAAGCAAGAAATGTGAGTGTAATCCTCTGTGCACCAGAGCAGGGTGCAAACATTCGCCACGCAATGTGTTGTGTTCCCAACTGGCACTCAAAGGGTTAAAAAGAAACCACCAGTTTCCCCACAGCGCCAAGAAACACCTTGTTTTTGCAGCCCTCTCAGGGAGCATGGAAACAAATGGAAGATTTACTGTGTTTACTGTTACTGTGTTAGTGTCTGCATGCAGTGCCGTCCAACAAAGACACAAGTGTTTACACACTCACACAGCACATTCTAATTGTAATTCCTCATCTGCCTAGTATTTCTACATTGCTCTATGCCACTTGGTTTGCAGACTCTGACTGATCTGGATACAAATGAAAAGCAACAAAGTAAATCTGTACAGGGTCACACTTAAACGGATTGTAATGTTTAAATTTAATTTTATTTAATATTGCAGGTGTTAAAAAATAAGTACAATGATGTAAGTCTTATCTCTCAAACCCTTATGGTTTTAGAGATATAACTGGCTAGTTACCCCCCTCCAGGCGGTTTCAGACAAGTCAGCCATCTAGCTGACAGCAGGAGATTCCGGTCCCGGGACCAGCCGGTGGCTCTTCAGCAGAGCCGAAATTGCGCTCTTTAGAGATAAATATTTCCTGGTACGGTCTACAAGGTGTGCTTGCAAACCAGGCACACTGTGTAGACTGTTCCAATGAAGTATTTATTTGTAAATAGCGCAGTTTTGGCTCTGAGGAAGAGCCGACGTCAGGTCAAATGACTGAAATCTGCTGCTGTCACATAGAGCGCAGAAACAGCCGGGAGCAGGGAACTTTAGCCAGTTATCTAAGACTTACATTGTTGTCGTTATTTTTTTAATGCCTACAATATTAAATAAACTTAAATTTAAACATTACTATCCATTTAAAGGGAAACAACCACCAAAAAAAAGATTATGTAAACCTTGTGCATTTACCAAAGTTTTGTAGTTTGATTTTCCTTAAAATAATAATAAGTTCTTGTGAAATTAGATATAATGTTTATGCTTCCCTCTCCAACATATCCAGTGGTGGCATTGGGATGGAGCAAATGCATTCTGGGATTTGTAGTCCAGCTTTGCTAGGAACTGCTATATTACCTGGAAACTGTTCTATGAACTACAAGCCCCAGCAGAAATAAAAGATAATTTTTCAAACACGGCTCTGTGCCCAGTATAGGAAGCCACAAATGCTTCACTTTCCAGATTTGCCTTACTGTTAGTAAAGTACCAGCCGATGGAATTCACACACAGAAAACAGGGGTAGGAAAACTGTTGCTCTCCAGCTATTGTTGGACTAAAATTCCCTTTATCAGATTGAGACAGAGAGTGACTAAGAGAGAGAGAGGGTAATTACCCTTAAAAAAGAGGACAGTGAGGCCTGTGATACACGTGGGGTTTTAATACTAATTTTTAATTAATATCTCCCAGCCGGTCCCCCTGAAGCAATCCACAAACCCTGTAGTACTCTCCTTAATTGGTAGATAACATCTTATATAGACCACGGAGACCAATGAATAAGTTCCAGTTTTACATCATCAGGACTCCGGTACATCGCAAAGAGGCTACATTAGACGGAGGAAGAGAGGACACAGTTTCGAGGACAAAACACTGGGAGACAGATAAGCGATTCATCCTGTACATGTTTAAAGGGATAGTAATACTTGCAAATTACTAATCCCCATATTGTAGCTTTGTTAAAAAGAAACTTATTGCCCCCAGTGTCATCTCTCAAACCCTTATAGTATGAGAGATGATAGCGCTCAAAGTTCTCCCCTCCCTCCCCCTTCCCTGACTGAACACTGACTGCAGGGGAAGCTGTCGTATGACAGTCTTATGTGCATCAGGCGGCTCTGCAGCTGAGCCGACATTGCGTTTATAAAAAAGAATTCTTTCACTTAAACGGTCTTCTAGGTGCGCTTGGTTTGTGCTTGGTTTGTGCTTGGTTTGCAAACACACGTAGAAGACCGTTTTACTGAAAGATTTATTTTTTATAAACGAGATCTCGGCAGTGCTGCAGAGCCGCCTCATGCAAGTAATACCGGATATCCCTGCAGTCAGCATTCAGTTAGGGAAGGAGGGAACTTTGAGCGCTATCATCTCTCAAACCATAAGGGTTTGAGAGATGACGCTGGGGGCAATAAATTTCTTTTTAACAAATCTACAATATGGGGATTAATAATTTGCAACTATTACTATCCCTTTAAGGTTACATCTGCAGCATGTTTTAAAAGCAATAAAGACATTGCTTTTAGATGGATTATTTTTGTCTTTTGCGCCCCTGAATTTGTAGATTTCACTGTGACACTGCACCTAAAAAATTTCAAGTTTGAGCTGTAATAACTTTTGTTTGGGAGTACCCTTGTTTTACTTAGGGGGATAAACTCTAGAATATATATATTTGTACATGTTAAGTATTACTATCTGTTTAAGAGAAGACAACTGAAGGAGAGAGACATACAATGAGACTGACTCTTTTTGTTGTCTAGTTATCTGTGTGTATACATTACCGGCTCTCCAACCTCCATGCATTCTTCTTATATGCAAAATTCTACAGTCCATATAAATAAATATATTTGACTATTCCGTGAAACACTCCTACCAGAGTAAGTCTGTCTGTTAAACAAATTCAGAAATACTTATTCCATTCCGAGAAAAAAGTTAGGGTCCTGATGACCAGTCTAGTCGTAAATAAATGAAGAGAAGATCAGTAAAATATTCTCTAAAGGCCGGAACTAATAGACCATCCACAATGAGCGAGACACTGGTGCACAAACAGAGAAATTCTTATCATCGGGTCTGCGGGGAATGCATGGGGGGGACACCTAACTGTACGAAATAGCTGCACGCAGGCTGACATTCACTCGCCCCACTGCTGTTAACATACTGTAAATCCCACTCTTTTCTTCCCTGGTTGAGGTGTGTATCCTATTAAATGCCCTATTACCATGATAGGCAGAAACTTACCATGGTCAAACATAATGAGCAAATTAACCAAGGTCTCAAATGCTGCCAGGCGCACGCTGCTGCCTTCATCTCGTGCCAGTTCTACCAGCTCAGGAAGGACCACAGATTTTGTTAGTTCTGTCCTGGAAAAAAGAAAAAAGTTAATTAACATTAATAAGAAACATAAGACGGCTGTGGGCCCACTCTGCCCCCCCTCCTGTATGTTTTGTATACTCACATAAAACAATGATAACCAACCTGTGAAACCCGGTGTAATACAAGCAGGGTATTCTATGTCAGGAGCACACAGGCAAGAAAAATCTATTTGTTCTATGTGAGAATATACAACATTTTATCAGTAATTTTACAGGCAACATTGGTGGTTTGAGCCACTTCTGGTTGTCGATTTTTGTTTCTGTTCAGGACCCTGGAGAGATTCTTTTCTGTGGTTGAAAGCAGCATCCCCGTTCCATTCAAGGACTGACTGACCGGGGGCAGTCTTGAGTACCTCCCCTGCCCAAGCTGACCACTATTAGTGGACACCCACTTTGTAAGTACGGTGGTGTATAGATGGCTGTCCTACCAGATGGATGTACTACACTAGGAGCGCCCCTTTCTCTTACTTCTCGTCCTCCTCAAAATGCCAGTGCTAACGGTTTTCATAGGAGTCCCCAATTAAATGCCGTACTCCTTCATCATCATGAGTTTTTACATATAGAATGCTTCCCTCCACCTCATTCTCCATTAACTTGTTGAGTGCCAGAAAGGTGAGCAAAAGTGACATGTTTTATATTTTATACTTAAAATGTTACCAGTACAGACGACCATGAAGCCTACATCACATCCATACAGTCTGACTGGCGTGCAGCACTAACCCAACAACATGAATAGAGTGGAGATCAATTCTCCAGTGAGATAAACTCTCCAGTTCCTATGTTATTTTATGGGAGGGATTTAGTTATATACTACAGGGGGAGATGTACTAAGGTGTGATAAAGAGGAGATAACTTCTCCATTGAGATAAACTCTCCAGTTCCTATGTTATTCTATGGAAGAGATTTAGTTATAGACTACAGGGGAGATGTACTAAGGTGTGATAAAGAGGAGATAACTTCTCCAGTGAGATAAACTCTCCAGTTCCTATGTTATTCTATGGGAGGGATTTAGTTATATACTACAGGGGAGATGTACTAAGGTGTGATAAAGAGGAGATAACTTCTCCAAGGAGATAAAGTCTCCAGTTCCTATGTTATTCTATGGGAGATCTTTAGTTATAGACTACAGGGGAGATGTACTAAGGTGTGATAAAGAGGAGATAACTTCTCCAGTGAGATAAACTCTCCAGTTCCTATGTTATTCTATGGGAGGGATTTAGTTATATACTACAGGGGGAGATGTACTAAGGTGTGATAAAGAGGAGATAACTTCTCCAGTGATATAAACTCTCCAGTTCCTATGTTATTATATGGGAGATATTTAGTTATACACTACAGGGGAAGATGTACTAAGGTGTGAAAAAGAGGAGATAACTTCTCCAGTGTGATAAACTCTCCAGTTCCTATGTCATTATAGGGGAGAGATTTAGTTATAGACTACAGGGGAGATGTACTAAGGGGTGATAAAGAGGAGATAACTTCTCCAGTGTGATAAACTCTCCAGTTCCTATGTTATTCTATGGGAGAGATTTATTTATAGACTACAGGGGAGATGTACTAAGGTGTGATAAAGAGGAGATAACTTCTCCAGTGAGATAAACTCTCCAGTTCCTATGTTATTCTATGGGAGATCTTTAGTTATAGACTACAGGGGAGATGTACTAAGGTGTGATAAAGAGGAGATAACTTCTCCAGTGAGATAAACTCTCCAGTTCCTATGTTATTCTATGGAACCTATGCATTAAGATCTTATTAACATTTCACAATTAATTCACCACTTAGAGTACTAATGCACTAACTAATTTCAGCATTTGTGTTTCTATAATCAGATATTTCTAGTCTAGATGCCTTGAGAATATTCTAGATTGCCAGTAAAAAAAAAATATTTGTTCCAGATCTTAATTAACACGTCTCGATATGAAAAAACAATCCTTCTGCTTCTGTTCGGAATACAATAAGTGTAGGCTTCTGTTATCGCAGGCCAAGGGCACTCCATCTAGAAAAAAGGTGAATCACTTAGTCATGCAATTACACTTGAATTGCTCTCGGTACATTTGTGGGTGACATTGTGCCTTGTATAAATGCCCGGCGCATCACAAGCTGAAGGTACAATCAGTTGTTCTAAGCCGTTTGCTGAAAGACTAAGTGGTGAGTCATCCGCATGAGGGAGAAAGAGTGTGAGCACAAAGCTTTAATAAATAGCAGACTGGATCTAATATCACACAAGCTTCATTCTCTTCACTTGTTCATATATTGTGGCTGGGTTAGTATTATTAATAGGCCAAGGTGACTTCACAGCTTTAGATATAGAACCGGTAAAGGACGAGATAAGAGCCAATCCTTCTCTACACTGCTGCCAAAATAGCCGCGGCCCAATTTATATCTCAGGTAGGCAAGACACCCGAGATGGCTATTGTCTACCTGTGATCCCTACTCCCCATTATATCTCTACCCCAGCCACTGCTGTCACACACAGAAAACACAATTGTGTCAGTGGTGGACAACTTTCGGCACTCCGGCTGCTGGAAACTACAATTCCCTTTGTCCCTAACTAGCCAACGGCCAACAGCTGGAGGACCAGAGGTTGCCTACCCCCTATGTTACGGTTAAAAAAGACTCAAAACAAGCATTTAGCCCTGTGAGTGCCAGAGGGGTATGCAAAGCATTGCAAAGCAATTTTACAGTGAGGCTGAAATAAAGCAAAGTGGTGTAATTCTGGAAGAAACCAACTGCAACATGGGGGAGAAACAAAAATCTCCAATGATGCAAAAGGAACTTTTAACCCCTTGAGTACTAGCAAAGTCTCTAACACATTGTAAAGCAAACAAGGGCTTAAATGTCCCATTGAAATGTATGGGAATTTGGGGAAATGTTACTTGTATTCTATGGTGCAGTTGATTTGCGGTATAATTCAAAGGGATAGAAATACTTTGTTTTATCTTTATTTTATTTTGTAGGCATTAAAAAACATGAAGAACGATATAAGTCTTATCTCTCAAACCCTTATGGTTTGAGAGATATTCACAAGCAAAGTTTCCCCTCCCGCCCCTTTTACCTAGTGTAAGCCATCTCTTCTCAGATGTGGAATCCAGTCCATAGACCAGACAGATAACAGAAGGGGACAATCTTCTTCCTATGAGAACAATGAAAGCCATGCCCCCCTTGACAAGTTTTTCAGGTTTTTCCCTTATCTTAATTGAAGATTGTCCCTCTCTGCAGTCTACCTGGGCACCTCCCTTCTGATCTGGCTGACCAGTGTTACATCAGTAAAAGGGGCGGGAGGGGGATACTTTGTCATTGAATTACTCTTGTACTACAACTCTGACAGTATTGAAATAACACTCTCCATGGCACAAATACTATGATGATTAATTAGAGCTGATTTTATTATGAAACATTACTATCCCTTTAACCCCTTTTTCTGTAATACACCGGCCTCAGTGGATACATTGGTTTTCTACTATATTCTGTCATGTATTTTTCCCTTTACCGTTGCATTATGGGTAAGGCCTACTTAAAAGTCTGATAAACCTAATACTTTGTAAACTCATCTATTACTTTAACCGCTTGGATGCAAGAGACACCTCCAAGGACTGCAAAGCAATCCACTGGAGAAGTCTCTAGTATACAAGAGGTTAATGAATCCTTAATCACATTCATTCCACAAGAGATTATATTAATTAGGAAAAGTAGTTCAAGCAGATCGCCCGGGGACGTTCACTTCTATGTAACTTTACTCACTGAACAGAGACAACACTGAGGCTGATGTACTGGGGACGTTCACTTCTATGTAACTTTACTCACTGAACAGAGACAACACTGAGGCTGATGTTCCGGGGACGTTCACTTCTATGTAACTTTACTCACTGAACAGAGACAACACTGAGGCTGATGTTCCGGGGACGCCTGGGGCAATCCTGACTCACTGCATCATAGGGGACAAGTGACTCCCCCAAATGCTTTGTGATTTAAATGGGGCTTCTAACCCAGTGATTGCTAGAGAAGTCTCCAGTGCATTGAATAGGGGTTACCGTAAAATCTTTAGTATAATACGCACAATTTTGCCCCTCTTCACCTTATGTGAAATGTGGGGGGTGTATTATCACTAGACATTGTTATTACAAAAAAAAAAAATGGCAAGTTTCCCTTCTCCCATCCCTCCCTCCCCGCTTACCCATGGCCGCCTCTCCCCCTCCGGAGTCCAATTCCGCCTTCAGACAGGGTCCCACCGGGCGGCATGCTTGCATCCGCCACCCGCTTCCAGCATGGACCTGTCAGGATCTCCTCTGCTCAGCCAAAGGTAGTGTCTTGCAAGGACCGCAGGGTCCTCGCAGGGCAATACCAAAGATTCAATGAGCATAGCTGATCAACTAAAGGCATAAAATTATGGACTTTACACATTAAAGGGATAGTAATGTTTCATAATAAAAGCAGCTCCAATTAATCTTCATAGTATTTGGACTTTGGAGAGAGTTATTTCAGTTCTGTCAGAGTTGTAGTACAAGAGTAATTCAATGATAAATTATCCCCCTCCCGTCCCTTTTACTGATGTAACACTGCTCAGCCAGATCAGAAGGGAGGTGCCCAGGTAGACTGCAGAGAGGGACAATCTTCAATTAAGATAAGGGAAAAACCTGAAAAACTTGTCAAGGGGGGCAGGGCTTTCATTGTTCTCATAGGAAGAAAATTGTCCCCTTCTGTTATCTGTCTGGTCATACAACCTGATCCACATCTGAGAAGAGATGGCTTACACTAGGTAAAAGGGGCGGGAGGGGAAACTTTGCTTGTGAATATCTCTCAAACCACAAAGGTTTGAGAGATAAGACTTATATCATTCTTCATGTTTTTTTAATGCCTACAAAATAAAATAAAGATAAAACGAAGTATTACTATCCCTTTAAAGGACAAGTAAACTTGTTATGAAAAAATCTACATACTGTAGGGCTTCATCTGTTGTGTAAAATAAGGTTATCGCATAATTAGGCACATGGTGATTAGATTCTTAACAGTGCTATTATCGGACACAAGTACCAAGTTCTGAAGTAATGCTCCTTTTTCAGAAACCGGCGGCCAGGCTTGCACGCAGACATCTTGGCTTAGAGACATCTGTGCGCCTGCGCTGTCCGTCCCGGGCTCCTCTAGAAGGGATTGCATGGGACCTTAAGGTACCGGTAGTGACTGACGGTGCAGGAGCGCAGATGGATTTAAAGCAAGAAGCTTGGCCTTCAGTCTCAGATAAAGGATTACTTCAGAACCGGGTACTTGTGCCCGATAATAGCACTTTTACGGACCTAATCAACATATGACTAACTAGTTGAAGAGCCCGTTACACGGGCCACAGTGCCACTGGCAGCTGGTCGCGGGGCAGTCATGTGCGGTAGAGACTGCCCGTGCTGCGGCTGATACAGAGCTGGACGCTCCTTTGGAGCGACCCGCTCTGTATCAGCCACAGCAGTGGCAGTCTCTACTGCGCATGACTGCGGCGTTATATAGGATTATTGGGGGGGGACACAATATAGGGTGATAGTGTTTTAACCCCTTAACAACCGACTGATCCAGACGAGGGTGGTCGTTAAGGACCATGGTACTTTTTTTTTTTGTTACATGGTTTGCCACTAATAAAGATTTTTTTGTAATTCTTGAGCGCCTCTGTTAAAGGGTTCCTTTTTGGTCTAATGCAGTTATTCTCAACCAGGATGCCGTGGCACTTTGGTGTGCCACGGACATCAGCTTAGGGTGCCTTGTGTTTTCTATGAAGACTAACAAAAATGGACTTTTAAATAAAGATTTATAGAAATTGTTATGCACATTATGTTTAATTTTGTTATTATGATTGTAAGACCTAATAATAGCTGTATATTTATGTATTGTACCATGATTACAGCCTTGATAAAGTACATTAAATATGTTCGGGGTGCCCCAAATGTTCTAGATAACTTGTTAGGGGTGCCCCGAATGTTCTAGATAACTTGTTAGGGGTGCCCTGAAGAAAAAAAGATTGAGAACCACTGGTCTAATGGATACTCCTATCTTTTAGGGTGTCTTCTCCTGACCTTTGGTTTAGGATGATTTATTGAGCTGTGAGTGCACCACACTATTCAGTGGTTCTTTATATCTCATTGTAAGATTGACTGGTGCAAGCCTTTTCTTCTTTCATGTGTTTTCATAGGCCTCTGTGCCAACAGCGCCACCATAACATTTAAGGCCATGGAAGTACTGCGCCCAAAAAATTGAACTTTGAGATGTAACATCTTGTGAATAAAACATTTATCAAGTGGGAGCACCCTTGATTTACACATCTATATAGAATTTTCAATATTAAAGGGATAGTAATGTTTCATAATAAAAGCAGCTCCAATTAATCATCATAGTATTTGGACTTTGGAGAGTGTTATTTCAATTCTGTCAGAGTTGTAGTTCAAGAGTAATTCAATGATAAAGTATCCCCCTCCAGCCCCTTTTACTGATGTAACACTGCTCAGCCAGATCAGAAGGGAGGTGCCCAGGTAGACTGCAGAGAGGGACAATCTTCAATTAAGATAAGGGAAAAACCTGAAAAACTTGTCAAGGGGGGCAGGGCTTTTATTGTTCTCATAGGAAGAAGATTGTCCCCTTCTGTTATCTGTCTGGTCTATGGACTGGATTCCACATCTGAGAAGAGATGTCTTACACTAGGTAAAAGGGGCGGGAGGGGAAACTTTGCTTGTGAATATCTCTCAAACCATAAAGGTTTGAGAGATAAGACTTATATCCTTCTTCAAGTTTTTTTAATGCCTACAAAATAAAATAAAGATAAAACGAAGTATTACTATCCCTTTAAGCATCACTATCCATTTATAAAAAGAATGGATAACAACCTGGAGCAATTAATCCCCCCAATGATGCAACTGGGCTGCACTAATAACGTATCAGGATGGCCCAAGCCCCTGGTCTTTTGAGAAGCTAGCAACTTCCCTGCTTGTTATTGTTGTACATTTGTCCAGAAAATCGGGAGTCAGCGCTGGGCCCAAAATCACATGGCGAGCCCTACAAAAATATAAACAAATGGCACACAGTTTCACATTGAAACAGAGTCCTCAATAGTCAGAGTTATAACAGAGTTAAACTAAATACCCAAAGTCTCAATAGATACATATAAGTCTATATAAAAATTAGCTATTATAAATCACACTGCCAAAAAAGTTCCAATGTGATTTATAATAGCTAATTTTTATATAGACTCATTTGTCTCTATGGAGACTGTGGGTATGTAGTTTAACTCCATTATATCTCTAACTATTGAGGACTCTCTGTTTTGATTTGAAACTGTGTGCCGTTTTTATATGTTTTTGCAGGCCTCCCCAGGTGATTTTGGGTCCGGTGCTGACCCCCGATTTTCCAGATTTATGGAATTCTGTTGAGAGAGGTTGGTGAGTGGTGTCTTAGCGGAAGGATCTATACTGTAGAGATTGGGCTTCTGTGAGATAAGATCGATTAAATCAGACATTTGGAGTGCTTCTGAGAAATAGCGCCATCTGTTTTTTCCCCTTATATGTTGTACATATGTCCTATACTGATAAAGTTTGTTGTGTACTCACCCTATGCCTTGTGCAATAAATTCCAGCTGCCGACACATACATGATCGCACTTCATACTCTACATCCTGGCACAGAGACTTCACCAGCGGGAGGATATCTCTCTTTATTCTGAAAGTAACAGAGGTTTGTTTAATGGGATGAAACAAGAGGTTTAACATTATCCAAGATGGGCAACCAGGTGCCTTCTAGAAGCTGTTGGACTACAACTCCCACCATCCTTACCTATGAGGAGAGCCACAATTTGCCAACCACTGGTCTACATCTTTCAAAATTCAAAAATTGCATTACAAAAACGTAGGTCCTTATGTTCAAAAGAAAAATGGATTATTTCCAAGGCAAAACAACTTTGAAATGCGATGGGGACCTCTCTAGGATTCAAATTGTTAAAATCTCCATTTCAGTCAATGTGAATTGTGGGAATTCCTCCCCCCCCAAAAAAAAAAGATATAGTTGGTTTGCCCCAGAATGATCAAATTATTCTTTGAACCTATGGCCCTTAGAAATGAACGTAGCGTACCTGTAAGTACACTATTAAAGTAATAGTTCAAATGTATTTTAATGTTTCTTATTTTATCAGCTATTTTAGTTCTTCTTTTACACTCTCATTGAAGTCAGCGCCCTCTACCTGCAGTCTTTAAAAATCATCTGTGACTCAACTCTGTCTGGAAATTCTGCCTGTGTATGTCTCAACCTTCAATCCCAATTTTCTATCATATGAAGAACTGGCACAAATAAATGGAGTGTGAAAAATGCACATACAGAGCTCATTGTAATCTCTGCACACACAGTTCAGTAGCAGACTGCTATAAATGACTGTAGGTAGAGGGCGCTTACATCACTGAAAGTCAAATGAACAGAAGAACAGATACAAACTAAGTATTTATAATTAAAGTTGACCTTTCACTTTAAGATAAATGTAGTTAATTTTAAAAAGAAGTATACACTACCTGTATGTTGTGCTGGCCATTAGTTTGTAATATACATATACACACACACATATACATATATCAGGGCTCAAAATTTCCACTCGCCACTAGCCAATGACGAGTGAAAATTCAGCCCTGGTGGGTATGTTATGACTTGCAGCAGCGAGTAACTTTTCAGGTCTGGCTAGCAGCAAAGGACTTAAATTTTTAAGACCTGTATATATATATATATATATATGTGTGTAAATGGTACTGTTCAAAAGTTTGGGGTCACGTCGAAATGTCCTTGCTTTTGAAGGAAAGGCAACTTTTGTCCATTAACATAACATCAAATGGATCAGGAATACAGTGTAGACATTGTTCAGGTTGGAAATTACTATTGTAGCTGGAAACAGATGATTTTTAATAGAATATCTACATTTGGTGCAAATAGAGGATTCTTCGAGGAAAGTAAGCTTTGAAGGACACAATTATTATTTAAATTAAAAATCATTATTTCTAAACTTGTCAACATCTTGACCGTATTTCCTGTTCATTTTGCAACTCATTTGATGTATGTTTTCATGGAAAGCAAGGGAAATTTCTAAGTGACCCCAAACTTTTGAATGGTAGTGTGTATATCTATATCTATATATATATATATATATATACATCGAGTAGAAAGTATCAAGCATTCACAGGACTTCAATTGGAGATAAAGAAAAGTGATACTTTAATCTTCGGCCAGACAACGTAGACCTTCCTCAGGCCTGTGTTGTATGGCCAAAACGTTAACCGATTAAAGTATCACTTTTTTTTATCTCCAGTTGAAGTCCTGTGAATGCTTGATACTTTCTACTCGATGTATATGACTACAGTCTCGTCACAGCACCCAGGCACCATTAACTGTATAAGTGAGAGTGCCTCCCAACTGTTCTTATATATATATATATATATATATATATATATATATATATATATATATATATATATATATAGTTTGAAATATTATTATTTGCTTTTGGCACTTTATGATATTTAGTGCCAGCCCAATATAAATACACACTGAGCTATGAATGAGGGATGATGGGAATTGTAGTACTCAGCAACTGGAAGGACTCAGATTGCCCATCCACGCCTAGTGTAAGAGGCTCTACCAAAAATGGTCACAGATCCAGAGACGGATTATGACTCCGCGCACCAGTCTGGGTCCTGACGTTGTGGCTCGAATGGAAGTTGGAGCAACTGGATGATTCTCGTCTCTTTCGAAAAAAGGGCACCGGACATAATATGTTAGTGGCAACAACAGCAGGACCTCTTGTTTGTAACCCATCACTTGCACCCAGGGCTTCTCATATTGCCATGAGCCCTCGGCAGTAGCCTAGGCTGCTATAATGGATGATCCAGCTCTGCATAGATCAGCGTAAGGTTGGATTCCATTCTACTGTTTTATCTCCAGAATCTCTGAGTTAAACCCAGTGACAACAGGTCTCACAGGTAATGGAAGGTAACCCATAGACAGGTTGTTTAGAGTCCCTAAAACAGTACCGTTAACCTGCGAAAAGGAGCAAGTAAAATCCTGTTACTTACATGTGAACTTCAAACTTGTTAGCGAGTTTTCCCAAGATCTTACAGCTAGCGAGACGGGACTGCAACGTCTGGGACAGTTGTGCTTTTGATACAAGTGGATTTAAAATCTAAAGAGAAAATCTAAATTATTAATATAATACACAAAAGAATACAGAGCAACCCCTTGGGTGCTACAGACATCTACAATGCAGATATGTCTACAGCACCCAAGGGGTTAAAAAAGAATGAGAACCAGTAACGGACATATGAGTTGACAACAAAGGGGTGCTTATATTTAAAGTGTGGACATCTTATTTTAACCCTTTGTGTGCCAGAGGGGTGCACAATGCATTACACACCCCTTTGGCAATCAAACAGTTAAGAGACTTAACCCCTTTGAGTGCCAAAAGGTACACAGAAAGTTAAAGGGTTAGTAATGTCACTATATAAAAACATTTCATGTTGCAGGTATTAGAAAAAGAAACTAAACAACCCCAGTCCCATCTCTCAAACCTTTATGGTGAGAGATATAGGAGGCTAAAGTCCCCCCTCCCTCCGCTTTCCCTGACGTCAGCTGTAAAGTTGACAGCAGGAGATTAGAGTCAGCCGACTCGAGGCGGCTCTTCAGCAGAGCTGAAATAGCACAATCTATAAAGAAATACTTCATTGGAACGGTCTACAAAGTGTGCCTGGTTTGCAGGCACACTTTGTAGACCGTTGCAATGAAGTATTTCTTTTTTACATTGCACTATTTCAGCTCTGCTGTAGAGCCACCTACTTGTCCCGGGACCAGAATCTCCTGCCGTTAGCTTACAGCTAACGTCAGGGAAAGTGGAGGGAGGGTGAACTTTAGCCTCCTGTATCTCTCAAACCATAAAGGTCTGAGAGATGGGACTGGGGTCGTTTAGTTTCTTTTTCTAATACCTGCAATATGAAATCCTATATAATAATTCGCTAAATCGTGTGTAACACCACGACATGCGCAGTAGACACTGCTGCGCGTGCAACAGTCATGCGCAGTAGAGACTGCCCGCACCGCGGCTGATACAGAGCTGGGTGCTCCGAAGGAGCGTCCTGCTCTGTATCAGCCGCGGCGCGGGCAGTCTCTACTGCGTGTGACTGCCCCGCGACCGGCTGCCAGAGGCACTGTGGCCCGTGTAACGGGCTGTTCAACTAGTGTTTTTATATAGCGACATTACTAACCCTTTAAAGGAACAGACTGGGACATGAGTATTGAGAGGAGAGAAGTCCGTGCTTCACAATTCTCTGAAGAGCCCTCTTCCATTCAAGGGGTTAACCCTTTGAGTGCCAGAGGGGGTACGCAACGCATAATGCGTTGCACATCCCTCTGGCACTCAAAGGGTTAAAAACCTCATTCCAGTGAGTGGGATTTTTTTAAAATCTCCTATCGTGCAGTTGGTTTGCCCCAGAACTGCTATATTTTGGTTTCACACGTACGCCCCACTGCATATAAACCACTTGTGCGAGTTGCAATAAACAGCAGAATTTTTGCCTCAGCCTAAAGCGTCTCTTGGCAACGCCCCTTCCTGTCGCCTCTTGGAGTACAGTTCTTCAGAAAAATGTACTGTAAGGAGGAACAAAGGATCGATTTGCAATGCAGATTGCGCCAGCTGAAACCTGTATCCAAGGAACGTCCTGAAGTGTAATTAGTACTTTGGTCAAAGAGACAAATAATATAAACTGCTTTATTTCTTTGAAACAGTAATGGAATTCCAGCACCCCCGCAGTGACGAGATATAATACCAAACGAACACAAAGGGCTGTATATATAAAGAAGAACTGGAGCAATTCTAGGGAACGCCAAATGCACCATAGCCCATCATTACAAATGCCCCAAATTCTCACTGATTTCAACAGGGCTTGTGACCACTTGAATGTCATTCAAGGGGTTAAAAGCACATTTAAATAAATGGGAATTTTAACTCTTCATTTGCTCCATTATTACTCCTCTTTTTCTTTCTGCAAAGAGCCCTATATTTCAGTGACACAAATGAATAAAAGGTTAAAGTGGAACCGTCACTGTTAGTCATTTTTAGATTCAAACATTAGATTGAGATATTTAGCTTTATTTATTTGTCGCTATATAGGCAGCTGAGCTAGCACTTCTAAGTAGGAAGTGGCAGTTGGTAATGTAGAGCAGTGTGGAATATGTGAGTACTAGAGGCATCTTTAGAGGACTTGCACTAACTGACAAATAAATACAGATAGATATCTTATTAATTATAGTTTTAAATTAAAATAAAATGCCTAACATAAATATAGTTTGCTTTTGAAAGCTTTTTCAAAATTACCTAAATGTTACAGAGTAACAATTCCACTTTAAGGTGGCAGTTTCCATTTGAAGACATTAAAGGAATAGTAAAGTTTCACAATAAAAGCAGCTCCAATGAATCTTCATAGTATTTGGACTTTGGACAGTGTTATTTCATTACTGTCAGAGTTGTAGTACAAGAGTAATTGAATGATAAAGTATCCCCCTCCCGCCCCTTTTACTGATGTAACACTGCTCACCTCAGAGCAGCAAGACTGTCCGGATGGATCACAGAGAGGGACAATCTTCAGTGATCATAAGGAAAAACCTGACAAGGAGGGCGGGTTTTCCTTATGTTCATAGTAAGAAGATTGTCCCTTGTTGTGACCTGTCCAGTCACAAGACCAGATTCCACATCTGAGGGACGGTGGCTAAAAGGGGCGGGGCGGGGATAATTTAATCATTCAATTACTGGTGAACTACAGCTGGGACAGTTTTAAAATAATGTTCTCTATGGCCCAAAGACTATGAAGATTAATCAAAGCTGGGTTTTTTTGTGAAACATTACCACTGCTTATAAAAGAGGATTTTAGTCTTACCTGTTAAATCCTTTTCTCTTAGTCCATACAGGTTACTGGTAACTTTGGTAGGCGATCCACGCCTTTAAGTAGGCAGGAACAATTCTAGAATTGATTGCAGGGGGTGGAGCCTACCTTCCCTCCTTGGCTGCAGCTAATTAACCAGTTCCAGAAAGAACAACACCCCAAGAACACAGCACATGGAACTAGAGCTAACAAGGCTCAAAAGTGAAGGAAGCACCAAGAACCGAAGAAGATCCTAGACAGGCAAGACTGCCTCCAGGATCTTCCTCCCAAAGCTGGCGTCAGCCGATGCCAGCACATCAACACTGTAGTGCTTCAAAAAGGTGTGCACAGATGACCAAGTGGCAGCCTTGCACAACTGATCAGCGGAGGCCTGATTCTTGTAAGCCCAAGAAGCCCCAATAGATCTGGTAGAATGAGCCTTAACCTGAAAGGGAACGGGTTTCTTCCTCAGCTCGTAAGCCTTACGAAAAGTGGACTTGATCCAAGACGCAATAGTCACTTTGGATGCAGGTCTTCCTGCCCTGGGGCCCTCAGGAATGATGAAGAGCGCGTCAGATTGTCTAATGGTCTCGGTGCGATGTACATAAAACTTAAGACAATGCACCACATCTAATAAGTGGACATCCCTCTCTTTGTCAGAGGTAGGCTCAGGGCAGAAAGAAGGCACCACAATCTCCTGATCTGTGGAACTCAGAGACCACCTTTGGGAGAAACTCCTGAGAAGTGCAAAGCACCGCCTTGTCTTTGCTAAACACCAAAAAAGGTGGTTTACAAGACAGAGCATGTAACTCCGCGACACGGCGAACAGACATGATAGCCAGGAAAAAGGCCATTTTCCACATCAGCAGGCATAGAGGAATAGTGGCCAAGGACTCAAAGGGAGGGTGCTGAAGAACACCCAAAACCAAGTTAAGATCCCAAGGAGGAGCGGGAGTCTTAAAGACAGGACAAGTATGAGCAACTCCCTGGAAGAAAACCTTGACATCAGGAAGAATAGCGATGCGCCTCTGAAACAAAACAGAGACAGCAGAAGTCGGAACCTTAAGAGGCCTCAAACTGAGGCCTTTATCCACGCCGTCCTGCAAGAAGGCCAGGATCGTAGGCAGATCAAAATCCTGAGAGAGATCTCTATCAGCACACCAAGATAGGAAGGTTGACCAAACACCATGGTAGGCCTTAGAAGAAACCGGTTTGCGGGCACTCAGCATAGTAGCCACCACACTAGAAGAAAAACCCTTCTTCTTCAGTATTGAGGATTCAATTTCCAAGCCGTCAAAGCCAGACGATGAACATCCTCCTTCCACAGGTAACCCTGTAGAAGAAGATCCGGACGGCAAGAGAGCCGGAATGGCTCAGCCACTGACAGATCCAGAAGCTCCGGAAACCAAGCCTGCCGATGCCACTACGGAGCAATCAGAATGACTGGACAGTGCTCCAGTCTCAATTTCCGAAACACCCTGTGCAACATGGGAAGGGGAGGAAAGATGTAAGCCAGAGGAAATAACAAAGGAATGGACATGGCATCCACCGCTACAGCTAGAGGATCTCTCCAGCGAGAGCAGAACCTTCAGTAGATTGGAGTGGTCGAGCCACCAGGACAAACTCAGTTCCACATGAAGAGGAAGTGACACCAACGTCTTTAGAAGGTCCAGCTGACCCCTGCACAACTGGATTACACACCTCTGGAGTTCCCTGGTGTGAGCCATGGCAAATGGGACCGCTTCTCTGGTGAAGATGAATTTCCCACTAGAGACGACAGCTTCTTGGCTGGAACTGGATCATGAGCCAGATCAGCAGAAACCCTATGGGCGATCTGGTGAGCTACCTCGTCCGTGAGAAACACCATGCTCTGCTGAGTGTCCAGGAAGACCAGACACTGGGAAGGGACAAGATCCGACTTGTCCATGTTGATGATCCACCCATGATGGATGAGATCATGAATGAAGTCCTGAACTTGATGATGAAGAAGTTCCACAGAGGGGGCTTTCAGAAGCAGGTTGTCCATGTATGGAGTAACTCTGATGCCATCCCGGTGGAGGACGGATAATAAAGCTCCCAGAACCTGGTTCAAGACTTGAGGAGCTGTAGTCAGACCAAAGGGAAGAGCTGAAAACTGAAAGTGCCCTCGGTTGCAGGCAAATCTGAGATATTGCTGGCTCTCTGGATGAATGGAGATGTGTAGATACGCGTCCTGAAGATCCAGAGCAGCAAGGAATTCCCCTGGGGGACATAGCAGCAATCACTGTCCATAGGGACTCCTGGAGATAATGAGTCTTGATCACAAAGGAATTGAGATCCTTCAAATCCAAAATGGGACAACAACTGCCATCCTTCTTGGAGACCACAAAGAGGTTTGAGTAAAAACCCATAGCTCTGTCCTGAACTAGAACCGGCTCTAGTACATCCTTGTTCAGAAGAGCCTGAATAGCGCCGTTGAACAGATGGCTTTCTCTGCGCCCTGAGACGTATGAGAAGGGAAAAAGCAAAAAGGAGGAAGAGAGATGAAAGAGATCCTATACCCTTCTGTCACTACCTGTAAAACCCACGGGTCCGCCACTGAATCCTCCCAGATGCTGTGGCAGTGACGCAAACGGCCACCCACAGTAGAGTGGGGCCCTGGGTTCGGTGAGTCATGCTGAAGAAGACTTGGAAGCTTTGGGCTAGGAGGAGACCTTAGGCTTCCATTGCTGTCTGGGCTTGGAGGAGGCACGCAGAGCTGAGGGAACTGCCTGGTTTGCAGGACGTGTCTCAGTCTGGAAGAAATGAAAAAAAGATTAGGCTTGAGAGGGGTTTTCTTCCTGGGGACCAAAGGCAGAAGGGTACTTTTAAACCCTGTGGCCTCACTAATCAGATCCTTAAGACCTGGCCCAAACAATGATGGGCCTTGAAAAGGCAAGGAGAAGAAGGCTTTCTTGGAAGCAGTGTCAGCAGACCATATCTTGAGCCAAAGAGCCTGTCTGGCAACCACAGACATGGTGGAAACCCTAGCCACCAAACGGATGGCATCAAATAAGGCAGCAGAAACATAGTGCTGGGCCTCAGAGATGTTGGCAAGAAGGCGCAACATATCCAAAGTAGAAGCACCCTGACAGACAGCCAGGGTAAGCTGTTCAGTCCAGACCGTAATGGCCCGGTTAACCCATGCCACAGCAAACTCCAGACGCATGGTAGTTCCAGCAGTGGCAAAAATGGACTTGAGGGAAACCTCAAGTTTTTTGTCAGTCCAGTCTTTCAGAGAGGACGCATCAGAAACTGGAAATGCAGTAGACTTGGATAGCCTGGAAATAGGAGCATCCACTTTGGGGGGATGAACCCACTGAGCAAGTGCCGCCTCAGAGAAGTTTGGCAAATTTGTTGGAAACAGAAGGTTTCCTGTCTGGAGATTTCCACTCATCAGACACAAGGCGGATAAAAAGAGTGGGGTTAGGTGGAAAACAAGTAAGGGGCTTTTTAGGCTTCTGAAACACATCAGAAGGATTTGAAGTAACCTCCTGAACTAAGGGAATGTTTAGAGTGGTAAAGACAGCCCTGATCAGGCCCCCAGCCGAGGGCTCAGGATCAGCCTCAAAGGGGTCACCAAAAAACTGAGAGGAACCCACAAACAGAACATTCCTCAACATCTGAATCCACCAACAGTTCCTCCTCAGAGGAATCTGATACGTCAGGTACTCCCTGCGGTTTCGGCAGGGAAGATCTGACGGAGGAAGGGGTCTGCCAGGAATGGAAGACCCCCTGTATCTTGGATGAAAAGAGTTGCAATGTAGACCAAAGGTCCCTAGTAGCAGCCTTGAACTCTTGCACCCAAACTGGCTCTAATGCATGGCTGGAGGTCCCTGGGAGAGACTCAGGGACATCAGAACATGCTGGGCATAAATGACCTGAGAATTCTCTAGGTAACCCTGAATGACATGAGGAGCAATGTGCAATAGGGGACACAGAGACCCCAGCGTCCTTACTCTTAGGCCTGGCCCCAAGCTCCAACGGGTTAGACATTCTCACAGTGTCAAAAAACGTTTAGTATCATGAGTCACCCAATTACAGTGTGAAAGATAAAAATTTCACCCCAGAAATCGCTAAAGTACACTTATCTGGCAGGTGAAGGGTTAATTTGCAGAGGAGAGAAGGAGAGTCCAAGCCCTGCGTAGGATACTCATTCTAGAAAAGGCAAAAACTGTCTGCCGTGGCGGAAGCCAATCAGAAAAGAGCACGCAAAGCAAGCGCTCATTGGAAATGTAGTTTTTTCAGAATAAGTACCCCAATAGTGCTCAAAGCCCCCCTGATCCTCCCAATGCACTTGCAACGTCAGAGCAACGTCAGACAATTAAAATGAGCCCTTTCTGAAGTTGCTACATTGAGGTTTTGCAGAGATATCTCCCAAACTGTACAGTCCCAGTTCCTGCCTACTTAAAGGGGAGGATCGCCTACCCAAAGTTACCAGTAACCTGTATTGGACGACAGAGAAATCAGATTATGGGAACTTTGTGTCTTTTATAGTAGGGAGAAGAAAGACAAACCCTGCTGTACTAGCAAACCTATATATATTAATCAGCCCAATAAGGTAAAAACAGATGGGACAGATGTAATTATGAGAGGTATTATATATATTCTAGTTGAACAGCCCATTACATGGGCCACAGTGCCTCTGGCAGCCGGTCGCGGGGTAGTCACGCGCAGTACAGACTGCCAGCGCCACGGCTGATACAGAGCTGGACGCTCCTTTGGAGTGCCCAGCTCTGTATAAGCCGCGGCGCGGGCAGTCTCTACTGCGCATGACTGCAGCACGCACAGTAGTGTCTACTCCGCATGTCGCGGCGTTACACACGATTTAGTGAATTATTATATAGGATTTATATATATATATATATATATATATATATATATATATATATATATATCTATATCTATATATATCTATATCTATATATAAAACATAACTTTTATTGTGTAGCTAAAGTACCGGGGCTAAAAGCGGATTGCCACAGAATTAATTACAATGAAAATGCTGGAGCTTATGCCGGCTTGCCAAACAATTGCTGACAGTTCCTGTATATGAAAAGCTATGTAACAATAGTATAATCTGTTATTACAAGACCAGAAACCTTCAAAGATAATAAGCCAAACGAAGGGAGTAAAATCACAGCATGAGTCAATTCAGTGAACGAAGAAATGGGAACCTTGTGGTTTTACCTCATGTCTGAGGGTCTCCTTTGGTGAAGCTTCTATGACAGCAAGAAGAGTATCAAGCCACGCATTGCTGACACCTGTCTCATAAAACACACAGTATAAACGTTATAGGATGTCATCGTTGCTCTGTGACAGCCCATCTATATAATACATTGGGGGACAATTTTATAGAGACTTAAAGGGATAGTAATACTTTATTATTACTATCCCCCATATTGTAGGTATTTGTAAAATGATTTAATAGCCCCCATGTTCATCTCTCAAATCTTTATGGTTTGAGAGATAACCGAAGGCAAAGTTCCCCCCTCCCTCCCCCTTCCCTGAAGTCAGCATTGTACTGACTGCAGGGACATCCGGTCTGACTTTCATCAGGCGGCTCTGCAACACAGCCACAATCGCGTTAGTGAAAAATAATTATTTCACTGAAATGGTCTTCTACATGTGCTTGGTTTAGGGCTGCAACTAACGATTATTTTGATAATCGATTAGTTGGCCGATTATTTTTTCGATTAATCGGATAAAAAAAACCAATATGCTAATTTTTCATTATTTAAAATGATTTCATGAACAAACTGAGTGTTAAAAACAGCAGAATAAAAAACTTTACACATTTAACATGCGTCATTGTTATTATTTTACTGTGGGGTCTATGCACCTCTCTTTCTCCCCCTTGCACCTCTATTTCTCCCCCATGTACTTCTTTCTCCCACTTGTGCCTCTCTTTCTCCCCCTTGTACTTTCTCCCCCATGTGTCTCTTTCTCCTCCCTTGTACTTCTTTCTCCCCCCTTGCACCTCTCTTTCTCCCCTTTGTACCTCTCTTCCTCTAGACTGTCACTCTCCTTGTCACTGCTGCACTCCTCTTGCAGCGATGAGTTGGTGGGCTAGGGGGTAATTTGAGTGGCATCCGGTCCCCTGTGGCTGGCTGGCTCTGAGTTCCCTCATGCCCACCCGCATCATCACGCGCCCCTGTGGGCCGTGATGACATACTTACAGAGAAGGGGAGGAGGGCAGAGGCACTGGAAGAGAAGCGCTTGCTGCCAGACAGTAACGATCAGTCTTCCGGTGCCTCTGCCCTCTTCCTCTTCTCTGTCTGTATGTCATCACGGCCCGTAGGGGCGCGTGATGATGCAGGCGGATGGATCTTGTCATATTGACACTGGCGGCGGCGGGGGTAGCGGCAGTCTGGGGCTGCAACTAATCGATTATGAGAATCGTTGACAACGATTCTCATAATCGATTTTTATTGATAATATCAATTAGTTGTTGCAGCCCTAGCTTGGTTTGTGCTTGGTTTGAAAGCACATGTAGAAGACTGTTTCAGTGAAAAAATTCTTTGTCAGTAACGCGATTGCGGCTCTGCTGCAGAGCCGCATGATGAAAGACAGACCGGAAGGGGGAGGGTGGAACTTTGCCTTCGGTTATATCTCAAACCATAAAGTTTTGAGAGATGAACCTGGGGGCTATTAAATTATTTTACAAATACCTACGATATGGGGGACAGTAATAATAAAGTATTACTATCCCTTTAAAGGGTCATTATCAGTGAACTGGACTGGGTGGGTTCTAATATCAAAACAATTATCTCCGTTTATGGCTGTATCAGTTTTTTTAACTCGCCTGATAACTGTAACTGTTTCCTTGCAAGACAAATGGTATTAGGGCACTGATCACGTTTTATCGTCCCAGTTGCTTATTATCCAGAATCATGTCTCTATTGCAGCTGTGCTCCTCAATCCACTATATCATCATTAGTTAATCTCAAAAAACCCTAGGGAAAAAGACCCAACAAAAAGTGAATTTAAAGAGGACACGTAATGATTAGGTGTAAACCCAAAATGGATCTAAATTATTCAGTTATATTGGGAGATAGTATAAAATATAACTTTTATTATAATCAACAAAATAAAATCCTAAAATCTAAAATTAAAACAAATCCGTAAAGTCAGATATCTGAGGAATCATCCTATTTAAATGTTTCCCTGCTGAGAAAATGTGATTATCTAAAACAAAGATAATCCAATCTAATTGTGTAACAGAATCCTTTTATTTTCCTTCCAGCAGGACTCCTATAAAAATATACTACATAATTCCCTAGATAGAATATATATATATGAGTTTTGATACTTACTATCTCCAATAAGTGATTGTTAGATTTGGGCTCTTATAGGAGATCAATAAGTATCAAAACTCATATATATATTTTCTATCTAAGGAATCTAGGAACATAAAAGGATTCTGTTACACAATTAGATTGGATTATCTTTTATCATTTTCTCAGCAGGGAAACATTTAAAGGGATTGTAATACTTAAAATGTAAAAAAATATATGTTGAAGGGTTTATCCCCCTGAGTAAAACAAGGGTACTCACACTGCTGAGAGATATTTTATTCAAAAATGATAACAGCTCAAACTTGAATTTTTTAAATGCAATATCACAGTGGCCTGAAAATTTACAGTGGAGCTGTTGCTACACCATCCTATGGAGATTTTTGGTCTATGGACAAGAGCAGTCCATAGGATGGTGTAGCAACAGCGCCACTGTAAATTTTCAGGCCACTATGATATTGCACCTAAAAAATTCAAGTTTGAGCTGTTATAATTTTTTAATAAAATATCTCTCAGCAGTGGGAGTACCCTTGTTTTACTCAGTGGGATAAACCCTATAACATGTATTTTTTTACATTTTAAGTATTACTATCCCTTTTAAAGGGATGATTACTCAGATATTGGACTTTAAGGATTTGTTTTAATTTTAAATTTCAGGATTTTATTTTGTTGAATATAATAAAAGTTATATTTTATACTATCTCCCGACATAACTGAATAATTTAGATCCATTTTGGGATTACACCTAATCATTATGTGCCCTCTTTAAATTCACTTTTTGGGGGTCTTTTTCCCCTATGTTTTTTTTTTTTTAGATTAACTAATTTTAACCTCTTTCCACCATTATTTTGAAATATTGTAGACCTTTCGCAGAGAATAATTTAAAAAATGCTAAAAAGGAGAATGTGATGTTTTAATGGATATGAGCGGTCTCATTTTTTTTGGCGATTATAAAACTTTAACCCTTTGAGAGCCAGAGGGGTACGCAACGCATTGCTTTGCAATGCATTGCGTACCCCGCTGGCACTCAAAGGGTTAAGTCAGGAGCGACCAAGTGTTTCTGACAGATCTTCAACCATCCCATGGACAACATACAATCCATGTAGTTTTAACTCCTTCATTGCCAGGAAGCCTGTGATGGAGAGGCATTGGCTCATAACTCTGAAGCAGGGAAACCAGGTTCATCTCCGCATCAGCCCCATGTATTAGATTATTTTCCCCTTTCCACCTGCCCAAAGGAGAATTAATCCCTTGGATACCAGAGTGATCTCCAATGCATTGCACTTTGGCTAGGAGGCCTCGGAGAGTTTCCCTGCTTATCAGATTAATTCTATGTGGGAAGCGGATCTTGCAGAAATAGCAGCAGAGATGCATCATGGGAATCTTTTTGGAACTGCTGTTTCACTGGATATTGGAGGGGACCTCTCTGAATTATGAACAGATATTTCATTTCAAGGCATCCTCAGGGCATCACCAAGTCATTTTTCTTCACAATTATGACATTACAGACAGGCAGTTCGGGAAACTCGTATCAATCAGACAGCTGTGTATCCAGCCACACATTAAATGAGTAAAACTTTACACATAAATAATCATATCTGCAAGAGAAAAGAAATCTAATGACTTGAAAGTACTGGTTTTAGTATCGTACATTATTCCTGTTCAGTAAAACAATGCTAATCTCTCTGCTGGGAATTTCATTCAAAGGTTATCACAGCTCAAATGTTTTTGTTTTTAACCCTTTGAATGTCTGAGGGGTACGCAACTGTTATCAACAGTGCCACCTGGTGTCAGAACAGATACTTTACTGCAGGAGTTTACAACATCTGCCTCTCCAGCTCTTGGGAATTAAAACTCCCATCATCCTCAGCCAGCTGTGATGCAGAAGGTGAAGAGACCATGGTTGCCTATCCCCATTACTAACTGTATAGCTGACCCCATGTTTGCACAAGTGTAAGTGTCCCGTATAGTTGTAATAATGGCATCTTTCCATGTGGGTTCAAAGCAAAAGGCAATAATCATTTAACTCTGAGTCAGCCACAACAGACACTGTCTTGTACTTCGTCCCACTGGCTACAGTTCACTATAGAATGGGACAGTAACAGCTCCATCACTTTGGGATAGTTTGAACTAAAATAGCTTTTGAATAAAGCAACTACCAGCCATGCCAAAGCTCTTGTTTAGCTCAGCAGGAAAAACCCATCAATATGTTTTTTCCATAATAAAAATTTTCTGATCCACTAGACTTTTGAGTGTCAGAGGGGTACACAGCGCATTGCAAAGGAATTTTGGCACTCAGAGAGTTAAACCTCAGGCAAGGGAATACAGAGCACCCTAGGTGCCTTTAGCCCCGCCCATAACTACTCCCACCCGCTCCTCACATTGCCCCTCCTCCAGCCACTCTCAATGTTTACTGGTACAAATACAAATAATACTTTCATCCCATACCATGCAGAAAACAAATCTCCTAAACCTCTAAAATATTTTGCAATCAGATGGAGACCCCTCCAGCAAACTGAAGGGGTTAATGAAGCTGTCCAGTAAAGGAGGTACATAAACTGGCAAATATACTGGCCAAATTAGCAGATAAACTGGACATAACTGCAGTATAAAACGGGCAGATAAACAGGGAGAGGGGTTGGCGCAGGGGGAATTGTGTTGCCAAAAGCCACCACTCATTGCACTGGGTGTGGGCAGCATATGTGAGTCTCCTCTCAGGCAATGCGTTGGACAGATCCCTATATCCAAGGGGTACTCTTAAATTAAAATGTTAAGAAAGTGACAGCACATAAATTTGCATATGTCTTCTACACGGTCTGGGGCTGGCACAGAAGATCACATATGGAGATCTACTATACACTGGCTGGGCCCAAGATACACACCCTGGGGCGCAGCTAGGGAGGAGGTTTGTGTATCTCCTACACAGTTCAGAAAAAACAAAAAAAATGTCTGACTCTCTCCTGTTGTAAAATTTCACCCAACACCATATTCTGTTTTCTCCTACAAATATGTTTTTCCTATAAATACACAAGTACACTCTTCCAATCAGGGGTGACAGCAGCAGCGCAGTGTCCCCTACTCCAGCCAGTCAGTGAGTGGGTCCCACTCTTGGTATGCTCTGCGTCCGTCCTCCTTGCCCTGCCTGCTCCTGCCCATCTCTCCTGCCCGCTCAAGCCTGTCTCTCCTGCCCCTCCAGTCTGTCTCTCCTGGCCTCCCCTTACAGTCCCAGGTCCCTACCTCCCCTCCACACGGTGCCAGAAGATGTGATTGCCAAGACTATGTAAAGGGAGAATTTCACCTATAGGAACAAGTGGCCCTTAGGACTCTGAGATCAGTAAAAAATGTGTTAGGATATTCTGACGTTAGTTTAACCCTTTGAGTGCCAGAAGGATAGACAACACATTGCTTTGCAATGCCTTGCGTACAGTCTGACAATCAAATGTTCCACAGCAAAAAAATTCTCTTTGGGACCTTTGACGTCGGTTACTCAACCCCCACAAAACTGCGGAAAGGAAAATCTTTTATACACTAACTAGTGTAAAGACCCGTGTACACGGGCCAAAGTGAATGGCACTGAATGGGTTAACCCTTTGAGAGCCAGAGGGGTACGCAATGCATTGCAGAGCAATGCGTTGCGTACCGCTCTGGCACTCAAAGGGTTAAGAGAGCCGTGCACCCGCCAGTCCCTGCACCTGCGGCCTCAGTAACAGCATCGTGTGAGGTACCAGGAGAGGGAGTGCGCCTCTACCTCATCAGTCTCGGGTGTGCGTGTGGGAGCACCCCTTGACCCAGAGCAGGGGGTTCGTGAGCGCGCCTCGCACCTCCGGGCTCAGCTAGACACTGCTCGACCGGGGCCAGGGCTCCCTCACACCTCGGGATGGATGATGGGAGAGCGGCTGGGAAGATGGCGTGTTTTGTCCATTCGGGCAGTCTCTACTGCACATGACTGCATCAGGAGTCTGTACTGAGCATGACTGCATCTGACAAACATGCATCTGGCCTTTTATATAATAAGGAGGATGCCTCCCTGCCTACCAAGATGCCCCGGCCAGGGTTTCTTACATTGATTATGTGCCCCATTTATTGGGCCTTCAGTCCGAAAGACACACTGGAAGGAGCAGGACACACAATCAGCCACTTTAAGGAGTAATGCACATAATCACCACAATAAAAAAATGTTTGAGGAGCACAAACTGTTGTATCATCCTCCCTTTTTCACCTCTTCCCCGTTCCTATGCTTTTATTTACACCTCCGACTTGACTTTCATTGTGTCCTTTTGTCCCTCCCACCTTCACCGCCGACACACAACTTTCATTTCCACTACACTGAGAGGGCAGAGTGAGGAAGCTGGCTACTAGATGTTCCTCTAGTGAGGGAGCTGGCTACTAGACATTCCTCTAGTGAGGGAGCTGGCTACTAGACATTCCTCTAGTGAGGGAGCTGGCTACTAGACATTCCTCTAGTGAGGGAGCTGGCTACTAGACGTTCCTCTAGTGAGGGAGCTGGCTACTAGACATTCCTCTAGTGAGGGAGCTGGCTACTAGACGTTCCTCTAGTGAGGGAGCTGGCTACTAGACGTTCCTCTAGTGAGGGAGCTGGCTACTAGACGTTCCTCTAGTGAGGGAGCTGGCTACTAGACGTTCCTCTAGTGAGTGAGCTGGCTACTAGACATTCCTCTAGTGAGGGAGCTGGCTACTAGACGTTCCTCTAGTGAGGGAGCTGGCTACTAGACATTCCTCTAGTGAGGGAGCTGGCTACTAGACATTCCTCTAGTGAGGGAGCTGGCTACTAGACATTCCTCTAGTGAGGAAGCTGGATACTAGACATTCCTCTACAATGTATTTGGTTAGCCCATGTCCAAGTGTCTATACACACGGCAGCACACACACACACATTAGAACAGAGCTGCTTAACCCTTTCAGTGGCTAAGCAATACGCAATGCCTTGCTTTGCAAAGCATTGCCTACCCTTCTGCCACTGAAACGTTTAAAGCAACCACTAACTTATTTTCCTCATTCTTTCCCATCTCCCCTTTGTCCCTTACCACACTTCCCATCTGATATGTTGTGTTTCTCCCCTACCACCCTCCCCAGCCAACATCAGGCTTCCACCTACTTACCCCCTGTGTCGACATTAAGAGATCCCCACGGACGTTTGTGTGGAATTTTTTCCTGTGATGTGAACACTTATTTCTAAAGCACACAGCATTACATGGTCCCACCCTCCACACACTGAGTGTGAGTGAGCAGGTGCTGGCTTCTGATGTATGGTAAAGACAAGATGAAGGAGCCAACAGTTACTGGATGGGTGAAGGAGTGGAGAATGGAGAAGACATGTGTGGGTGGTACTTAGGGTGACAATGAATAGGTGCAAGGAAAGGTGTGGATGGGTGGGTTGGAGGGTCAGAAGTTATAGCTGCAAGTGTGCATACCCCTCTGCCATTCAAACAGTTAATGTGAGTCTGACTGACATAAGACTGTATATATAATGTATATTGATGTACACACTGCACACACAGGAACGTATATAACATTGTACACACACAACTATATATGTATATTAATGTACACACATACACAAGTATATATAATGTATATTCATTTACATACTGTATATACTGTGTCACTGAGCCTCACATTAAATCTTTGAGTGCCACAGGGGTACACAATGCATTGCATTGCATTCTGTACCTCTCTGCCACTCAATGGCTTAAAGGGACAGTAATGTTTAATTTTAAAATTCTTTTACCCCTTAAGGACCAGAGGTCCCGGTGTGTGATCCTTTAAGGACCAGATTGAAAACTTTGATGTGCCGCCCCACGCGACTGTTCTTCCAAAGTGTGCCTAGTCTGTACCTTACATCAATGTAACTCTTTTTTTAATGCCTTCAATATTAAATAATGTTAAAATTAAACATTACTATCCCTTTAAGCATTGCTTAAAAAACAGACGGGCAACGCCGTGCCATACTGCTAGTAGTCATTAAAGGGTTATATAATCTAGTAAGGAAATCAGCTGCTACAAAACTAGTGCCTCTGTGATTGCTTTGCTCATGCCCATAAGACAAGTACGGAAGTGGCCAGTGCAGGAGATACGCTCCCCTCAAATCTGGTACTCTTGGCTGTCTCCTACTCTGCCTTATGGGAGATCCGTCCCTTATAAATGCTGAGGCCCTCACCCGTGTCTCTGTGCTCCAGATTCTGGAGGATGATTTGCAGGAAGGCGTGGCAGTACGAGTGGATCGATACCGATTCTTCTTGTAGTATCGTCAGGAAGGAATATGCCGCAGTGAGCTGCATCTCTACTCCTGCAACATGGAGAACCTCCTGTCAACAAGGGAATAATGGAACGGGAAGAACATTAATAGCGCAGTTTATAGAGCAGCGGTGTAACAGACAACAGACAGGAGTGGGGATCACTGGTGTAGAGCATACTGGGACCAGTGAGGCTGATGCACTGAGTGAAAGAAACAACTCTGGAGTGTAAAAGCAGGGAATGTAAGAGCGGGAGCAAGGAGTGTAAGAGAGGGAGCAAGGAGTGTAACAGCAGGGAGTATAAAAGCAGGGAGTGTAAAATCAGGGAGTGTAAGAGCAGGGAGTCTAAGAGTGGGGAGTCTATGAGCAGGGAGTGTAAGAGCGGGACGTGTAAGAGCGGGATGTGTAAGAGAGGGACGTGTAAGAGCTGGACGTGTAAAAGCGGGGAGTAGAAGAGCGGGACATGTAAGAGAGGGAGTGTAAGAGAGAGGAGTGTAAGAGAGGGATGTGTAAGAGAGGGGAGTGTAAGAGAGGGACGTGTAAGAGAGGGGAGTGTAAGAGAGGGACGTGTAAGAGAGGGATGTGTAAGAGAGGGGAGTGTAAGAGAGGGACGTGTAAGAGCGGGGAGTGTAAGAGAGGGGAGTGTAAGAGAGGGGAGTGTAAGAGAGGGACGTGTAAGAGCGGGGAGTGTAAGAGAGGGACGTGTAAGAGAGGGGAGTGTAAGAGAGGGACGTGTAAGAGAGGGATGTGTAAGAGAGGGACGTGTAAGAGAGGGATGTGTAAGAGAGGGACGTGTAAGAGAGGGACGTGTAAGAGAGGGGAGTGTAAAAGCGGGGAGTAGAAGAGCGGGACATGTAAGAGCGAGACGTGTAACAGCGGGACGTGTAAGAGAGGGACGTGTAAGAGAGGGACGTGTAAGAGAGGGACGTGTAAGAGCAGGACGTGTAAGAGAGGGGAGTGTAAGAGAGGGGAGTGTAAGAGAGGGACGTGTAAGAGAGGGATGTGTAAGAGAGGGGAGTGTAAGAGAGGGGAGTGTAAGAGAGGGACGTGTAAGAGAGGGACGTGTAAGAGAGGGACGTGTAAGAGTGGGGAGTGTAAGAGAGGGACGTGTAAGAGAGGGACGTGTAAGAGAGGGACGTGTAAGAGTGGGGAGTGTAAGAGAGGGACATGTAAGAGAGGGATGTGTAAGAGAGGGGAGTGTAAGAGAGGGATGTGTAAGAGCAGGACGTGTAAGAGAGGGGAGTGTAAGAGAGGGGAGTGTAAGAGAGGGACGTGTAAGAGAGGGATGTGTAAGAGAGGGGAGTGTAAGAGAGGGGAGTGTAAGAGAGGGACGTGTAAGAGAGGGACGTGTAAGAGAGGGACGTGTAAGAGTGGGGAGTGTAAGAGAGGGACATGTAAGAGAGGGATGTGTAAGAGAGGGGAGTGTAAGAGAGGGATGTGTAAGAGCGGGACGTGTAAGAGAGGGATGTGTAAGAGAGGGATGTGTAAGAGCTGGACGTGTAAGAGAGGGACGTGTAAGAGAGAGGAGTGTAAGAGAGGGACGTGTAAGAGAGGGATGTGTAAGAGTGGGGAGTGTAAGAGAGGGATGTGTAAGAGAGGGGAGTGTAAGACAGGGACGTGTAAGAGAGGGGAGTGTAAGAGAGGGGAGTGTAAGAGAGGGACGTGTAAGAGAGGGACGTGTAAGAGAGGGACGTGTAAGAGAGGGGAGTGTAAGAGAGGGACGTGTAAGAGAGGGGAGTGTAAGAGAGGGGAGTGTAAGAGAGGGGAGTGTAAGAGAGGGACGTGTAAGAGAGGGGAGTGTAAGAGTGGGGAGTGTAAGAGAGGGGAGTGTAAGAGAGGGGAGTGTAAGAGAGGGACGTGTAAGAGAGGGGAGTGTAAGAGAGGGACGTGTAAGAGTGGGGAGTGTAAGAGAGGGGAGTGTAAGAGAGGGGAGTGTAAGAGAGGGACGTGTAAGAGAGGGGAGTGTAAGAGAGGGACGTGTAAGAGAGGGGAGTGTAAGAGCGGGGAGTGTAAGAGAGGGATGTGTAAGAGAAGGACGTGTAATAGCGTGGAGTGTAAGAGCGGGACGTGTAAGAGAGGGGAGTGTAAGAGAGGGATGTGTAAGAGCAGGACGTGTAATAGCGTGGAGTGTAAGAGAGGGACGTGTAACAGCGGGGAGTGTAAGAGAGGGGAGTGTAAGAGAGGGACGTGTAAGAGAGGGGAGTGTAAGAGAGGGGAGTGTAAGAGAGGGACGTGTAAGAGAGGGACGTGTAAGAGAGGGACCTGTAAGAGTGGGGAGTGTAAGAGCGGGACGTGTAAGAGAGGGACGTGTAAGAGCAGGACGTGTAATAGCGTGGAGTGTAAGAGCGGGACGTGTAAGAGAGGGGAGTGTAAGAGAGGGACGTGTAAGAGCGGGACGTGTAAGAGAGGGGAGTGTAAGAGAGGGGAGTGTAAGAGAGGGACGTGTAAGAGAGGGGAGTGTAAGAGAGGGACGTGTAAGAGCGGGACGTGTAAGAGAGGGACGTGTAAGAGAGGGATGTGTAAGAGAGGGGAGTGTAACAGAGGGACGTGTAAGAGAGGGATGTGTAAGAGAGGGACGTGTAAGAGAGGGACGTGTAAGAGAGGGATGTGTAAGAGAGGGGAGTGTAAGAGAGGGACGTGTAAGAGAGGGATGTGTAAGAGAGGGGAGTGTAAGAGAGGGACGTGTAAGAGAGGGACGTGTAAGAGAGGGATGTGTAAGAGAGGGGAGTGTAAGAGAGGGGAGTGTAAGAGAGGGACGTGTAAGAGAGGGACGTGTAAGAGAGGGATGTGTAAGAGAGGGGAGTGTAACAGAGGGACGTGTAAGAGAGGGATGTGTAAGAGAGGGACGTGTAAGAGAGGGGAGTGTAAGAGAGGGGAGTGTAAGAGAGGGATGTGTAAGAGAGGGATGTGTAAGAGAGGGATGTGTAAGAGAGGGGAGTGTAAGAGAGGGATGTGTAAGAGAGGGGAGTGTAAGAGAGGGACGTGTAAGAGAGGGGAGTGTAAGAGAGGGACGTGTAAGAGAGGGGAGTGTAAGAGAGGGACGTGTAAGAGAGGGGAGTGTAAGAGAGGGACGTGTAACAGAGGGACGTGTAAGAGAGGGATGTGTAAGAGAGGGACGTGTAAGAGAGGGGAGTGTAAGAGAGGGAAGTGTAAGAGCGGGACATGTAAGAGAGGGACGTGTAACAGAGGGATGTGTAAGAGAGGGACGTGTAAGAGAGGGATGTGTAAGAGAGGGATGTGTAAGAGAGGGATGTGTAAGAGAGGGACGTGTAAGAGTGGGATGTGTAAGAGAGGGACGTTTAAGAGCAGGGAGTGTGAGAGCGGGGAGTGTAAGAGCGGGACGTGTAAGAGCGGGACATGTAAGAGCAGGGAGTGTAAGAGAGGGACGTGTAAGAGCAGGGAGTGTAAGAGCGGGACGTGTAAGAGCAGGGAGTGTAAGAGAGGGACGTGTAAGAGCAGGGAGTGTAAGAGAGGGACGTGTAAGAGCAGGGAGTGTAAGAGAGGGATGTGTAAGAGCAGGGAGTGTAAGAGCGGGACGTGTAAGAGCAGGGAGTGTAAGAGAGGGACGTTTAAGAGCAGGGAGTGTAAGAGCGGGACGTGTAAGAGCAGGACGTGTAAAAGAGGGACGTGTAAGAGCGGGACGTGTAAGAGAGGGACGTGTAAGAGCAGGGAGTGTAAGAGCTGGATGTGTAAGAGCGGGACGTGTAAGAGAGGGACGTGTAAGAGAGAGGAGTGTAAGAGAGGGACGTGTAAGAGAGGGGAGTGTAAGAGAGGGGAGTGTAAGAGCAGGACGTGTAAGAGAGGGATGTCTAAGAGAGGGATGTGTAAGAGAGGGATGTGTAAGAGAGAGGAGTGTAAGAGCGGGGAGTGTAAGAGCGGGATGTGTAAGAGAGGGACGTGTAAGAGAGGGACGTGTAAGAGCGGGATGTGTAAGAGCGGGGAGTGTAAGAGCGGGATGTGTAAGAGAGGGACGTGTAAGAGAGGGACGTGTAAGAGCAGGGAGTGTAAGAGAAGGACGTGTAAGAGAGGGATGTGTAAGAGAAGGACGTGTAAGAGAGGGATGTGTAAGAGAGGGGAGTGTAAGAGAGGGACGTGTAAGAGAGGGGAGTGTAAGAGAGGGATGTGTAAGAGTGGGGAGTGTAAGAGAGGGATGTGTAAGAGAGGGATGTGTAAGAGAGGGATGTGTAAGAGAGGGACGTGTAAGAGAGGGGAGTGTAAGAGAGGGACGTGTAAGAGAGGGACGTGTAAGAGAGGGATGTGTAAGAGTGGGGAGTGTAAGAGAGGGACGTGTAAGAGAGGGACGTGTAAGAGTGGGGAGTGTAAGAGAGGGACGTGTAAGAGAGGGATGTGTAAGAGAGGGATGTGTAAGAGAGGGGAGTGTAAGAGAGGGACGTGTAAGAGTGGGGAGTGTAAGAGAGGGGAGTGTAAGAGAGGGATGTGTAAGAGAGGGGAGTGTAAGAGAGGGACGTGTAAGAGAGGGGAGTGTAAGAGAGGGACGTGTAAGAGAGGGGAGTGTAAGAGAGGGACGTGTAAGAGAGGGGAGTGTAAGAGAGGGACGTGTAAGAGAGGGACGTGTAAGAGAGGGATGTGTAAGAGAGGGACGTGTAAGAGAGGGATGTGTAAGAGAGGGATGTGTAAGAGAGGGACGTGTAAGAGAGGGACGTGTAAGAGAGGGACGTGTAAGAGAGGGATGTGTAAGAGAGGGGAGTGTAAGAGAGGGATGTGTAAGAGAGGGACGTGTAAGAGAGGGGAGTGTAAGAGAGGGGAGTGTAAGAGAGGGATGTGTAAGAGAGGGGAGTGTAAGAGAGGGACGTGTAACAGCGGGGAGTGTAAGAGAGGGGAGTGTAAGAGAGGGGAGTGTAAGAGAGGGATGTGTAAGAGAGGGACGTGTAAGAGAGGGTTGTGTAAAAGAGGGATGTGTAAGAGAGGGGAGTGTAAGAGAGGGATGTGTAAGAGAGGGACGTGTAAGAGAGGGACGTGTAAGAGAGGGGAGTGTAAGAGAAGGACATGTAAGAGAGGGACGTGTAAGAGAGGGAAGTGTAAGAGAGGGACGTGTAAGAGAGGGGAGTGTAAGAGAGGGATGTGTAAGAGAGGGATGTGTAAGAGAGGGGAGTGTAAGAGAGGGATGTGTAAGAGAGTGGAGTGTAAGAGAGGGACGTGTAAGAGAGGGGAGTGTAAGAGAGGGATGTGTAAGAGTGGGATGTGTAAGAGAGGGACGTGTAAGAGAGGGACGTGTAAGAGCGGGACGTGTAAGAGCGGGACGTGTAAGAGAGGGGAGTGTAAGAGAGGGGAGTGTAAGAGCGGGATGTGTAAGAGAGGGACGTGTAAGAGAGGGGAGTGTAAGAGAGGGATGTGTAAGAGAGGGGAGTGTAAGAGAGGGGAGTGTAAGAGAGGGATGTGTAAGAGAGGGGAGTGTAAGAGAGGGACGTGTAAGAGAGGGATGTGTAAGAGAGGGGAGTGTAAGAGAGGGACGTGTAAGAGTGGGACGTGTAAGAGAGGGATGTGTAAGAGAGGGATGTGTAAGAGAGGGAGTGTAAGAGAGGGACGTGTAAGAGAGGGATGTGTAAGAGAGGGATGTGTAAGAGAGGGGAGTGTAAGAGAGGGACGTGTAAGAGAGGGATGTGTAAGAGAGGGATGTGTAAGAGAGGGACGTGTAAGAGAGGGACGTGTAAGAGTGGGGAGTGTAAGAGAGGGACGTGTAAGAGAGGGACGTGTAAGAGAGGGACGTGTAAGAGTGGGGAGTGTAAGAGAGGGACATGTAAGAGAGGGATGTGTAAGAGAGGGGAGTGTAAGAGAGGGATGTGTAAGAGCAGGACGTGTAAGAGAGGGGAGTGTAAGAGAGGGGAGTGTAAGAGAGGGACGTGTAAGAGAGGGATGTGTAAGAGAGGGGAGTGTAAGAGAGGGGAGTGTAAGAGAGGGACGTGTAAGAGAGGGACGTGTAAGAGAGGGACGTGTAAGAGTGGGGAGTGTAAGAGAGGGACATGTAAGAGAGGGATGTGTAAGAGAGGGGAGTGTAAGAGAGGGATGTGTAAGAGCGGGACGTGTAAGAGAGGGATGTGTAAGAGAGGGATGTGTAAGAGCTGGACGTGTAAGAGAGGGACGTGTAAGAGAGAGGAGTGTAAGAGAGGGACGTGTAAGAGAGGGATGTGTAAGAGTGGGGAGTGTAAGAGAGGGATGTGTAAGAGAGGGGAGTGTAAGAGAGGGACGTGTAAGAGAGGGGAGTGTAAGAGAGGGGAGTGTAAGAGAGGGACGTGTAAGAGAGGGACGTGTAAGAGAGGGGAGTGTAAGAGAGGGACGTGTAAGAGAGGGGAGTGTAAGAGAGGGGAGTGTAAGAGAGGGGAGTGTAAGAGAGGGACGTGTAAGAGAGGGGAGTGTAAGAGTGGGGAGTGTAAGAGAGGGGAGTGTAAGAGAGGGGAGTGTAAGAGAGGGACGTGTAAGAGAGGGGAGTGTAAGAGAGGGACGTGTAAGAGTGGGGAGTGTAAGAGAGGGGAGTGTAAGAGAGGGGAGTGTAAGAGAGGGACGTGTAAGAGAGGGGAGTGTAAGAGAGGGACGTGTAAGAGAGGGGAGTGTAAGAGCGGGGAGTGTAAGAGAGGGATGTGTAAGAGCAGGACGTGTAATAGCGTGGAGTGTAAGAGCGGGACGTGTAAGAGAGGGGAGTGTAAGAGAGGGATGTGTAAGAGCAGGACGTGTAATAGCGTGGAGTGTAAGAGAGGGACGTGTAACAGCGGGGAGTGTAAGAGAGGGGAGTGTAAGAGAGGGACGTGTAAGAGAGGGACGTGTAAGAGAGGGGAGTGTAAGAGAGGGGAGTGTAAGAGAGGGACGTGTAAGAGAGGGACGTGTAAGAGAGGGACCTGTAAGAGTGGGGAGTGTAAGAGCGGGACGTGTAAGAGAGGGACGTGTAAGAGCAGGACGTGTAATAGCGTGGAGTGTAAGAGCGGGACGTGTAAGAGAGGGGAGTGTAAGAGAGGGACGTGTAAGAGCGGGACGTGTAAGAGAGGGGAGTGTAAGAGAGGGAGTGTAAGAGAGGGACGTGTAAGAGAGGGGAGTGTAAGAGAGGGACGTGTAAGAGCGGGACGTGTAAGAGAGGGACGTGTAAGAGAGGGATGTGTAAGAGAGGGGAGTGTAACAGAGGGACGTGTAAGAGAGGGACGTGTAAGAGAGGGACGTGTAAGAGAGGGATGTGTAAGAGAGGGGAGTGTAAGAGAGGGACGTGTAAGAGAGGGATGTGTAAGAGAGGGGAGTGTAAGAGAGGGACGTGTAAGAGAGGGACGTGTAAGAGAGGGATGTGTAAGAGAGGGGAGTGTAAGAGAGGGGAGTGTAAGAGAGGGACGTGTAAGAGAGGGACGTGTAAGAGAGGGATGTGTAAGAGAGGGGAGTGTAACAGAGGGACGTGTAAGAGAGGGATGTGTAAGAGAGGGACGTGTAAGAGAGGGGAGTGTAAGAGAGGGGAGTGTAAGAGAGGGATGTGTAAGAGAGGGATGTGTAAGAGAGGGATGTGTAAGAGAGGGGAGTGTAAGAGAGGGATGTGTAAGAGAGGGGAGTGTAAGAGAGGGACGTGTAAGAGAGGGGAGTGTAAGAGAGGGACGTGTAAGAGAGGGGAGTGTAAGAGAGGGACGTGTAAGAGAGGGGAGTGTAAGAGAGGGACGTGTAACAGAGGGACGTGTAAGAGAGGGATGTGTAAGAGAGGGACGTGTAAGAGAGGGGAGTGTAAGAGAGGGAAGTGTAAGAGCGGGACATGTAAGAGAGGGACGTGTAACAGAGGGATGTGTAAGAGAGGGACGTGTAAGAGAGGGATGTGTAAGAGAGGGACGTGTAAGAGAGGGGAGTGTAAGAGAGGGAAGTGTAAGAGCGGGACATGTAAGAGAGGGACGTGTAACAGAGGGATGTGTAAGAGAGGGACGTGTAAGAGAGGGATGTGTAAGAGAGGGATGTGTAAGAGAGGGATGTGTAAGAGAGGGACGTGTAAGAGTGGGATGTGTAAGAGAGGGACGTTTAAGAGCAGGGAGTGTGAGAGCGGGGAGTGTAAGAGCGGGACGTGTAAGAGCGGGACATGTAAGAGCAGGGAGTGTAAGAGAGGGACGTGTAAGAGCAGGGAGTGTAAGAGCGGGACGTGTAAGAGCAGGGAGTGTAAGAGAGGGACGTGTAAGAGAGGGACGTGTAAGAGAGGGACGTGTAAGAGCAGGGAGTGTAAGAGAGGGATGTGTAAGAGCAGGGAGTGTAAGAGCGGGACGTGTAAGAGCAGGGAGTGTAAGAGAGGGACGTTTAAGAGCAGGGAGTGTAAGAGCGGGACGTGTAAGAGCAGGACGTGTAAAAGAGGGACGTGTAAGAGCGGGACGTGTAAGAGAGGGACGTGTAAGAGCAGGGAGTGTAAGAGCTGGATGTGTAAGAGCGGGACGTGTAAGAGAGGGACGTGTAAGAGAGAGGAGTGTAAGAGAGGGACGTGTAAGAGAGGGGAGTGTAAGAGAGGGGAGTGTAAGAGCAGGACGTGTAAGAGAGGGATGTGTAAGAGAGGGATGTGTAAGAGAGGGATGTGTAAGAGAGAGGAGTGTAAGAGCGGGGAGTGTAAGAGCGGGATGTGTAAGAGAGGGACGTGTAAGAGAGGGACGTGTAAGAGCGGGATGTGTAAGAGCGGGGAGTGTAAGAGCGGGATGTGTAAGAGAGGGACGTGTAAGAGAGGGACGTGTAAGAGCAGGGAGTGTAAGAGAAGGACGTGTAAGAGAGGGATGTGTAAGAGAAGGACGTGTAAGAGAGGGATGTGTAAGAGAGGGGAGTGTAAGAGAGGGATGTGTAAGAGAGGGACATGTAAGAGAGGGACGTGTAAGAGAGGGACGTGTAAGAGAGGGATGTGTAAGAGAGGGACGTGTAAGAGAGGGATGTGTAAGAGAGGGATGTGTAAGAGAGGGACGTGTAAGAGAGGGACATGTAAGAGAGGGGAGTGTAAGAGAGGGACGTGTAAGAGAGGGGAGTGTAAGAGAGGGATGTGTAAGAGTGGGGAGTGTAAGAGAGGGATGTGTAAGAGAGGGATGTGTAAGAGAGGGATGTGTAAGAGAGGGACGTGTAAGAGAGGGGAGTGTAAGAGAGGGACGTGTAAGAGAGGGACGTGTAAGAGAGGGATGTGTAAGAGTGGGGAGTGTAAGAGAGGGACGTGTAAGAGAGGGACGTGTAAGAGTGGGGAGTGTAAGAGAGGGACGTGTAAGAGAGGGACGTGTAAGAGAGGGATGTGTAAGAGAGGGGAGTGTAAGAGAGGGACGTGTAAGAGTGGGGAGTGTAAGAGAGGGGAGTGTAAGAGAGGGATGTGTAAGAGAGGGGAGTGTAAGAGAGGGACGTGTAAGAGAGGGGAGTGTAAGAGAGGGACGTGTAAGAGAGGGGAGTGTAAGAGAGGGACGTGTAAGAGAGGGGAGTGTAAGAGAGGGACGTGTAAGAGAGGGACGTGTAAGAGAGGGACGTGTAAGAGAGGGACGTGTAAGAGAGGGACGTGTAAGAGAGGGATGTGTAAGAGAGGGACGTGTAAGAGAGGGACGTGTAAGAGAGGGATGTGTAAGAGAGGGGAGTGTAAGAGAGGGATGTGTAAGAGAGGGACGTGTAAGAGAGGGGAGTGTAAGAGAGGGGAGTGTAAGAGAGGGATGTGTAAGAGAGGGGAGTGTAAGAGAGGGACGTGTAACAGCGGGGAGTGTAAGAGAGGGGAGTGTAAGAGAGGGGAGTGTAAGAGAGGGATGTGTAAGAGAGGGACGTGTAAGAGAGGGTTGTGTAAAAGAGGGATGTGTAAGAGAGGGGAGTGTAAGAGAGGGATGTGTAAGAGAGGGACGTGTAAGAGAGGGACGTGTAAGAGAGGGGAGTGTAAGAGAAGGACATGTAAGAGAGGGACGTGTAAGAGAGGGAAGTGTAAGAGAGGGACGTGTAAGAGAGGGGAGTGTAAGAGAGGGATGTGTAAGAGAGGGATGTGTAAGAGAGGGGAGTGTAAGAGAGGGATGTGTAAGAGAGTGGAGTGTAAGAGAGGGACATGTAAGAGAGGGGAGTGTAAGAGAGGGATGTGTAAGAGTGGGATGTGTAAGAGAGGGACGTGTAAGAGAGGGACGTGTAAGAGCGGGACGTGTAAGAGCGGGACGTGTAAGAGAGGGGAGTGTAAGAGAGGGGAGTGTAAGAGCGGGATGTGTAAGAGAGGGACGTGTAAGAGAGGGGAGTGTAAGAGAGGGATGTGTAAGAGAGGGGAGTGTAAGAGAGGGGAGTGTAAGAGAGGGATGTGTAAGAGAGGGGAGTGTAAGAGAGGGACGTGTAAGAGAGGGATGTGTAAGAGAGGGGAGTGTAAGAGAGGGACGTGTAAGAGTGGGACGTGTAAGAGAGGGATGTGTAAGAGAGGGATGTGTAAGAGAGGGAGTGTAAGAGAGGGACGTGTAAGAGAGGGATGTGTAAGAGAGGGATGTGTAAGAGAGGGGAGTGTAAGAGAGGGACGTGTAAGAGAGGGATGTGTAAGAGAGGGATGTGTAAGAGAGGGAGTGTAAGAGAGGGGAGTGTAAGAGAGGGACGTGTAAGAGAGGGACGTGTAAGAGAGGGATGTGTAAGAGAGGGGAGTGTAAGAGAGGGACGTGTAAGAGAGGGATGTGTAAGAGAGGGATGTGTAAGAGAGGGGAGTGTAAGAGAGGGATGTGTAACAGCGGGGAGTGTAAGAGAGGGATGTGTAAGAGAGGGGAGTGTAAGAGAGGGGAGTGTAAGAGAGGGACGTGTAAGAGAGGGGAGTGTAAGAGAGGGACGTGTAAGAGAGGGACGTGTAAGAGAGGGATGTGTAAGAGAGGGACATGTAAGAGAGGGATGTGTAAGAGAGGGATGTGTAAGAGAGGGACGTGTAAGAGAGGGGAGTGTAAGAGAGGGACGTGTAAGAGAGGGACGTGTAAGAGAGGGGAGTGTAAGAGAGGGACGTGTAAGAGAGGGACGTGTAAGAGAGGGATGTGTAAGAGAGGGACATGTAAGAGAGGGATGTGTAAGAGAGGGACGTGTAAGAGAGGGATGTGTAAGAGGAGGGAGTGTAAGAGGAGGGAGTGTAAGAGGAGGGAGTGTAAGAGTAGGGATTGCAAGAGAAGGGAAAGTCTCTGGAGAGACCTATACAGTGCTGGACTCTGTCACCTGGGGTAATAGTATCAATGGATTTGTTTGCAAAAACCCTGATTATAGTCTAAGGGGAACATGTGGCAGTTAGTAGAATCATCACTTGATGCCCAACTAAAACAAATTCTCTCCTGAATCACCTCTCTCCTCCCTATCATCTCTCCCCTCCTTTCTGTCCTGAATCACATCTCTCCTCTCTATCACCTCACATAGATAGATAGATAGATAGATAGATAGATAGATAGATAGATAGATAGATAGATATGAGATAGACATATAGATAGATATGATATAGATAGATAGATAGATAGATAGATAGATAGACAGACAGACAGACAGACAGACAGACAGATAGATAGATAGATAGATAGATAGATAGATAGATACATAGATATGATATGAGATAGATAGATAGATAGGATAGATAGAAAGATAGACAGACAGACAGACAGATAGATATGAGATAGATAGATAGATAGATAGATAGATAGATAGATAGATATGAAATAGATAGATAGATAGATAGATAGATAGATAGATAGATAGATATGAGATAGATAGATAGATAGATAGATAGATATGAGATAGATAGATAGATAGATATGAGATAGATAGATAGATAGATAGATAGATAGATAGATAGATAGATATGAGATAGATAGATAGATATGTGATAGATAGATAGATAGATAGATAGATAGATAGATAGACAGACAGACAGACAGATAGATAGATAGACAGACAGACAGACAGACAGACAGACAGATAGATAGATAGATATGAGATAGATAGATAGATAGATATGAGATAGATAGATAGATAGATAGATAGATAGATAGATAGATATGTGATAGATAGATAGATAGATAGATAGACAAGGAATAGAAATGAAATAGTCAGATAGGAGGATAGAAAGAAAGAGACAGACAGAAAGAGACAAAATTTGTTCTGGATATAAGAAAACTTTGCATTCTTCACTGTTTTATTCTTTAGGATTTTCCGGACATGATGTGTCTGTTACCATGGAAATTACCAGGGAGACTAGATTTCCACACTTAGTTACTGATAAACCCCAGGACACAAGCTCCTGGTGCGGACACAAAATGATACATCACAAAAGATAAAACAGATATAACTGTAGGGGATGGATCATTAGAAATAAGGCTATTAGATCAGTCCCTTTAATCCAGGGGAGAGCAACATTTCTCTCCAGCTGTATTTGGAGAGACTCCTAATATCCTCAGCCAGCAAGTAATTGTAGTCCAGTAACAGCTGGAGAGTCATGGGCTGTCCAAGAGGTTGTCCAAGAGGTTCTCGACCATCACTCTCTTACATTTACATATAAACGTTTTGTAGAATCTTCTGGAGATGAAGTCTCATAGTCATGAAAAGTTGAATAGCAGAAAAGATACGAATAAAACTCTGTTACGCCGCAAGCATATAAAAAGCAGCTGTCGGCTGTTCACGTTCCTCACCTCGGTGGGAGCCTCTAATTTTGACAAGATATGCAGAATTATCCCTCAGCGTCTGGTGGAAGCCACGGTAAGAGATGTGTGGAGGAGCAAGGCAACTTCAGAACAGGTGAATAAGTGGTAATGCCAACAAACAAAGAAACGGAAGGGGCGCAAAGAGCACCCATATAATCGTAATAAGCGGTCACTTTGTTGTTGTGATACTCACAATAGGCTCATAAGAGTGTTGGTTCTGGGTACAACCGACAGAAATCCAACGGGGAAATGGTCCTGCCCCGATACGGTCAATGGTATCTCCAAAAAAATTTGCTTTTAAAAGGCAAATAATTGGCCTATTTTTATATATTTGGCATTGTTTTAAGATTAATAAAATTTTTTACTGAGATTACGGATCCAAGCACATTATTTTTTTCGGAGTTGGAGATACCATTGACCTATCGGGGCGGTACCATTTCCCCATTGGATTTCTGTCGGTTGTACCCACAACCGACACCCTTATGAGCATATTGTGAGTATCACATCAACAAAGTGACTGCTTATTACAATTATACCGGTACTCTTTGAGTCCCTTCTGTTTGTTTGTTTGTTTGTTTGTATTCCAAGGAACCTGGAGTTCATCTTGGTATTTTCTGAGGAGGCAGCAATTACCGGACATCTGTGGAATAACTGAGTGGTGGCAGTTTTAATTCTTCCATACACTCTTCTGACCACTTACAGTGGTCTTTTATATTGTGAGTATATAGGTGAATTGGTGAAGGTCCGTTTTATCTTGACATATTACATTAGGAAGCGCCCTTCTGTTCTCTCTTGGCAAGTAGTAATGCCGGCTGTGCCACACACACACACACACACACACACACAGGTCTGAGAGATTAGTTCTACAGAGTTTAAAGAATCCCTAACTGCTGAACCAAAAATCTCTAAAACCATTTCACTGACTCAAAAAACAAAAAAAGCAGAATGTATGGACACTTTAAAGGGGATCTCTCACCTACATATATGTAATGCTCATTAGTTAGAGCATTTATCAAAAAGACTGAAAATATTGTTCGTTGTTTTAAAAAAAACAGCTACATGTGCAAAAATTAAAGTTTAAAAAGTGTCCGGCAGCCGACTTCCGGCTTGCCGAACCTTGCTGACCAGAGGCAGCTCCCGTCCCACTACCCATCATCCTCCGATGACAGAGGCTGTCTGTCACAAAGGTGGAGCGATCGCATTGGCAGAGATCGATATCTAGCCAATGCGATCGCTCCACCTTAGTGACAGACAGCCTCCGTCATCGGAGGATGATGGGTAGTGGGACGGCAGCTGCCTCTGGTCGACAAGGTTCGGCAAGCCAGAAGTAGGCTGTCGGACACTTTTTAAACTTTAATTTTTGCACATGTAACTGTTTTTTTTTAAAACAACGAACAATATTTTCAGTCTTTTTGATAAATGCTCTAACTAATGAGCATTACATATATGTAGGTGAGAGATCCCCTTTAAATAAATACCTTTAAAGAGATTACAATCTGGAAGTTGACAGATCAGTTTTAATAATGCAGATATACTATTTATGATTTTGCCTTTAACCCTTTGAGTGACAGAGGGGTACGGAATGCATTGTGTACCCCTCTGGCGCTCAAAGGGTTAAGCATAGATTGGGCCAAATGCATAAAGCAAAAGATAAGCCATTCTGAAGGGAATCCCATTGATTGAAATGGCACTTTTAATACTTTAAAGGGATAGTAATACTTCGTTTTATCTTTATTTTATTTTGTAGGCATTAAAAAAACATGAAGAATGATATAAGTCTTATCTCTCAAACCTTTATGGTTTGAGAGATATTCACAAGCAAAGTTTCCCCTCCCGCCCCTTTTACCTAGTGTAAGCCATCTCTTCTCAGATGTGGAATCCAGTCCATAGACCAGACAGATAACCGCAGGGGACAATCTTCTTCCTATGAGAACAATGAAAGCCCTGCCCCCCTTGACAAGTTTTTCTCTTATCTTAATTGAAGATTGTCCCTCTCTGCAGTCTACCTGGGCACCTCCCTTCTAATCTGGCTGAACAGTGTTACATCAGTAAAAGGCGCGGGAGGGGGACACTTTGTCATTCAATTACTCTTGAACTATAACTCTGACAGTATTGAAATAACACTTTCCAAAGTCCAAATACTATGATGATTAATTAGAGCTGCTTTTATTATGAAACATTACTATCCCTTTAAAAAGGTCTCCACCACATTGCTTTGCCTCCAGCATTCATGAGGTTAAAAAGCCACAATTATAACGAGAGAATCCCACCCCGCCATCTGAGATGCAGTTGGTTTGTGCAGGAATTCCTCCCGTTTTTATATCTGCACGAGTCATTGTCTGATGAACGTGACCATTTTACTGCTGGAGGAGAAAATGACATTAATCTGACCCTGGGGCAGCCGGGGAGTCTGAAGCAGATGAGAACAATAGTGAACTGGCTTTACGTGTCACACTTACTCTGACTTTCGGCACCACCCTGCGCAGCGTGTCCGTAGGGCTCTGTCGTATCAAGACTGGTAGGTTAGCTACAACGCTTGTTCCTTGAATGTCTTGACCAGAACTGTAAAGGTAAAGACAGACGTGTGTATGAATATATGAAATAAGCAGAGAGCACAGAATCTTGCTTGCCTATGGGTAAATTGAAGAATAATGAGGCAGCACGGGGGATTTAAAGGGTCAGAACAGTTTAGAAGCCCACATTTACAGAAATTGTATATCCTTTTGCAATGTCGAACAGTATTGTGCGAGCAACTAAAAAGCAAATTAACCATATCTCCGGGATGAAAAAGGGGAACATGAGAATCTCAAAATCTCATGTTGCGGACTTAAAGGGATTGTAATACTTCAAAATTACTAGCCCTTATATTGAAGCCCATGAAAAATTAAATTAAATGCCACCAGCGGCATCTCTCAAACCTTTATGGTTTGCGAGATAGCCGCTTTTAAACTTCTCTCTCCCCTGCCTCTCCCCTGACGTCATCGTTTTTGTTGCAGCAGGGAAATCCGTTCATTGAATCAAGCGGAGACTCTTCGGCAGAGCTAGATCTCGTTATAGAATAAACGATCCTTCACTAAAACGGTCTTATACGTGTGCTTGGTACCTGGCACACGTAGAAGACCGTTTTAGTGAAGGATCTTGTCTTTCATAAAGAGATCTTGGCTCTGCTGAAGAGCCTCCGCCTGTCCTGGGACTGGATTTCCCTGCTGCAGCAAAAATGCTGACGTCAGGTGAGAGGCAGGGGAGAGCAAAGTTTAAAAGCGGCTATCTCGCAAACCATAAAGTTTTGAGAGATGCCGCTGGTGGCATTTAATTCAGTTTTTAAAGGGCTTCAATATAAGGGATAGTAATTTGGAGGTATTACTATCCCTTTAAGTGTTAATATTGTAGAGGTTACTGAAATAAAGTATTTGGAGAAAGTGCCATCTCTCAAACCCTTACAGTTTGAGAGATATTTGCCGTTAAAGTTCCCCCCTCCTGATGTCAGCTGTAAAGCTGACAGCAGGAGATTCGAGTCAGCTGACACGAGGAGGCTCTTCAGCAGAGCCGACATCACGATATTTAAAAAGAACTACTTCATTGGAGCAGTCCACAAAGTGTGCTTGCAAACCAGGCACGCTTTGTAGACCGTTCCAGTGAAGCAGTTCTTTTTAATTAACTCAGTTTCGGCTCTGTTGAAGAGCCTCCGGCTGGTCCCAGGACCGGGATATCCTGCTGCCACCAGGACATCAGGAGAAGGGGAGGGAGGGGGAACTTTAGTGGTGAATATCTCTCAAATTGTAAGGGTTTGAGAGATGGCACTTTCTCCAAATACTTTATTTTTGTAACCTCTACAATCCTATATAATAATTTGCTGAATCGTGTGTAACGCCGCGACATGTGCAGTAGACACTGCTGCGCGTGCTGCAGTCATGCACAGTAGAGACTGCCCACGCCGTGGCTGATACAGAGCTGGGCACTCCGAAGGAGCGTCCAGCTCTGTATCAGCAGTGGAGCGGGCAGTCTCTGCTGCGCATGACTGCTCCGCGACCGGGTGGCAGTAGCACTGGGGCCCGTGTAACGGGCTGTTCAACTAGTATTAAATAAAGTTAAATGCAGCATTACTGACACTTTCAATATATTGCTTTAATACCTGCACATACTGTAGGGGTGCAGTAATAAAATAAAATAAAAAAAAACATAAAGAAGTTTAATACAAGTATTACTATCCCTTAAAGATTGTATTGTATCTGGACAGAAAAATGGGCTGACTGGTTCAGCCAGGTGTTTTTTTTTCTTGTCTTATCAGTAAAGTTTTTTATGAAGAAAACATGTATCTCAGGGCTTTTTCTGCTGGGTTAAACTAGGGAAATCTTACTGCTGGGAGTTCGAACCCTACTCCAGCCAGCTGGGTATTTGGTGCACGTTGACTGAGACTCTGGTATTTTTCAATAAGTCAGCTTTCTTAGTAGGTTTCAAAACAGATAGGATATTCATCCAGAGAAATATCTGACTGCCTTTTAGAGTCAGTATATATATTTTTTTTAATTGGAAACGGCTTAAATAGGTTTAATTTATGTATTTATTTTTTCCTTCCTCTGGATTAGCAAGGGTGATATAAAGGCTGAACTTGATGGACACTTATTTTTCAGCATCATCAAGCAAGTTACTAGGTTACCGTGGTTATTACACCACAGTGTCTATATCCCACTTATGAAATATAGTGGTTATTATTACCTACATCTCTGATGTTTTACAGACAACATACCTCCCAAGTGTCCCTCTTTAGGAGGGACAGCCCCTCCTTTAGACCCAAATCCCTCTGTCCCACCCTGATGTCCCTCTTTTTGTAAGATCAGACTGTGTGTGTGTATATAAGTGTATCACATTGCTCTACAACAATAAAACTCACATTATTGTTTGTTTAAACATCAGTATATGTGTTTATAAATTAATCTGAGTAAATAAAATACTAAGGTCTTGGTACAAGTCATTTATTAGGTTATACAAGGAGGTGTCAGTAGGTCATGAAATAGCCTAAAAATTCTTGGAAATACCCCGTCCACCAGCCAGGCACCCAACAACACCCCCTAAACCACGTGTCCCTCTTTGGCAATTTGAAATGTTGGGAGGTATGAGACAACACAATGTAAATCAACAACTCCTTTCATAAGTGCAAGTGCTGTGCTTATCTATAGGAAGTTATTCAAAAGTTCAGACTCACGAAGTGATGATCTGTCACTATCAAATTCTATGACGAACTGTAACCAGTGACTCGCCTCTCCCATATAATGCTACAGACTAACTGAATGGAAACCAGGTGAACTGTAATAACTTTGGAAAGAAGCATCTACCAGTAATGGCGTTAATACGTTTTCCATAATGAGGTTTACTATTCCTTTAAATCCTAGCTGACTCAAGGAAAGACAAAGCAGGTGCTCAAACACAATAATACGGTTTACCCACTGCCAGCATGACTTCATTCTCCAGCCAATCCATTAATGCCAGTTAGAGAAACTACCCTTAACACTTTGAGTACAAGACAGGTATCCAACGCATTGCTTTGACCCCTCTGGCACCCAAAAGGTTAAGCCAGGGGTGCCCAATAGGTGGATCTCAATCTCTCAGTAGATCACTGAGTGGTAACTGGCAGACAGCAAGAAGATTCATGCTGAGTAGCGTTTGTATTGGATACCTTTCAAGCATTTAGGGGGTTAACCATTTTACTGCCAAATGGGGTAAGGCAAAAAAGCCACATTTAAATCAAATATACATTGTTAAGGTTTATTTGTTCCTTATAGTATACTTGGTTCGGTGCAGATTTACTTGTGCTTTTTAGCAGCTTTCTTACAATGTTACCCCTACTGGCCCAGTTTTATGTATACAGACGGGCAATGTTAGCTTGTGCAATGCAAGGGACCGCTGACAAGTGTAGTACATCACATTGGAATGACTACAAAAACCTACATACCATCTCATTAGTCTGGACACCCCTGACTTAATGGGGAACTAGCGCCCCAAATAAAGCCCCCCCATAATTAGCCATCTAGTGATAAACTTACCAATAGTATTATCATCCAGCTTAATTACCGCATTAGTCAGAAATCCTACTTCTGCCCAGACTGACAGCCAGGCAATAGCGCTTTAGAGGCACCTGTGTGCCTATGCCATCAGTCCCTTCTGGTACCTAAAGGTGCCATGCAGCGCCTCCTAGAGGAGACCGGCACTGACAGCGCAGGAAAGCAAAGATGTCTGCACTGTTGTCTGGCCGTTAGCTTCAGCACAAGTAGTATTTCTGACTAACACAGTAATTATGCTGGATAATAGTAATATTGGTAAGCGTATCTCTAGATGGCTAATTATTGGGGGGGGCTTTATTTGGGGTGATAGTTCCCCTTCATCTCTTAACATACAAACAAAAAAACCCTCAGCTCCTTGGATCCTAGTGAGATCTTCATTGTTTTGCAAGAACTACATAAAGTCAATAAACTATGGTGGAACTGTACAGAGTCCTTGTGTTTATTTCTATTGCGCCAACAGGGGTACTTAATCTTTACACTATACATCTAGTATAGAGGGGATACAATAAGTGCGTTAGCTAATAACTATACAGATAATTATCATAAAGGGTAGACTAGGTAAAGACACATTAGGATAAGAGGCCCCTGACCCATAAAACTTACAATCTAAATATAGGATGACATAACATACAGATACAATGGGGGAGATTCACTAAGCGGTGATAAAGTGAAGATGACTTCTCCAGCGATATCGCTTCTCCAATTCCTATGTTATTCTATTGAGTCAATTAACCAAGATTTCTTCACTTTTGGAGATCTTAGTGAATAGGCTCCATAGAATTACATAGGAACTGGAGAAGTGATATCACTGGAGAAGTCATCTCCACTTTATCACCGCTTAGTGAATAACCCCCAATGAGGTATAAGTGGAAGTGTAATCTAGAACAGTTCTGAGTGGTTATGAGATAATGTTTACATATTACGATAGTGCTACATATAGAAGGTATCTTTATACTTGGATTTGAAGTCGTTGAGGGTTGAGGCTTGGTGAATGCTGGGTGGTAGGGAGCTCCAGAGGTAGGGGCAGTAAGGGAAAATGCCTTCAGTCGCCATACAGAGCAAGAGGTTAAAGGGGCAGAGAGTCGTCCACCATGTGTGGAGGGTAGAGGATGTGCAGGTATATGGTGAGATTTCAACAATCGAATATAGCAAGTGCTGGAGGGTCGTTGAAGGTAATGAGGAGGGTTTTGAATGTTATATGTTGCTTTATGGGAAGCCGTGACAATGATATTAGTAGTGTATGTGTTAGTACTGATCTGGAGGAAAGGGAGAGTATTCTGGTGGCCGATTTAAAGGGTTATAATGCCCTCTTAGACGTAGATTTAAAAAAAATAAAGTATCGTGAGCAAGTCCCACTGACGTCAGCACTCTACTGACAGAAGGAGATCGCAGTCCTGGGACCAGCTGGCGGCCCTTCAGCAGAGCCAAAATATCGATATTTAAAAAGAAATACTTACTTGGAACAGTCTATGAAGTATTTATTTTTAAATATCACTATTTCAGCTCTGCTGAAGAGCCGCCTCGAGTCGGCCGACACAGATCTCCTTCTGTCAGCTTAACAGTTGACATCAGGAGAAGGGGAGGTAGGGGGTAACTTTAGATGTGAATATCTATCAAATCATAAAGGTCTGAGAGTTGGGACGTGCTCAAGATACTTTATTTTTTTTAAATCTACAATATAGCTGAAACTTATAAGCAGACATTATTTTCCCTTTAAGAATAGATTAGAAGAGAGATATGAGTAGCAGGTAGACCTATAATGAGTACCTATAATGAGTTGCAATAGACCAGGCAGGAAAGGATAAGAGCATGCATGACAGATTTAGCTGTAGAACAAGAAAGAAATGGGTGGATGTTTGCTCTGTTTCGAAGAAAGCTACATTTTTTTTTATTTTATTAGGGGGGTGAAGGAAATAGAAGAACTCAGCGTTAATCCTAGGCAACGTGCCTTTTCCATAGGCTGAATTGTGGAGCCCTCAACAGTTATAGAAAACTGAAGTGTTATGTAGGATTTAGGAGGAAAGATAAGTAGCTCACTCTAAGAGATATTAGGTTCTGAGCAATGATGAGCCATCTAGGAAAAGACAGCAGTCAGGCATTCTGAGACCCCATGCTGTATTACAGGTGAAAATGAGAGGTGAGGAGAGACAGATTTGTGTGTTGTCTGCATAGGTACGGTGGGTAAAGCCAGATGACTTTATCAGTTGCCCTCAGAGAGAAGAGACGTTATAATAGAACTGTCACCTGTCCAAATTCTCACATCCATCTCTACAGGATTCACATGATTATTCCTCTCTATTAGTTTAACCCTTTGAGTGACAGAGATTTATCCACCGCATTGCACTGCAATAGGGGGGATACCTCTCTGGCACTCAAAGTTTAACCCCTTAAGGATCTATGACGTGCCAGGAACGTAATAGGTAAACTACTCTTAAGGACGTAAAGGGTTAAACTATAGCAGGGCAGAGGAGGCTAAAAGTGAGTGCTCCAGGACCGGGCACTCAGTTTCAGTCATTTCCCGTTTTGACAGTACATGTGATCGCTACTACAGCGGTCACGTGTAACGGCTTTTTCATTCACAAAGGCAACCCTACTTGTACATGAAAAAATGGTATCTAATTTGTGTGGCTGGAATAAAACACTGTTAAACAAAGACATACTCCAAAAGGTTAAAATAGCTCCGGTAAACCACCCCAGATTTTCCAGATCCTTAAGAGGTTAATCCATCACTCAGAAGCAGCCTCAGAAGGAGAAGTGAGGTGATTTCAGCACAGATGAGTAAGTAAGCTGTTCTGAAAGCAAAGAGTCCCTAATTACTAAAAAAAAAAAACTATTAAACCATTTCACTGATTGGGAATCAAAAAGCACAAGTTATAGGCAGCATAAAAGACCTTTATTGGGACTAAAAGCTGGTAAGTGAGAAATTAAGTTGTATGTTGAATTATTTTTTTTTTGCCGATCCAAACAAACCCTGCAATTTCAAGTGGGACTTTCATCCGCTACAAAGTCGTCCTGCAATAATTAAGCAGGTAGCGATTAGCTTTATAATATATTACCTCTCAAATGTATCCGATTATAAAGAAATCCTTTATTTTAGGAGACTGACTGCCAGGTTAGTGCAGTCTGTGCGCCCAGTCCCTTCCGGTTACCTTGTGGTAACGGCAATGCTTCTCAGTGGAGACCGGGACTAGGGTTGCCACCCTGCCGGTATTTTACCGGCAGGCCGGTAAAAAATTGGCTTTTGTCCAATGTTAAGTCTATGGAGGGAATGCCATGGCCGGTATTTTTTTTTTAAGAAAAGGTGGCAATCCTAACCGGGACTGACAGCGCGGGTGCACAGACAAGATGTCTGCGCTGATACCTGGCTTCCGGTCTCCTACAATAAAGGATTTCTTTATAGTCGGCAACATTTGAGAGGTAACATATCTATTATAAAGCTAGTCGCTACCTGCTTAATTATTGCGGGTCGAATTTATAGCGGGTGAAAGTTCCTCTTTCATACAAATCAATTTAGCATTTTTCAAGTATGAAGGACCTAAAAAAAATATAGTTTCCAAGTTAACTCTCTGAGTGCCAAAGGGGTACGTAACACATTGCAATGCAATGCTTTGCCTACCCCTTGGGCACTCAAAGGGTTAAAGGTACAGATATCATTGTCATTGCTGCTAAAAACTGATATGAAATTTCACACATATAAAGATCTGATAATGTACTGCTCTCTGTTGTTTAATATTAAAATTGTGTCTGTATTCCTGAGATATACAGACGTAAAGCTTTAGTTCAGTTCATAAATCACCAGTTTACACAGAGGATTTAAACCAATTAAACTTCATATACAGAGTTTGGTTAACCCCTTAAGGACCAGCTGATCACGCATGCGGTTGGCACTTAAGGACCAGGGACCTTTGTTTTTTTTGCGATTTGGTTTCAGGGCTCCCCGAACGGCGTACAGCTGCACGGGGAGCCCTGAATTCCATAACAGTCTGGCACGTCACGGGTGCTTATGGCTCGCCGACCCAAGACGTGCCAGGACCATCAAGGGTCCTTTACGGGTTAAAGGGATAGTAATACTTTATTTTTACTATCCTCCATGTTGTAGCCCTTAAAAATCTGAATTAAAACGAGACCAGTGGCATCTCTCAAACCTTTATGGTGTGAGAGATATCCGCATTCAAAGTTCCCTCTCTTTCTCTCTCCCCCTCATGTCAACGTTATAGCTGACAGCAGGGGAATCCGGTCCGTGAGCAAGCGGCGGCTCTGCAGCAGTGCTGAGATTGCGTTATAGAAACAGAAATCCTTCACTGAAATGGTCTTCTACATGTGCTTGCAAACCAAGAGCAAACCAAGCACAAACCAAGCACATGTAGAAGACCATTTCAGTGAAGGATTTCTGTTTCTATAACGCGATCTCAGCTCTGCTGCAGAGCCGCCGCTTGCTCACTGACCGGATTCCCCTGCTCTCAGCTAGAACGCTGAATTCAGGGGAGAGGGAACTTTGGATGTGGATATCTCTCAAACCATAAAGGTTTAATTTCCAATTTATAAGGGCTACAAGAGGGGGTAATTGTAAAAATGAAGCATTACTATCCCTTTAAGGGAAAAAAATGGTAGAAATTCAAAGGCAAAACCTTTAGTTAAAGTCAACTTCAAAGTTCTCAGAAAAACCAACACAAGATGAGAAATTTGAGGGTTAAAGTTCTGTGAAAATGAACTTTGTGTAATAATGAATTTACTAACATTACAAATTAGATTTTATATGCAAAGCATGAGGTGTGTGGAATTGTTTTGCCTTTATTAGAATGCAGACTAGACATACAAACAACACATAAGCAGACAAATATATTGTGAAAACTAATATATAAACTGGTAAATAAAGTGGCCACATTAGCATATAAACTGGACATTAAAGCAAAATATAGACTGCCAAAATTACTATATAAATTAGTAAGTAAACTGGCCAAATTAGTACTTAAACCAGTAAATGAGTATATAAACTGGATATCATAGCAAAATATAAACTGGTAAATAAAATGACAATATACTTTATAAACATCAATCAAGACCAATATAAGAACTATTAAATAAACTGCCCAAACCAGTATATAAACCGCTAATACAGCATTATGTAAACTGGAAAATAAACTGACCACATTAGCATATAAAATGGTTATTGAAGCAATATATAAACTAGCCAAAATCAGTATATAAACTGGATATTACAACAGCAATGTATAAACTGGCCAAACTGGTATATAAATTACACTTTACAGCAATATATAACGCAATATATTACAGCAATATAAAACGGATAAAGAAATCGGTCAAATTAGTATATAAGCCAAACCATACACCAATATATAAACTGGACAAATTATTATACAAAGTGGCAGTGATATATACACCTTTATATATATACAGTATGTTCCATAGTAAGTAAAGAGGCCACCATAAACATGAAGCGGGTGTCTGGTGCAGAGGGATTGCGATGTGAGAGCCAATCATGATCTCTGATAGCCACACCCACAACTCAGCACAGTAGGTGTGGCCAGCTCAGTGAGGGTGAGAGCCACTCATGATCTCTGCTGGCTACACCCACAACTCAGCACAGTAGGTGTGGGCAGCTCAGTGAGGGTGAGAGCCACTCATGAACTCTGATAGCCACACCCACAACTCAGCATAATGGTGAGGCCACCTGAGTTTAAACTCCTCCCACAATTAGGTGGTCTAGGTAGTAGCTGCCTGGTCAGCCTAATAGGAAATCCAGACAGATCGTATATGTTAAAAGAGGATTTTAGTCTTATCTGTTAAATCCTTTTCTCTTAGTCCATACAGGTTACTGGTAACTTTGGGTAGGCGATCCTCCCCTTTAAGTAAGCAGGAACAATTCTAGAATTGATTGCAGGGGGTAAAGCCTATCTTGCCTCCTTGGCTGCAGCTAGACAACCAGCTCCAGAAAGATTTGAGACACTGACTACTGACTAAATAGTGGAAGGGAAAGAAGACGCCTGTGAGCATGACCCCGAAGGACCCCCACAATCTGCCACAGTAGAGCCAAGCATGGTCCCTTGACAGGGTGGGAGACCAGTATCCTTTATGGACTAAGAGAAAAGGATTTAACAGGTAAGACTAAAATCCTCTTTTCTCTGTCGTCCAATACAGGTTACTAGTAACTTTGGGATGTCCAACCATTGAGTTTCACAGAGGCGAGAAGAAAGGCAAGGACCAGGCGCAAGGCCCCCAAAGTCACTATAACAGATATGAACCATCAGATCAGAGATAGCCCAACAAAACAACTGAAGTGTCAACTGACACTGAACAGGGGTAATAACACTCCAAGAACTGTTACACAGCACACGGAACTAGACCTAACAGGGCTCAAAAGTGAAGGAAGCACCAAGAACCGAAGAAGGTCCTAGACAGGCAAGACTGCCTCCAGGATCTTCCTCCCAAAGCTGGCGTCAGCCGATGCCAGCACATCAACACGGTAGTGCTTCGATGACCAAGTGACAGCCTTGCACAACTGATCAACGGAGGCCTGATTCTTGTAAGCCCAAGAAGTCCCAATAGATCTGGTAGAATGAGCCGTAACCCAAAAGGGAATGGGTTTCTTCCTCAGCTTTTAAGCCTTACGAATAGTGGACTTGATCCAAGACGCAATATTCACTTTGGATGCAGGTCTTCCTGCCCTGGGGCCCTCAGGAATGATGAACAGCGAGTCAGATTGTCTAATGGTCTCGGTGCGATGTACATAAAACTTGAGACCACTCACCACATCTAACAAATGGAGATCCTCTCCTTGTCAGAGGTAGGGTCAGGGCAGAAAGAAGGCACCACAATCTCCTGATTAATGTGGAACCCAGAGATCACCTTCGGGAGAAACTCCTGAGAAGCGCGAAGTACCGCCTTGTCTTTGTGAAATATCAAAAAGGGTGGTTTACAAGACAGAGCATGTAACTCTGTGACACGGAGGATGGATTACCTACCCAAAGTTACCAGTAACCTGTATTGGATGACAGAGAAAACACGTCATATTGAACTGAAAAAATGTCAGATGTAGAAAATTTGTGTTGACTTGTCAAATGAAAAAAATATATATTTGTTTTTGTGCTGTTTTCATGAGATGCTTTTGGGGATATTGCTTTTTGTCAGATTTTAAGGGTTTAATTGTTCATTTTATTCTATAAAGCGTGATTAGGTAACCTCCAGCCGCTGGTCTAGTAAATGTGGGTGCCTGTTTGGGTTTCCAAGGTAACTGTGTTTCTAAAATAACCCTAAAGCTGCTCAGCCACGTTTTGTTTGTACTAAGTTAATTTTGTACAATTTTCACATAAACATAGTGGTGTACACAGCCTAAAATGGAAAAAATGACATTAATATGATGTACATAGTGTCAAAGTGTTTAACAACTGTGAGTCCATCTACTTACAGTCTATATATAAACAGGTTTTTACTCAACTGAATCTACAAAAGATCATACAGGCTCTGTATGTGTCTCACTGTCTGTCCACCTGACAGATCGGAGTACTGAGAGACACACGGACACACAAAGGCTGATGGGATGAGAAAACTGGAGCAATTCTGAGCCAACCGGCTAAACTATATAGAAGAAAGGGGGATTTTATACCTTTACAACACTGGGCAACACAATGACAGCAGACAAACCTCCCTCCGCCAGGAGACAAGCATTTAAAGAGTTAAAGGGGAACTATCACCCCTATACACGTTTGTCTAATAAGTTACTAAATAGAGCAACTAGCATATTAATTGTGTAATTTTTTTTTTTTTAATTTGTGGTTTCGCTAAAATTAAATGTTTAGAAATGATCTGTGCCCTTACTTCTGGACAGACTGTTGGTACAGCTCTGCACTGTCAGCTGTCACACCGCCTCTGCTCCCCTCCCAGCCTCCTCCGGTGTCAGAGGATTTCACCTTGTAAGCTGGAGCTCTCTCATTGGCCAGACAGTGTTTGAACTGACCCCGACGTCTTTTTATCAGATGTTTTTGTTCACCAATTTAAATTTACCCATAATATAACAAATTCTACACAATAAGTCCCTGTTTACACTAGCCAGGTGATGAACCACAAGAAACAAGGATGGTAATGTTTCAGAATAAAATCAGCTCCAATTAATCTTCATAGTATTTGGGCCATGGAGACTGTTATTTCAATGCTGTCAGAGTTGTTGTGCAAGAGTAATTGAATGATAAAGTATCCCCCTCCCACCCCTTTTACTGATGTAACACTGCTCACCTCAGAGCAGCAAGACTGTCCGGATGGATCACAGAGAGGAATAATCTTCAGTGAGCAAAAGGAAAAACCTGTCAAGGGGGGCAGGGTTTTCCTTATGATCACAGTAAGAAGACTGTCCCTTGCTGTGACCTGTCCGGTCATATGACCAGATTCCACATCTGAGGTGAGCAGTGTTACACTAGGTAAAAGGGGCGGGAGGGGGATACTTTATCATTCAATTACTCTTGAACTACAACTCTGGAATAACACTCTCCATGGCCCAAAAACTATGAAGATTAATTGGAGCTGCTGTTTTTTTTGTGAAACATTTCTATACAGTTAATGTAGAGATCCCAGTGCTTACTCACACTGTATACAAGATGTCTACCTTCGGCTTTCTGATACAAATGACACCAGTTTAGACTAAAGAAACTTTTAATTGGTGTAAATCCTGCAGTAGGTAACACAGGACTCTCTTTGCGAATTCGGCCATTAACCCAGAGAGGTCCCAAGTATGACCATCATCCACAATCAGCTGTTGGCTAAGTGGGGAAGATAGAAGTTGTATTCCGCAACAACTGGGTATAGTCTGACTCCTGTTGGAGTTGGTTTGCTCCAGAATGTCTTCTCTTTATATATAAAGCTGTATGCAGACAAAGTGCAGTGATTCTGGGACAAACCAATGGCACTAGAGAGGGAACATAAACATTTCCTAAATGGCCATTGTTTAAATGTGGCTTTTTAAAGGGATAGTGATACTTCGTTTTAACTTTATTTTATTTTGTAGGCATTAAAAAACATGAAGAATGATATAAGTCTTATCTCTCAAACATTTATGGTTTGAGAGATATTCACAAGCAAAGTTTCCCCTCCCGCCCCTTTTACCTAGTGTAAGCCATCTCTTCTCAGATGTGGAATCCAGTCCATAGACCAGACAGATAACAGAAGGGGACAATCTTCTTCCTATGAGAACAATGAAAGCCCTGCCCCCCTTGACAAGCTTTTCAGGTTTTTCCCTTATCTTAATTGAAGATTGTCCCTCTCTGCAATCTACCTGGGCACCTCCCTTCTGATCTGGCTGAGCAGTGTTACATCAGTAAAAGGGGCGGGAGGGGGATACTTTGTCATTGAATTACTCTTGTACTACAACTCTGACAGAATTGAAATAACACTCTCCAAAGTCCAAATACTATGATGATTAATTAGAGCGGCTTTTATTATGAAACATTACTATCCCTTTAAAGATATAGTGATATTTAAATTTTACTATTCAGCATCTTGTAGCCCTTAAAAAAACAATAACCCCAGCGGCATCTCTCAAACCTTTATGGGGGGGTATTTTCTCGGCACTGTGGATTACTATGTTAGTAGTAATGTGGAGGAGGGAGGATGGTATAAGGTTATTATTAGAGGATGAATAGAGATGTGAAATATATGGTAGTATTGTCATATTTTTATGTTGTATATGTCAGTGTATGATTTGTTATGTTTATGTATAAAACTAATAAATAAAAAATAAATTAAAAAAAAATATATATATATATCTTTCCTTACCAGCAGACCCCACTATCTCATACAAAAAAATAATTGATAATAAATTGTCCATTGCTCTCAGTCAGAGACTAATAACTGAATCACTATTGCAGTATATGACTGTCAGACATCCTATATGTCCAATTATCTACTGCCTACCTAAAATCCATAAAAACCCCAGTGCCCCACCAGGCAGACCTATAATTTCCATGAGAGGCTCCCTCCTTCAGCCCATAGCCACATTCTTGGATAAAGAACTCCAACCACTAGTGAGATCCATGCCATCATTTTGCAAAGATACATCTGGTTTATTACACTCACTTAGGACCCTCAACAATATTTGTGAATCAGACATCTTGGTAACAATGGATGTCGACAGCCTCTATACTGTGATCCCTCATGCGGAAGGTATAGAGGCTGTAAGGAGTACAATCGTTGACTCAGATGTCAAACCACAATATCCGGGGAACTTTTTGTGTGACGTCTTGACGTTGACTCTGACAAAGAACTATTTTAGATTTGAGAAAACTTAGTTTTTACAGATCTCTGGTACATCAATGGGTTCTAACGTGGCTCTAGCATATGCTAATCTCTTTATGCTCCAGTTTGAGAAGCAATACATCACCCATCCAAGCATTCTTTTTTATAAAAGATACATCGATGATTTGCTTATCATATGGAGAGGCGCTCCGTTGGAACTTAATGCACTTGATACTCCCATCAAATTCAAGTACACATACAGTCTTATGGATGTTGACTTTCTGGATCTAAAAATCTATAAAAAGGATGGCAGACTAGGGACCCCACTATATACCAAACCTACAAACAGAAATACCCTACTCCATGCCTCTAGTTGTCATTCCCCATCCTTGAAAAATAGTATACCTTATTCGCAATTCCTCAGGGTACTGCAGAACAACGATGATGCTAATAAAGCTAAAGAACAACTGGTAGATAAGAAACATAAATTCATACAGAGGGGATATGATAGGCGACTCCTAGATATGAAACAGGGTGATTTTCTACAGCCCAAACACAAAGACAACAGACTGCCAAGGTTAGTATTTACTACTCAATATTTTCCGGGAGCAGAGAAAATCTCCACTATATTGAGACAACAATGGCCTATACTTTCCACAGATCTGAAACTACCCTTTTGTGCCTCACAGCCTCCCATGGTGGCATTTACAAGGGGTAAAACCTTGAAAGATCACTTAATGAGACCAGATCTTCTGCCAACCACTACGACAACAGGCAAAAAAACTACATGGCTCACATGGCACAACATGAAACAGCATGATTAAAACTACTACATTCAAACATCCACATATGAATAAATCTTTTGAGATTCGTCACAGACAGACATGTACCACAGACCATGTTATCTATATTCTTACATGTCCATGCTCCCAATACTATATTGGTAAAATGGAAACCACCTTCAGAGAAAGGATGGAGAACCATCGTTCATCTATTCGAGCTGCTCTACAGTCAGGGACCTCTGACAAACTTGTAGAATGACACTTTTTGGAGGATCAACACTCTGTTGCTTCCATAAGGACCATCCTGACTGACCACATTCCACCACTCCCAAGAGGAGGAGATAGGGGCATTAGATTGCTTCAAAAAGAAACATTCTGGATTCGAAACCTTGATACTGTGGCTCCAAAAGGACTGAACGAGAAGCTTACCTACTCAGCCTTTTACTGATACCTGACGACCCACAATGGACAAAGAAGGGGTAAAGACCGATAGACCTGAATAACAGGCCCGCTGTAAACATACAGGTCTGTCCAAGAGACGTCTACATGGACATCTGCGTGCATAATAGGAATTATGTCCATACCTGGGAACTCTCCGGATTTGTCCAGGAGACTCCGGTTCTGACAGAGCTTTACCGGGTCTCCGGGGCAGAGGCTGGTTCCGGATCAGCTCATTCGGCAAGTCTCTCGCCGAATGCGCTGATCCTCAACGGGGAGCTCTAGATGGCTCACAGTGAAGCGCCCTGTGTGCGAAACCACACATGCACAGTCTCTACTGCGCATGTGCGGTTACGCTCACAGGGAGCGACGCATTCTATCACTTTATGTTATAGGATATATAGTTATCTTTGGGCATTACTAACACTTTAAGGGGTTATTTAGGAGCATGCTCTATTCAACATCATGGTGTTTCTATGTTTGTTGCATACAACGCGCGCATTCGCTAATACTGTATACATTTACGACTTTCAAAAAAAAAAAAAGCTAATGGTCTGCTTCATTGCATGCCTTCCTGTGCTTCTGTCAGTAACAACTTCCGGTACTTAAGGGGTTAAACACATTTACTGCGGATGAATTATCAGAGGTTTTTATTCACACAAGTCAGTTTGAACTGATAAACTGTAAGTGCATCTCCTGGTGACAGAGCCCATGAACATCCATTGTGCGGTCGTGACGGCCTTTTCAGTCCTCCAGGAGAAGAAAAACGAAATAAAATCACACGCTGAGACCCTCCTTCTGTCTTAGTGCATTACAAATGACAGAGACTTATCCTGAACACAGCAATCGCAGGACAAGCGATTTACATGATAAACAAGGTATCACATTGATTCTACAGAACATTAAAGTGAAACTGTCACTTGGTAACAACTAGGGGATTTTGAAAGAGCTTTCAAATGCAAACTATATTGTTAGGTATTTTTTTTTATTTAAAACAATAGTTTATTAAATATTTAGATTTATTTATTTGTGATTTAGTGCGAAAAGAAATATCAGGATAGACTGAAGGATGTGAACATGTATAGCTTGCCACTGGAGACCTCTCTATCACTCAAGGGGTTAAAAGCCCCATTAAAATCAGTGAGAACTGTGATTTAACACAACGTATTGACATCGTTCTTTTGTTGTAAAATAGATGAACTTTTATTATATATTTGTGCGACATGAAGGATAACCTTGTAGAACATACACAGGAATTCTCATTATCAGTTTTAGGACTGGGAGACTCATGGCTTTAACCCTTTGTGTGCCACAGAGGCATCCAATGCCGTTTGCTGCAATTTGCTGGATACGTCTCTGGCACTCAAAAGGTTAACCTAAATCTGATGGTCTCAGGGTGAAGAGCCAGATTCTCAGGGTGAGTCCAGTGCCACCCGATACGTGATCTGCGCCTATTAACCGTTTGTTTAGTCTCTACGTTTTTGCAGTTTCTACCAGAAAGACAGAGGGAGAAGTCCTGCTTGTCTGTGTGTACAAGTACTGAGATCAGTTAGTTTTACAGAAAGACAGAGGGAGAAGTCCTGATCATGTGTACAAGTACTGAGATCAGTTTGTTGTACAGAAAGACAGAGGGAGAAGTCCTGATTGTCTGTGTGTACAAGTACTGAGATCAGTTTGTTGTACAGAAAGACAGAGGGAGAAGTCCTGCTTGTCTGTGTGTACAAGTACTGAGATCAGTTTGTTGTACAGAAAGACAGAGGGAGAAGTCCTGATTGTGTGTACAAGTACTGAGATCAGTTCATTGTACAGAAAGCCAGAGGGAGAAGTCCTGATTGTCTGTGTGTACAAGTACTGAGATCAGTTTGTTGTACAGAAAGACAGAGGGAGAAGTCCTGCTTGTCTGTGTGTACAAGTACTGAGATCAGTTTGTTGTACAGAAAGACAGAGGGAGAAGTCCTGATTGTCTGTGTGTACAAGTACTGAGATCAGTTTGTTGTACAGAAAGACAGAGGGAGAAGTCCTGCTTGTCTGTGTGTACAAGTACTGAGATCAGTTTGTTGTACAGAAAGACAGAGGGAGAAGTCCTGATTGTGTGTACAAGTACTGAGATCAGTTCATTGTACAGAAAGCCAGAGGGAGAAGTCCTGATTGTCTGTGTGTACAAGTACTGAGATCAGTTTGTTGTACAGAAAGACAGAGGGAGAAGTCCTGATTGTGTGTACAAGTACTGAGATCAGTTTGTTGTACAGAAAGACAGAGGGAGAAGTCCTGATTGTGTGTACAAGTACTGAGATCAGTTAGTTGTACAGAAAGCCAGAGGGAGAAGTCCTGGTCATGTGTACGAGTACTGAGATCAGTTAGTTGTAAAGAAAGACAGAGGGAGAAGTCCTGCTTGTCTGTGTGTACAAGTACTGAGATCAGTTAGTTGTACAGAAAGACAGAGGGAGAAGTCCTGATCATGTGTACGAGTACTGAGATCAGTTAGTTGTAAAGAAAGACAGAGGGAGAAGTCCTGCTTGTCTGTGTGTACAAGCACTGAGATCAGTTAGTTGTACAGAAAGACAGAGGGAGAAGTCCTGATCATGTGTACGAGTACTTAGATCAGTTAGTTGTAAAGAAAGACAGAGGGAGAAGTCCTGCTTGTCTGTGTGTACAAGTACTGAGATCAGTTAGTTGTACAGAAAGACAGAGGGAGAAGTCCTGATCATGTGTACAAGTACTGAGATCAGTTAGTTGTAAAGAAAGACAGAGGGAGAAGTCCTGATTGTCTGTGTGTACAAGCACTGAGATCAGTTCGTTGTACAGAAAGACAGAGGGAGAAGTCCTGATTGTCTGTGTGTACAAGCACTGAGATCAGTTCGTTGTACAGAAAGACAGAGGGAGAAGTCCTGATTGTGTGTACAAGTACTGAGATCAGTTCATTGTACAGAAAGCCAGAGGGAGAAGTCCTGATTGTCTGTGTGTACAAGTACTGAGATCAGTTTGTTGTACAGAAAGACAGAGGGAGAAGTCCTGCTTGTCTGTGTGTACAAGTACTGAGATCAGTTTGTTGTACAGAAAGACAGAGGGAGAAGTCCTGATTGTCTGTGTGTACAAGTACTGAGATCAGTTTGTTGTACAGAAAGACAGAGGGAGAAGTCCTGCTTGTCTGTGTGTACAAGTACTGAGATCAGTTTGTTGTACAGAAAGACAGAGGGAGAAGTCCTGATTGTGTGTACAAGTACTGAGATCAGTTCATTGTACAGAAAGCCAGAGGGAGAAGTCCTGATTGTCTGTGTGTACAAGTACTGAGATCAGTTTGTTGTACAGAAAGACAGAGGGAGAAGTCCTGATTGTGTGTACAAGTACTGAGATCAGTTTGTTGTACAGAAAGACAGAGGGAGAAGTCCTGATTGTGTGTACAAGTACTGAGATCAGTTAGTTGTACAGAAAGCCAGAGGGAGAAGTCCTGGTCATGTGTACGAGTACTGAGATCAGTTAGTTGTAAAGAAAGACAGAGGGAGAAGTCCTGCTTGTCTGTGTGTACAAGTACTGAGATCAGTTAGTTGTACAGAAAGACAGAGGGAGAAGTCCTGATCATGTGTACGAGTACTGAGATCAGTTAGTTGTAAAGAAAGACAGAGGGAGAAGTCCTGCTTGTCTGTGTGTACAAGCACTGAGATCAGTTAGTTGTACAGAAAGACAGAGGGAGAAGTCCTGATCATGTGTACGAGTACTTAGATCAGTTAGTTGTAAAGAAAGACAGAGGGAGAAGTCCTGCTTGTCTGTGTGTACAAGTACTGAGATCAGTTAGTTGTACAGAAAGACAGAGGGAGAAGTCCTGATCATGTGTACAAGTACTGAGATCAGTTAGTTGTAAAGAAAGACAGAGGGAGAAGTCCTGATTGTCTGTGTGTACAAGCACTGAGATCAGTTCGTTGTACAGAAAGACAGAGGGAGAAGTCCTGATTGTCTGTGTGTACAAGCACTGAGATCAGTTCGTTGTACAGAAAGACAGAGGGAGAAGTCCTGCTTGTCTGTGTGTACAAGCACTGAGATTAGTTCGTTGTACAGAAAGACAGAGGGAGAAGTCCTGCTTGTCTGTGTGTACAAGTACTGAGATCAGTTTGTTGAACAGAAAGACAGAGGGAGAAGTCTTATGCCTGTCTACGTACACAACAGCACGGTGTAACGCACAATGATCAGACCCTGCGCTGTGCCAATAGGAAATCATTACTCAGTGCTCTTGGGTTTCAGGCAGATAATTTTTCCAGTGAATGTTTCTTATTCAGTGAGAAAAACAAGACTGTGTTCTAATCACAGACGTCAGGGGACAGTTTCATATCACCATGTTATTATTACCTAGTACGTCTTCTGCATACCTGGGGATACTCTGGGTTTCACCTGCAGATTTTGGGGTTAATCCCCTACCCTGTGGGTTTTGACATCTTGACTCAAATCTCAGGGTCTCAGGGTAAAATAACTAATTCACTCACCGGCTAACTAAGAGACTCACCGGCAAACCGGATCAGCCCCGGTCATTTTTTCAATGTATTTAATAAAGGTTATGTTTTATATTTCTATACATTCTGTCCTGACACTGTACACATAAGGAACATTAGATCGTATGTGAGAGTGCTATACCAGCAGGGTTATCGTTTTCTTTCTCCTTTCTGTTCTGTAAAGGAACTAATTCCCAAGAGAGTTCTGTGTTTACATCCATATGGGGAGAAGTCCTGCTAGTCTAGTGTGAGTACAAGCAGCTAGACCTCCACGTTGCACAGAAAGGCAGAGGGAGAAGTCCTGCTAGTCTGTGTTTGTATTGGAGAGGAGCAGGCATTTAGTTACCCCACTATAATGTCTTGTATTCATTAATATGAACTTGTACATATATGTTATACTAGTGGAAGAGCCCGTTATACGGGCCACAGTGCCACTGCCAGCCGGTCGCGGGGCAGTCATGCGCAGTAGAGACTGCCCACACCGCGACTGATACAGAGCTGGATGCTCTGTTAAACAGGTTTTAGCGAATTATTATATAGGATGTCAAATGAATTCAGCGTGAGGCCAACCGTCCTTATCGGAATAAACTGTGTGCCTCACGGTTAGATCCTGGCATGGGCAGATTGTCCTATCAGGGGATTGGGCATCCCCCAGTGGGCCGCTAGATCATGTGCTGGTGGGGGAGATCAGAGGATCTCACCTCACCGTCCCACGATATTTTGAAGGAGAGGTCTCTGTTGCCACCGGCACTCTCTGTGACAGCCTTCCCGTTCCTTGTTAATGCAGAGCTCCAGGATATGACATAGTACCCTGGCGCCTGCTCTCCCATGCCGTACAGGGACCACAAGGGGGCGTCGATAGGGACGTTGGTTGTGGAGGCTGCACGGACCTCTCACTCCCCACACTGGACCACCAGGGAAGGCAAGAGAGTTGCTAGGGTTGTATCTAACCCTATGAGTGCCAGATCTGTATCAAAAATTTTATATATATATATATATATATATATATATATATATATATATATATATGTATACACACATACACACATATATATATAAAAACACCAGCTAGTGGCCTGCTTTAAAAAAAAAATGCCCGGGCTGGTATTCCCCTACAATCCGCCCCTGGATCCTGGCATCCACCTCTGTGTAAATACACTGCTGCTAGTATCCGGGTTATGCCATGCCTGCGCCTTTCCAATGTTGGTGATCTTTTATGTTGGTAAGATGGGCAAATCATCGCAGCTTTTTGACGATGGTGAAATTTTTCAAATGGCCGCATTGATTTGCCCAATGTAGTGGATACCATGATCTAAACAAGCCAGGTAGCACAGGGTTTATTCCAAAACAGGAGGCTGGAGGGGTTATCAGTCTCTTTCTTTTGCTTTCATATTAACCAACAATGAATTGATTTCACACCTAACATACATGTGCAAATTCATGTTACATGATACAGACATTATAATGGTGAATATCAATTCAAACTACAGAGCATTGTATCCAGAGTACTGATACATTCCTGGGTTATTATTTCCATCACTCATCCATTTTATGTCTTCTCATTCATCTACACCAGTGTTTCCCAACTCCTGTCCTCAGGACCCACTAACAGGCCAGGATTTGATGATTTCCTTGTTAGAGAACAGGTGAGTTAATCAATGTGAATGAGCCTCTGATCACATGATTTCCTTGTTAGAACACAGGTGAGTTAATCAATGTGAATGAGCCTCTGATCACATGATTCCCTTGTTAGTGCACAGGTGGGTTAATCAGTGTGAATGAGCCTCTGATCACATGATTTCCTTGTTAGAACACAGGTGAGTTAATCAATGTGAATGAGCCTCTGATCACATGATTTCCTTGTTAGAGCACAGGTGAGTTAATCAATGTGAATGAGCCTCTGATCACATGATTTCCTTGTTAGAGAACAGGTGAGTTAATCAGTGTGAATGAGCCTCTGATCACATGATTTTCTTGTTAGAACACAGGTGAGTTAATCAATGTGAATGAGCCTCTGATCACATGATTCCCTTGTTAGTGCACAGGTGGGTTAATCAGTGTGAATGAGCCTCTGATCACATGATTTCCTTGTTAGAACACAGGTGAGTTAATCAATGTGAATGAGCCTCTGATCACATGATTTCCTTGTTAGAGCACAGGTGAGTTAATCAATGTGAATGAGCCTCTGATCACATGATTTCCTTGTTAGAACACAGGTGAGTTAATCAATGTGAATGAGCCTCTGATCACATGATTTCCTTGTTAGAGCACAGGTGAGTTAATCAATATGAATGAGCCTCTGATCACCACATCTGTGCTCTAGCAGAGAAATCCCTAAGTCCTGGCCTGTTAGTGGGTCCTGAGGACAGGAGTTGAGAACCACTGATCTACATCATTATTATCAGTCTGAGATATATGAGATGTAAATCATCAGGTCTCTGACACGTAAACCAGCATATATATGTGAACTTAAAGGGATAGTAATGTTTAAATTTAAGTTTATTTAATATTGTAGGCATTAAAAAAATAAGTACAACAATGTAAGTCTTATCTCTCAAACCTTTATGGTTTGAGAGATATAACTGGCTACAGTTCCCCCTACAGGCTGTTTCAGCACTCTGTGGGATAGCAGCAGATTCAGTTCATTTGACCGGATGGTGGCTCTATAGCAGAGTGGAAATCGCGCTATTTAGAAATAAATACTTCTTTGGAACGGTCTACAAAGCACTCAGTGCTGATTTTCAAGGAATGTTAGTTCCAGATAGTCTGGAATAGTCTGGAGTCTGGAATAAAACTGGAGTCTGGAATAAAACTTAACCTTTATTAGATATATATATATAAAATGATAGAAGCAAAATTAATTTTTAACCCCTTAAGGACCAGCGGTCCAGGGAATTTACCTTCCCTTAAGGACCGCTTTGATCCTTGCCCACAAGCTGGGACACGTGACCTGTTACGCGTACCGGCGCGCCGATTTGAGGCCTAAGAGAGATCGTTCCGGTCTTGGAGCGATCAATTTTAGGCCCCGTTTTTACTTACAGCTCTCCCGGTCGAGCGCTGTAAGTAAAAAGTATGTGAGGTGCTATGACCGTCACTGGTCCTTAAGGGTAAAAGGACTGTGACATTCATAGCACGTCACGTAGTCCTTAAGGGGTTAATGCGTGTACTGGCTGAGCAAAAACCGGCTTGCCATTTTTAATAGAAAATTCTCTGGGACAAAAGAAGGCATTGGTGATGCCTGGTAATTAAGTAAAGCCCAAAATATCAAAAGGAGGGTCAATTAACAAATAATCGACCAAACAGTTTCCACAAGAGTATCAGCCATATAATCACCTTAGAGAAAATCATTTGTGGCAAAGCCAAAGTGGAATTACCATGGTGTATCTCTCGCTTTGATGAAAAAATATCAAGTGAGTTAAAGGCTGAGAAAAGGAAAGAAGAACCACAAAATTACCATTTACCAGCCCTAAAAAGAGCCTTTGGGGTACCGTTTACCAGCCCTAGAAAGGGCTTTTGGGGTACTGTTTACCAGCCCTAGAAAGGGCCTTTGGGGTACCGTTTACCAGTCCTAGAAAGGGCCTTTGAAGTTTGAATCAAAGAATACAGGGCTTGAATAACGAGCCCCCAAAAAATGGTGACTAAATTGCTATTATCTAAATTACCCCACGCTCTTGGGAATACAGTTTACCAGCCCTAAAAAGGACCTATGTACCTCAATCTGAGACTGCAATGATACACAACCTAGCTAGTCCTATATTAGAGATCCGCATCTACTGAAGCAAAGTTGAATGGGATTAAATAAAATACGTGTGCTAGGAGTGAATAAGACCTAAGCTAAAACTTGCAGTCCAGAAATTAAAAAAAATAATAATAACAAAGTTGCTATTTCATCTTAAGTGCCTACACGCGTTTCACTACGTATGTTTCTTCACAGGCAGGTTAAATCCTTCTGTTACACACAGTAATTATATAGATACACCTGACTGCTGTATGATGGACTCCTACCTAGGTAAGTGCTTCTGTTACACACAGTAATTATATAGATACACCTGACTGCTGTATGATGGACTCCTACCTAGGTAAGTGCTTCTGTTACACGCAGTAATTATATAGATATACACCTGACTGCTGTATGATGGACTCCTACCTAGGTAAGTGCTTCTGTTACACACAGTAATTATATAGATACACCTGACTGCTGTATGATGGACTCCTACCTAGGTAAGTCCTTCTGTTACACACAGTAATTATATAGATACACCTGACTGCTGTATGATGGACTCCTACCTAGGTAAGTGCTTCTGTTACACACAGTAATTATAAAGATACACCTGACTGCTGTGTGATGGACTCCTACCTAGGTAAGTGCTTCTGTTCCACACAGTAATTATAAAGATACACCTGACTGCTGTGTGATGGACTCCTACCTAGGTAAGTCCTTCTGTTACACACAGTAATTATATAGATACGCCTGACTGCTGTATGATGGACTCCTACCTAGGTAAGTGTTTCTGTTACACACAGTAATTATATAGATACGCCTGATTGCTGTATGATGGACTTCTACCTAGGTAAGTCCTTCTGTTACACACAGTAATTATATAGATACGCCTGACTGCTGTGTGATGGACTCCTACCTAGGTAAGTGCTTCTGTTACACACAGTAATTATATAGATACACCTGACTGCTGTATGATGGACTCCTACCTAGGTAAGTGCTTCTGTTACACACAGTAATTATATAGATACACCTGACTGCTGTGTGATGGACTCCTACCTAGGTAAGTGCTTCTGTTACACGCAGTAATTATATAGATACACCTGACTGCTGTATGATGGACTCCTACCTAGGTAAGTGCTTCTGTTACACACAGTAATTATATAGATACACCTGACTGCTGTGTGATGGACTCCTACCTAGGTAAGTCCTTCTGTTACACACAGTAATTATATAGATACACCTGACTGCTGTGTGATGGACTCCTACCTAGGTAAGTGCTTCTGTTACACACAGTAATTATAAAGATACACCTGACTGCTGTGTGATGGACTCCTACCTAGGTAACTGCTTCTGTTCCACACAGTAATTATAAAGATACACCTGACTGCTGTGTGATGGACTCCTACCTAGGTAAGTCCTTCTGTTACACACAGTAATTATATAGATACGCCTGACTGCTGTATGATGGACTCCTACCTAGGTAAGTGTTTCTGTTACACACAGTAATTATATAGATACGCCTGATTGCTGTATGATGGACTTCTACCTAGGTAAGTCCTTCTGTTACACACAGTAATTATATAGATACGCCTGACTGCTGTGTGATGGACTCCTACCTAGGTAAGTGCTTCTGTTACACACAGTAATTATATAGATACACCTGACTGCTGTATGATGGACTCCTGCCTAGGTAAGTGCTTCTGTTACACACAGTAATTATATAGATACACCTGACTGCTGTATGGTGGTCTCATACCTAGGTAAGTGCTTCTGTTCCACACAGTAATTATATAGATACGCCTGACTGCTGTGTGATGGACTCCTACCTAGGTAAGTGCTTCTGTTACACACAGTAATTATATAGATACTCCTGACTGCTGTATGATGGACTCCTACCTAGGTAAGTGCTTCTGTTACACACAGTAATTATATAGATACACCTGACTGCTGTGTGATGGACTCCTACCTAGGTAAGTGCTTCTGTTACACAGTAATTATATAGATACGCCTGACTGCTGTGTGATGGACTCCTACCTAGGTAAGTGCTTCTGTTACACAGTAATTATATAGATACGCCTGACTGCTGTGTGATGGACTCCTGCCTAGGTAAGTGCTTCTGTTACACACAGTAATTATATAGATACACTGACTGCTGTATGATGGACTCCTACCTAGGTAAGTGCTTCTGTTACACACAGTAATTATATAGATACACCTGACTGCTGTATGATGGACTCCTACCTAGGTAAGTCCTTCTGTTACACACAGTAATTATATAGATACGCCTGACTGCTGTATGATGGACTCCTACCTAGGTAAGTGCTTCTGTTACACACAGTAATTATATAGATACGCCTGACTGCTATGTGATGGACTCCTACCTAGGTAAGTCCTTCTGTTACACACAGTAATTATATAGGTACGCCTGACTGCTGTATGATGGACTCCTACCTAGGTAAGTGTTTCTGTTACACACAGTAATTATATAGATACGCCTGATTGCTGTATGATGGACTTCTACCTAGGTAAGTCCTTCTGTTACACACAGTAATTATATAGATACGCCTGACTGCTGTGTGATGGACTCCTACCTAGGTAAGTGCTTCTGTTACACACAGTAATTATATAGATACGCCTGACTGCTATGTGATGGACTCCTACCTAGGTAAGTCCTTCTGTTACACACAGTAATTATATAGACACACCTGACTGCTGTGTGATGTACTCCTACCTAGGTAAGTGCTTCTGTTACACACAGTAATTATATAGATATACCTGATTGCTGTGTGATGGACTCCTACCTAGGTAAGTGCTTCTGTTACACACAGTAATTATATAGATATACCTGATTGCTGTGTGATGGACTCCTACCTAGGTAAGTGCTTCTGTTACACACAGTAATTATATAGATACGTCTGACTGCTGTGTGATGGACTCCTACCTAGGTAAGTGCTTCTGTTACACACAGTAATTATATAGATACACCTGACTGCTGTGTGATGGACTCCTACCTAGGTAAGTGCTTCTGTTACACACAGTAATTATATAGATACACCTGACTGCTGTGTGATGGACTCCTACCTAGGTAAGTGCTTCTGTTACACACAGTAACAATATAGATACACCTGACTGCTGTATGATGGACTCCTACCTAGGTAATTCCTTCTGTTACACACAGTAATTATATACATATACCTGACTGCTGTATGATGGATTTCTATCTAGATAAACCAGAATTTTAAATAAACCCTTCAAGGACCAGAGAGGTGTGCAACACATGCACATTCCCTCTGGTCCTTAAGCTTTGCAAACCCCTCTGGTACTCAAAGGGTTAAAGAGTTAAGAGACACTCATTCCTAGGACATGGTTCCCCTTTAATTTCTGTTCCATTACGGAGACTTAATTACATTTATTACCAAAGAAGTCACAGTTAATGTTGGTTCCACTCTCCTCAACACACAAACAGTACAGCTGAGCCTGCAAGTCACTCTACTGCATTCTGCTGAATTATTAACGAACGCTCTGTACAGATATGACTGGATAATGACATCTGGGGGAAAGTCACCTTATGAACAATGTACCAATTAGACAGTTCAAATAAAAAAAGTGTGTAACGGTTTTAAAATAATTATCTTTTAGACGATTTCTGATTCCATCTTATTTACGACGCTACAATGAACTCTAACAGAAGAGCATTTTGCTGTTGTCTTCTAGAGCAGTGGTTCTCAAAGATTTTTTCAGATTTTTAAAAAATATGTAACCCCCTCAACTCTGTATTGCTCCATCAGTCCTTTAAAGCATATAGCCACCTCTTGTATCGACGTCCGTCTTTGGATGGATGAGGTCACAATCAGGAGCAGGCCTCTCCAGCCAACCGCACGTGCCACTCCTAGGATCTTTGTGCTCATTGGATGGCAGCCGAGCTCTTCAATGAGATCAGAATGAGGAGCCGACCCCTCCAGCCTACCGGATCATTTCTACTACCAAAAGGATTCTGGGAAGTTTCCTACTGCTCTGTGGTGGAGGAAAGAAGCAGGACTGCTGTGGCTGATGCTGATTATAAGGCAGTTAAGAGGCTGATGTGGTGGCCTCATGCAACATCTCTGGTGGCCGCACTTAAAATCCACTGTTCTAGAGAGAAGAACTCAATGGCACAACCTCCTTTTTGACTTTACAAATTATGCAAAGTCAGATTACCTACAAGCTTTATTATTATTTTTCATTTTTAGCTATTTTTTTATACTTCTGTGTCCCTGACAGTGAACTCACTGAATATGTTTCAAGAGAGTTTTTTGTGAAGGACTGTGAAAGTAGGGAGAGTGATAAAATGGCAGGTTTTTCCCTTGCATGGATATAAAGTATATTTTATCATGGTGTTACCCTTGTGAAAGTTCTTCCTACTTTCGCGTCCTTTGCGGTCTTCTCCTCCTTCCCTGTGGGCTTCTTGCAGTCTTTCCTAGTGTCCTCCCGGCTAGCCGCGTACTTTCTTCCCCCTCGCTCCGTCCTTTCGGAGCGGATAGCCGAACTTCCGAGTTCTGTCTTTCGCGCTTCACTCCTTGGTGATATCAGCGCCTATATAAGGCAGCTTCCACAGTGTTCGGAGCACTCTCATAGTGTTCCCTTCCCTACTAGACCTGGTCCTAGGCCTGTGCCTGTTTCTTAAGAGTCTCCTTTGTTCCTGTCCTATTCCTTTGCTGACCAGTCTCTGTTTTCCAGTCTAGATCCTGTGTATGACCTCTGCCTAGTCCCTGACCTGTCTTACTGTCTGCTGTTTATTGCTGGATTTCCTGTGTACGACCGCTGGCTCATCCCTGATCATTCTTACTGTCTGCTGCTTACTGACCTACTGGATTTCCTGTGTACGACGCTGGCTCGTCCCTGATCATTCTTACTGTCTGCTGCTTACTGACCTACTGGATTTCCTGTGTACGACCGCTGGCTCGTCCCTGATCATTCTTACTGTCTGCTGCTTACTGACCTACTGGATTTCCTGTGTACGACCGCTGGCTCATCCCTGATCATTCTTACTGTCTGCTGCTTACTGACCTACTGGATTTCCTGTGTACGACCGCTGGCTCATCCCTGATCATTCTTACTGTCTGCTGCTTACTGACCTACTGGATTTCCTGTGTACGACGCTGGCTCATCCCTGATCATTCTTACTGTCTGCTGCTTACTGACCTACTGGATTTCCTGTGTACGACCGCTGGCTCGTCCCTGATCATTCTTACTGTCTGCTGCTTACTGACCTACTGGATTTCCTGTGTACGACCGCTGGCTCATCCCTGATCATTCTTACTGTCTGCTGCTTACTGACCTACTGGATTTCCTGTGTACGACCGCTGGCTCGTCCCTGATCATTCTTACTGTCTGCTGCTTACTGACCTACTGGATTTCCTGTGTACGACGCTGGCTCATCCCTGATCATTCTTACTGTCTGCTGCTTACTGACCTACTGGATTTCCTGTGTACGACCGCTGGCTTGTCCCTGATCATTCTTACTGTCTGCTGCTTACTGACCTACTGGATTTCCTGTGTACGACCGCTGGCTCATCCCTGATCATTCTTACTGTCTGCTGCTTACTGACCTACTGGATTTCCTGTGTACGACCTCTGTCTTGTCCCTGACCAGTCTTTGTCTGCTGTGATAGACCTGCTGGATTTCCTGTGTATGACCCTTGGCTTACTTGACCAGTCTTTCTCGCTACTTCCACCCTAGTCCAGTTGCTTTTCTCTCTGTGTGTCCCTCGCTTACGTACACATAGCCGGGTTTCTTTTGAACTGAGTTTACAGGGTCTGTATAGACTTACTTGTTCCTTAACGTCCTGCACTCTTTGTATATTACTGCAGTTCATTTCTTCAGTTCTTCTTTGAGAGTACACGCTGCCCAGCCCCCGCTCTCTAGCCTCGTACTCTATTCCACGCTCCCCAGCCTTCACTCTCCCCTGCAGGAGAGCTTGTGCTGTCTCTAGTGGGGCTCTCCTGACTCCACCTTTCCGGCCCTCGCCACAGCACAGCCCTGCTACAGGCAGTCTACGTACCCAAGCTCCGCACTCCAACCTTCGCACCCGAGCACTCCCTCTCTTGCAGGCAGCGGCCTGCTTGTGACACATGGTCCCTGACAGAAAGGTCTTTGGAAACAGTAAATCAATGTATTGACTGTCAGAAAAATGAAAGGGTAAAAATATAAGTGAGCAGGAAAAAAAATAACATACAGGCACAATGAAACGTCTAAAGGTTGATATGATTACTATTTACAAATACATTCAAGGTCAATACAAACAGCTGAGCTAAGAGAGAGAGGTCATCCATTAAGACTAGAGGAAAGGTGCTTTCAACTAAAACAAAGGCAGGGATTCTTTACAGTAAGGGTGGTAAAGTTATGGGATTCTTTGCATCGGGACGTTGTCCTTGCAGATACTGTAACTGCTTTCAAGAAAGCAATGGATGCCTATCTAGCACAGAACAATATTGAGAATTATGACAGTTGGTTTCAGTGCAGATAGGATGTTGGTCCAGGGAAATATCTCACTGCCATTTGGAGTCACCGGCGCAGACAGCGAGGCGGCTAGTTTTTTTTTTATAGATATTTAAAAAAAAAAAAAAAAAAAATCCAAATGGCAGGCGCCCCTCGTTGGCGTGCGCCTGTAGGCAGGTGCCTAATTTGCCTAATGGCAAATCCGGCCCTGGGTATAGGCAACATGTGCATCTCCATTGGTTATTAGGGTTATGACTGGAGTTTTATGTCTGTATATTTTTATTTAAATAGTACCAACAAGTGTCCTTAGCACTTTACAGTCTACTTTCAGTATAAAGAGGACATAATAAGTGCAGTTGTTATACAGGCGATTGTCGCAAGAGGTACACTAGGTATGCCTACATTAGGCTAGGAGGTCCTTCCCTACAGAGCTTACAATCTACATATAGCATGGGTGACATACAGATACAATTAGGTAGAGGAAGAAGTGCAATTTATGTAAGCTCTGATAGTACAAATGAGAAGGTTTACATATTACAACAGTGCTACATCTAAAAGGTGCTCTTTTAGCTTGGATTTGATGTTGTTGAGGGTTGAGACTTGACGAATGTTGGGTGGTAGGGAGTTCCAGCGGTAGGGAGTATGAAGGGAAAAAGCCTTTAGTAACGATACAGCAATGGAGGTTAAAGAAGCAGAGAGTCATCCACCATGTGGGGTGCATAGAGAGCGTGCAGGTATATGACGGGATGTCAAAGATGAAATAAAGGATGGAGACAAGTGTAGAACAGCTTTGAAGGTAATGAGGAGGACTGAATGTTATATTTTGTTTAATTGGAAGCAATGACAATGATTTTAATAATGTAAGTTAAGCACTGTTATGGAGAAGAGGAAAAATAGGATTTTAGTCTTACCTGTTAAATCCTTTTCACTTAGTCCATACAGGTCACTGGTACTCTGGGAGGCGTAAGTCCCCTTTAATAGGCAGGAACAACTATGCAAATGATTTGCAAGGGGCGGAGCCTCCCCTCTCACTTAAGCCACCTTCTGGCCAGAGCCACTTAGATTGATTTGAGACCCTAAAAACTGACCACAGGTAAGCAAAAAGAAAGACTCCTGTGAGCATGCCCTGACGGTCTCCCACTGAATGCCACAGGAGAGCCAAGACTGGTCCCTTGACAGGGTGGGAGACCAGTGACCTGTATGGACTAAGTGAAAAGGATTTAACAGGTAAGACTAAAATCCTATTTTCACTGTCGTCCAATACAGGTCACTGGTACTCTGGGATGTACAAACATTGAGCTGATCCAGAGGCGGGAAGTAAGGCAAGGACCAGGCGCATGGCCCAAGTCGCTAGAACTGCAATAAATCAGTTAATTACATAGCCCAAACTGTAAGTGTCAACGGACACCAACCAAGGGAAACAATCCCTGAACTAACACAGCACACGGAACCAGAGCCAACCGGGCTCAACAGCAAGGAAGCACTAAGGATCACAGAGCGGAAGACCTAGACAGGCAAAACTGCCTCCAGGACCTTCCTACCAAAACTGGCATCAGCCGAAGCCAGTACATCAACTCGATAGTGCCTAGAAAATGTGTGCACAGAGGACCAAGTGGCCGCTCTGCACAGTTGATCAGCAGATGCCTGATACTTGTATGCCCAAGAGGCCCCAATAGAGCTGGTGGAATGGGCAGTCACCCTGAAGGGAACATGCTTATTCCGCAACTTATAAGCTTCACGGATGGTAGCTTTAATCCAAGATGCAATAGTAACCTTGGCAGCCGGTCTCCCTGCCCTAGGTCCCTCAGGAATGACGAATAGAGCGTCAGACTTCCTGATAGACTTGGTGCGATGAACATAAAACTTGAGGCAACGCACCACATCCAACAAATGGAGATCCCGTTCCTTGTCAGATGAAGGATTAGGGCAGAAAGAGGGAACCACAATCTCCTGATTGATGTGAAACTCGGACACAACCTTGGGTAAGAATTCCTTGGAAGTGCGAAGCACAGCCTTATCCTTGTGGAACACCAGGTAAGGAGGTTTACAAGACAGAGCTTGTAACTCTGCTACCCGGCGAACTGAGACAATAGCCAAAAGGAAGGCCATCTTCCAAGTCAAGAGACGTAATGGAATGGAAGCCAAGGATTCAAACGGGGGTCGCTGGAGAACTCCCAGCACCAAATTGAGATCCCACTGGGGAGCAGGACTCTTAAAGGCAGGTCGAACATGAGTCACACCTTGGAAGAAAACTTTCACATCAGGAAGGATAGTAATCCGGTCCTGGAAAAACACAGACAAGGCAGAGGTCTGAACTTTGAGGGAACTCAGACTGAGCCCCTTATCAACACCGTCCTGCAAGAAGGCCAGGACAGTGGGAAGATGAAATTCAAGTGACAATTGCTTATCAGTGCACCATGCAACAAAGGTTGACCATATGCGATGATAGATCTTGGAGGACACAGGCTTACGAGCACTAAGCATAGTCGACACCACAGAAGGAGAAAATCCTTTCTTAGCTAAAATCGAGGATTCAACCGCCATGCCATCAAATGGAGAGAGTGAACATCCTCCTTCCACAGATAACCCTGGAGAAGAAGATCCGGACGGGCAGGGAGCGAAATCGGATCCGATACTGACAAGGCCATCAACTCCGGAAACCAGGACTGGCGGGGCCAGTTTGGAGCGATCAAGATGACAGGACAACGCTCCTGCTTCAACTTCTGAATAACTCTGATCAATAGAGGAAGAGGAGGGAAGATGTAAGCCAGGGAGAAATCCCAAGGGATCGACAAGGCATCCACTGCTAGAGCAAGGGAGTCCCTCCACCGGGAGCAAAACACTGGAACCTCCCTGTTGTGTCTGGTAGCCTTCAGGTCCACCACAGGCATCCCCCACCGTTGGGCGAGCATGTGAAACACCTCTGGATGAAGAGCCCATTCTCCGCTGTCGACGGTGTGACGACTGAGGAAGTCTGCCAAGACGTTGTCTACGCCTGGAATATGAACTGCAGATATGACAGGCACGTGATCTTCTGCCCAAGACAAAATATCCTTGATTTCCCACCAGGCGGAACCGCTTCTTGTGCCGCCTTGCCTGTTGATGTAAGCCACTGCCGTGGCGTTGTCGGACTCCACTCTGATCGGAAGACCGGTCAGTTGAGACTCCCAGTGCCTCAGGGCAAGCCGGACAGCTCGAAGTTCCAGAACATTGATGGAGAGAAGGGATTCCTCCAGACCCCATTTCCCCTGAGCACTGAAGCGACCCCAGACTGCGCCCCAGCCCCGAAGGCTGGCATCCGTTGTGACTGTGGTCCAACGAGGAACTAGAAATGATCTCCCTTTCAGGAGATGAGAAAGATCCAACCACCAGGGAAGACTCGACTCGACATGAGGAGGTAGAGAGACGGCCAGATGTAGATGATCTGGATGATTCCTGTACGTCCGGATCACAAATCTCTGAAGTTCCCTGGAGTGGGCCATGGCAAATGGTACTGCTTCGATCGTGGAAATGAACTTCCCCACTAAGGACGACAACTTCGGTACCGGAATTTCGTCCATGTCCAGAATCCCAGCTACTCGGACGGCTATCTGGTGAGCCACATCCTCTGGAAGAAACACCATGCATTGGCGAGTGTCGAACAGGAGACCCAGGAACAGAAGCCGCTGAGATGGAACCAAGTCCGACTTGTCCAGATTCAGGATCCAGCCATGACGGTTCAGAGAGTGCATACACTTCTGTAATTGCTGATGGAGAAGCTCCGCTGAGGAGGCTTTCAGTAGGAGATCGTCCATGTAGGGGGTCACTCTGATCCCATCCTGATGAAGCACCGCTATCAAGGAGCCTAACACCCTCTGGAAGACCTGAGGGGCTGAGGTCAGCCCAAAGGGGAGCGCTGTAAACTGAAAGTGTCCCCTGTGGCAGGCAATCCTGAGATACCGCCTGCTCCCTGGATGAATAGGGACATGAAGATAAGCATCCTGAAGGTCCAGGGAGGCAAGGAACTCCCCTGGAGACATTGCTGCAATCACAGAGCGCAGGGACTCCTGGCGGAAGTGGGAAATCACCACATAGGCATTGAGATCTTTGAGATCCAAAATGGGACGAGCCCCTCCGTCCTTTTTGGCTACCACAAACAGGTTGGAAAAGAATCCTGAACCTGTGTCCCCCTGAGGAACCGCCTCCAGGACCTCTTTGTCCAAGAGATCCTGAATAGCGCCGTCGAACAGACGCCCTTTTGTGGGTTCCTGAGAAGGACGAGTAAAATGGAACCGAAAAGGAGGAAGGGAGGAGAAAGGGATCCTGTATCCCTCTGACACCACCTGAAGAACCCATGGGTCCGCTACTGACTCCTCCCAAGTCCGGCGAAAGAGGCAGAGACGACCACCTACAGCCGGATGTGGACCCGGGTTCGGCGAGTCATGCCGAAGCAGTCTTGGAGGTCTTGGCCTTGGGGGCAACTTTGGGCTTCCAGGACTGTTTGGGCTTGGAGGAGGAGCGTGTAGCGGGAGGACCCGCCGGGGTCGAGGAGCGTGTCTCAGTCTGAAAGGAACGAAAGGACCGATTGCGTTTGGCTGGAAACGTTTTCTTAAAGACTGATGGTAGAAGAGTACTTTTACCCCCAGTAGCCTCACTGATCATTTCTTTGAGTTCAGACCCAAAAAGCAAACTCCCCTGGAAGGGCAGGGAAAGCAAGGCTTTCTTAGAGGCTGTATCAGCAGACCAAAGTTTCAGCCAAAGGGCGCGTCTGGCCACCACAGAAGAAGTGGAGGCCCTCGCCATCATGCGCACAGCATCAAAAGCAGCGTCAGCAACATAATTCTGAGCTTCAGTAATATTAGCAAGAAGCTGCAACTGTTCAGACACTGGTGCATCCTGGCGAACTGCTTCAGTCAGTCGTTCAGTCCAGGCCGCGATAGCCCTGTTAACCCACGCCACTGCAAAGGTTGGACGCATGGCAGTGCCAATAGAGGCAAAAATGGACTTAAGAGAAAGTTCCAGTTTCTTATCCGTCCAATCCTGCAGGGCAGAGGCATCAGATACAGCCAAAGCGGTAGACTTGGATAGCCTGGAAACAGGGGCATCCACCTTGGGAGGATGCACCCATTTAGCCAGCTCAGTCTCAGGAAAAGGGTACAGCTTAGCAAACTTTTTAGAGACAGAGGATGATCTATCAGGATTCTTCCATGCCTCAGAGACTAGACGGGCAAGAGTAGGATTAGTTGGAAAACAAACAACAGGCTTAGATGGCTTCTCCTGAAAAACATCAGTAGGATCATAAGAGGATTCCTGAGTCAGAGGAAGGTTGAGCGTATTCAGAACAGCTCTAATCAGACCCTCAGCCGAAACTTCAGGGTCACATTCATAGGGGTCCCCAATGGACCTGGTAGATTCAATAACAGTCCGTTCCTCAGCATCAGAATCCTGCAAGAGTTCTTCCTCAGAAGAATCAGTCACATCAGGAGCCCCCTGTGGCTTAGGCAGGGAGGTCCTGATGGTAGAGGGGGTCTGCCAGACCTGGAGAGCCCCCTGTACCTGAGAGGGAAAGAGTTGAAGAGCGGATCTGAGATCCCTAGTGGCAGCTTTAAACTCCCTCACCCAAGATGGCTCAATAGCGTAGCTGGGAGGCCCAGGGTTGCTATCTTGACCAGTGCAGTTAGGGCATAGATCCCCCACATTATCGCTAGAAAGCCCAATGTGGCAAGAGGAGCAAAACGCCATGGGGGGAGCAGACCCCCCATCCTCCTTAGACTTGGGTCTAGCCCCTAGCTCCAGTGAAGTAGACATGCTCACAGCGTCAATATACCCCACTAATGACACTATCACCCAGAAAAAGTGCAAAGGATTAAAGTTTCACCCCAGAAATGTCTAAATTCGGACTTATCTGGCCAGCGAAGGGTTAATCTGTTGAGGAGAGAGAAGGCTCGGTCCCTGCGTAGTGTACTCGCTTAGGAAAAGTTCCACAAAATGGCGGCCGATATGACAGCCAATCAGAAACGAGCGCGAACCAGGCGCTCATGGGAAATGTAGTTTTCCCTTTACAAGTACCCCAAACAGTGCCCAAAGCCCCCCTGAACACCCCACATAAATAAAACACATTCCGGATGATAGAGCAGGAGCCTAGCATTAAAATGAGCCATCTCTGAAGTTGCTGAGACAAGCGGTTCCAGAGATATGTCCCACACTGTGAATTCCCATAGAGAGTAAAGGAGCCATAGCGTTTGAGCGGGAAATTTAATAAAACATTAAAAATAGCCCAAACAAGTATAAAACACATAAGAAACATAAGTAAACTAATACCCAAAGCTCCAAAACCCAGAGAATACCACAGAAATTGCATTAAACATTGAAATGCAAATAAAAACACCCTATGAGTGCTGGAGTGCATTGCAAACTCCCAAATACAAGCCCAGCAAAGGGACACTGTGGGGACAAGTGGACCTTCAGCACTCAATGGGTGACTCACCTCTCTTGCAGGACTTCTGTCTTCAGGTGACCATGATAGAGGAGGAATAACCCAGAGGCAAATTCCCCAGCAGGGAAGCTGCTTAACTCAAGCTGTTCCCTCTTCAGGGCATAAGGTCCACAGAAAATCCCTGGAAGCTGCACTAGCCACTTTGGGTGAGGGCATTCACAGCCATGGTCACCCTCCTAATGGTGGTTTTCCATATTGAATAAAAAAAATAACAAATGACTAAGTTGAAAGCATAGATGTTCTCTACCTGGTGTGCATAGCACCCAGGAACAAATCAATCTAAGTGGCTCTGGCCAGAAGGTGGCTTAAGTGAGAGGGGAGGCTCCGCCCCTTGCAAATCATTTGCATAGTTGTTCCTGCCTATTAAAGGGGACTTACGCCTCCCAGAGTACCAGTGACCTGTATTGGACGACAGTGAAAGTATTCTGGTGGCTGGGTTAAGAATCGTCTGGAGAGGAGAGATATGGGTAGCAGGCAGACCAGTAAGTAAGTTGCAGTAGTCGAGGAGGGAAAGGATAAGAACATGCATGAGAATTTCTTTTGTAGTTTGAGAACGAAATGGGCAGATTTTTGCGACAGGTTTTTGTTACTACTTTTATATGGGTTGTAAAGGAAAGAGAAGAGTCCAACGTAACCTCAAGGCAGCGTTGCTTGTCTACAAGATATATTGTGGAGCCTTCAATAGTTCTAGAAACCCTAGGTCTTGTGTAGGATTTAGGAGGAAATTTAAATAGTTCCATCTTAGACATATTAAATTGTAAGCGACGATGAGCCATCCACGAAGAGATATCAGTAAAGCATTCTGAGTCCCACTGCTGTATTTCAGGTGATTGTGAGGGTGTGGAGAGAGAGATTTGTGTGTTGGAGTTGTAGTCTGCAATGACTGGAGAGCCAACAATTGTCTTACTCCAGCAAACCCCTCATACTACCTTTTTTTTCCACATTTGGTTCATTGAAAATTTCCTAGATTAGAATTTTGGCTTCTGCATTTTAAAAAGCCTGCTGAAAATGCCAAATATACAGCAAAAACAATGTAAAACTCACAAACATTCTTTTGGTGGTATTTTTTCAAAACCACAATGCTACAGAAACATTTTCCAAAATGATGTAAAGTGCAGGAATATAGAACCGCTCATACTCCTCTGTTTTAGGTGGGTTTGCTGGGGCGAGGCTGATGGATAGAGCATTACTCACAAATTTTAGGTTACATCATGAACTACTGACAGCTCTTTAGGTCTCTGAATAAATCATTTAGAATAAGACCAAAGTATTTACTGAAGTTAAACAAATATTACTACTGAGCAATGTGATACACTTGTATACACACTGAACATGGGACACCAGGGTGGGAAAGAGGGACAGAGTGATTTCAGTGTCAGAGACGGACTGTCCCTCCTAGACATGGGAACTTACGAGGTGTGTGTGTGTGTGAATAAATCTGTGTATGTATGGCACAGTGCTGGCTCTTGCTCCCCTCTCCTTGTCCTGTTGTCCAGTCCACAGTGTTGGATTTTTGTTGTTATACTGTTTTTTCAGTTTGTTGCCTTTGATTGGCAGAAACGTATCCAATGCATTGCTTTTTAATGCTTTGGACACCTCTCTGGAACAGAGTTAAGTGTGTTTACAATTGTAGAGCAAGTTTTTTTTAATCAAGAATGTTTATTTCTTTCTCCACATGTTTGGAGACTTTTAACTACACCATCCGAAGTGAGTCGGCCATGTTTTTTCTGTGAAGAGGAGGAAACGGGAGGGCAGGCCAACTCCTTGCAGAGTTTTTTAAGGTGTGGCTGACACAGGCAGGAAGGACGGGAAATGTCTGGCATGGAAGGAGCACTCCTGATAATTGGGTTATGTGCCTGGGCGCTAAAGAAGAAAGCTTGCCATAGATTCCAAGACCCAGCACTCACGGGGCTTTTTAAATAACAATAGGTGGTTTAGTTGATAATCAGCTTTTCCCTTCCCTCATGGGATCTTTTTCAAGGTACTCTCACAGTGACAACACCCCCCTTAAATACCCAATGATAAGTACAAACCCAGAATTCCACCAAAATACAAGAAAAATGCAAAAAGTACAGTACTGATAGAACAGCGGATCTCATCAAACAAGAATCCCAACAATTGGAAGTACATAAAAATATAAAAATGTGTGAAAGAATGAAGACAGAAAATGAGTGATTAATTACCTTATTTACACAAGGTCAGTTAGATAGCTGCTACCTATACACACACACAGGTAAAAACGAAACTCTTCAGCTGTGTACATGTCCATTTAAACTCTTATTGGTCACATATAATAAGCAACACTGATTGCGAATGAGGGGACTAGACCAGACTAGAAAAACTGATCAAGAACATGATCAGCACGTGACTTCAAATTGATCATCTTTTGCCTATTTCTGTAATTATCTTCTAAAGACGTATTTTGGATGGGTATGTTTTTCAGTTGGTACTTAGTTTAGTAGTAATTCTTGTTTTAATGGCGCCAATAGAATCCAGCCCTGGATGGTAGCAATATTTAGATCTCTAAAAAGAGATTTGATTATTACATGTTATGGTTAACCATTTGTACGTGAAATGGGTTTTCATTATGTTTGGGCATATATGTGGCACCCAAAAGGCCAAGTCTCTCTGCTATTACACTTTAAAAATAACTATTCTAAATGCACATGAAATAGTTTCAAACCACTACAGTTCATCCTGGCACTACCACCTGTATATTAATAACTCCTGCACCCTCTGATAGCTTTATTTTTAATGCTTTATTGATCAGAAGCAATAGAGGCACGGTGTTACCTGTGCCTTACTGTTAACGGGAGGGACGGAACAGGGAAAAGGAGGGTAGGCGGGAGAGAAGAGAGAGAGCAGTGAATGGGAGGGCACGAGGCAGACGAGAAAAGCAGGGCCGGCGAAAATAAGGGAGAGGAGAAGAGCCATTATTGCGAATGGCAGGTTGGGATGGAAAGGAGAAGAGTGTGGAAGAGCCGGAATGGCAAATGGGAGTACGGGAGGGAGAACAGAAGGGCCGGAGCAGCTTAAGGGAGGGTGAGAATGAGTGGTGAGGAGATGAGCTGGTCCGGCAAAAGGGATATTGGAAGGGAGAGGAGAAGGGAGCAGAAGAGCCAGGGTGGTAAAAGAAAGGGTTGGAGATAGAGGAGAAGTGACGGGTTTGTGAAAGGGAAGGTGGGGATAGGTGGAAATTGCCAGAGGTTCTATTCAGACAGGACTGGCTGAGCTTCTGTCTCCACTCTGGGCTTACATAAGTAAATCCTTTCAAGAGCTCTTGATCTTCTGAAGACAACTTCTCCTCGCCCTCTGATGTTAAGGGCTTGTCTGTCTTTTTCTGCAGTACCTTTTCTCTTTGTGGTGGACTGATTGGAGACTCCAGAAGACGGAGCTCAAGCTTCTCCCAGTCAATACTCTGAAAGAACTGGTGTGAACGGATGTCTTGAGCCATCTTCAGCCGATCCACTGGGTCAATAATCCACAATCTTTTTAAGATGTCTGTCAGCTCTTTGTAAAAGTAGAGTGGGTAACACTCCCTCTTTAATGATGTAGACTCTGTATTGATAAATGGTTTGCTTCCAGTGGCCATTTCAGACAGGACAATGCCTAAGGCCCACCAATCCACAGAGGCATTGAAAAAGTTTTTCTTTAGCACCTCTGGTGCTATATATGTTAAGGTCCCAGCAAATCCTTTTGCTTGTGCTTCTCCATACATATTTTCAAGGGCCACGCCAAAATCTGCTACCTTGATGTGTCCATTTCTGTCCAGCAGTATATTAGCTGGTTTTATGTCACGATGGACAATGCCCCTGGAATGAAGGAACTGGATAGCACAGACCATTTCTGCTGTTAAGAACTTGATCTCATTGATGGTCAAAGGGCTTTTTTTCTTCATAAGCTGTCCTAAAGTTCCGCCTGAAACGAATTCCAGAACATATATTAGGTGGTGCTGCGTTTGGAAGGTTGCACGCACATGAGTGAGGAAGGGACAATCATTAGCCACTTCCAGGACGCGCCGTTCCACCATTGCTATTTTCCTGTGGTTGGATACTCTCTTATTAACAATTTTCATCCCCAGAAACTCACTAGTTACTTTATCTTGAACTAGCATCACTTTCCCGAAGCTACCCCTTCCAAGTTCTTCATAGATGGTGAACTGCTCAATGGACAGAGCAGTTTTGGAGGTGAACCCAGAGCAACCTGGTTTTGCCACCTCCTCCTCACAGTCTTTGTCGGCCTCAATGGACTTCTTAGAGAAGATCTGGCAAATTGTGCTGAATCTGCAAATCCAGAGGCAAATAGGATTCCAATAATCCTTCTCACGCGCATGGCGTGCTCTTCCTCTCACTACTCCCTCCATCTTCCTCCTCCTGCCACCAAGTGGCTTGGTGTTCTTTATTCACTTGACAATATTCTCTGCTTTGAAAAGTAAGTGATTAAACCAAAAGTCTAAGAATCTCGAACAGTTTCCTGCTCCTTCTCTTTCCTAAACTCAGGTAGGTCTGGAGATGTGTCATTTGGCTTCCAGACTTATAGACAGTCATGGAATGTAACGATTATGATGTCACAGTAACATACTGAATTGCTGAATGATGATGGCCAATCACAGCGTGAGTTTCCAAGTGACTATGATGTCACAGTCAGAGATACAGGAACAATTCTGCAACATTCAATTTGCCCCTGGTGTTGGGGGGGGGGGGGGTTTAAAAATATCCTTTGATTTAAATGGGTTTTTTAAACCCTTCAGTGCTACAGAGGTCCAGTGTACTTGGCATTTGAGACCTTGTTAGGGTTAGAAGCCCCATTTAAATCACTGGTTCTTTTTATTTCCCTTTTTGTGGTTTGCATGCTCCATAATTGCTCCTCTCTTTGCTTTCTGCAGAGATTCCAGGGGCTCCCAAACTATTTGACATGGTAACCCCCTTTCACCAAATCATGATTCCCCCTTTTCAATTGAGATAAATGTAACCCTTTGTACACACTTACATTATTCATTTTGCATTTTGTTTATCTTCTAATCTATTTTGTGTAAAACAATTAAATTTAAGTATATATATTTATTATTTGTTTTTGCTGAATACATTTGTATAAACAGATATGTACAGGTTCTGCCACTAATGTCCCCGTATCACAATTACAGACAGGGTATGCATTTCTTTGCAATGTGTTTGAGCTCTCCCTATTCCTTTACGGTTTAAACAAGGAACAAAAGACAAAAATAAAGGGGTGCCCTTGTGTTGACACACACATATGGGGCAGTCAATTAACACAAAAGTGACGTTAGTGATTGTGAAGAATCCCTCTGCCTTCTCTCACCTTATTGTTTTCCTGGGTCCTTTCATTTTCCCGTCTGATCCTGGTAATGGCAGCAACCTCTGGGTTAGGCATGTAACACATGCGGCCCACTGGCTGATTTAAAAGCCCAATTTAGATCAATGCAATTTAACTTTAACCCTAGAAATGCCAGAGAGGTATCCAAATCATTGCTGTGTAAATTGCTCCACCTGTGTGCCTGTGTGATGTCATCTCTCAGCGCTCTGCATTCCTACAGAGCCGACGAGGGAGCTCCATCAGGTACAAGACTGGGGGGGGGGGGGGGGCGGGCAATGTGAGTGGGTGCCGCCGGCGCAGCCAGCGAAGCGGCTAGTTTTTTTTTTTAAGGATATTTAAAAAAAATCCAAATGGCAGGCGGCCCTCGTTGGCGTGCGCCTGTAGGCAGGTGCCTGCTTTGCCTAATGGCAAATCCGGCTCTGGATATTATGTCATATCCTGGCGCTCTGCCACAGACCTCTCCTTCAAAATATCGTGGGATGGTGAGATCCTCTGATCTCCCCCACCGGCCCATGATCTAGCGGCCCACTGGGGGATGACCGATCCCCCAATAGGACAATCCGCCCATGGTGCTGACGTCTGTAAAAGGGGGCAGGACGGGGGAACTTTATACGCTTATAACTATAAAAATATACAACTTTGAAGCGGAACTACCACCCCTTTTAAACTTAGCCTCCAAATAATTACCCAAATGGTGACTATCTGCTCAATATTGCTAGTCGCCAGAATTATTACCTCGTTATAAAGAATTCCTACTACTCCTGAGACTGACAGCCAGGAAACAGCGCAGACATCTTTCCATAGTGACACCTGAGCGCCTGCGCCGTCAGTCCCGGACGATCTAGGAGGCGTTGCTAGTAGGGTTGCACCGATAGTGGTATCGGTGCCGGTACCAGCATTTGCGCGAGTACTTGTACCCGCGCAAATGCGGCCGATGCCAGCACCGATACCCTGTGTCAGGGTCGGTGCTGCAGAGAGGGAGCCCGGGGAGCTGCTCACAATGCTCCCCGGTCACCTCTCTCACTCCTGCGGCGTCGGAGCGTTGCCGCAGGTTACCATGGCAATGCTCCGACGCTGACCTCTGCCGGGGCTCGCGAGAGAACAGCGAGCACCCGGCAGAGGAGGCTAAGGGAGGCAAGATGGGGCAGCTGGTGTTGAAAGAGGCAGAGAGTGGGGTCAAGAGGGAGAAGGAGGCAAAAGGACGAAGGATCAGGTGACAAAAGGAGGGGGGCAAGAAAAGGCAAAAGGAGGGGGGATCAGGAGAGAGAGAGAGGCAAAAGGGTGGGATCAAGAGTCAAGGAGGGGGAGAAAGGGGGATCAAAACAGAGAAAAAGCCAAGCCAAAAGAAGGGGGCTCAAGAGGGGGAGAATGAAGCAAAAGGTGGGAATCAAGTGGGGGAGAAAGAGTTAAAAGGGGAGAATCAAGAGGTGGTGTGTGTGTGTGTGTCTATATATATAAATATATATAATATTTCAAGTACTCACAGATACCAATTACCTATACTTTTTTTTTGCGGTCATTTGCCAGTTTTCCAAGTACTTAAAGCATATAGGTACTTGGAAAACTGGCAAATGACCGCAAAAAAAAGTATCGGTAATTGGTATCGGTGAGTACTTGAAAAAAGTATCGGTACTTGTACTCGGTCTTCAAAAATCAGTATTGGTGCATCTCTAGTTGCTAGGAGCCGCACGGCACCACAAGAGACTGACAGCGCAGACATCTTTGCATAGTGACGTCTGAGCGCCTGCGCCGTCAGTCCCGGACGCTCTAGGAGGCGTTGCTAGGAGCCGCACGGCACTACAAGAGACTGACAGCGCAGGCTGACGTCACTATGGAAGGACATCTACGCTGTTTCCTGACTGTCAGTCTCAGAAGTAGTAGGAATTCTCAATAAGCAGTAATAATTCTGGTGACTAGCACTATTGAGCAGCTAGTTGCCAGATGGGTAATTATTTGGGGCCAAGTTTAAAAGGGGTGGTAATTCCGCTTTAAGCAACAGGACTTACATCATTTAATTTACTTTTTTTAATACGAACAATATTAAACTTTCTGAAAACAAAGTATTACTATCCCTTCTAGGACAGACTTATTGCACCTCCATGCCATAAATTATAGGCCACAACATGCTGGGTTCACTTGAAATTGTGAGAAAAGGAAAGGTGTGTTGGGTTTATGTATCTCGCAGCAGTGAGCAAAATATACAACTACACTGAGCCAGATGGAGATTTTAGAAGCCAGTTAGGTATTTTAGGAACCAGTAGAGAGGTGGAAAATGCAAAATAGCTGGACCATAGGGGAGAAATACACATCGTCATTGACTTAAAAGGTACTGTTAACCCCTTGAATGCTAAGGAGGTCTCAAACTTTCTCTGTCTTTCAAGGGGTTAAAAGCCCCATTTAAATCAGATTCAATTTGAGGGATTTTTAATTGTCCCCTATAGTACAGTTGGTTTGCTCCAGAATCTCATCTCTGGCTAATTGGATTGCATATTTAGCTTCATCAAAAAGCCAAAATTCCCTGCATCTCCTCTGTCAATCAGCGAAACAGTTAAATTAGGAAATAATTAGATGTGCAATAGAACGCAAGGTGATGGTCTGCGCATTGTCCCAGCCTCTTGTAACAGTCGGTTACCATGGTATCTTCACATGGAAAATTCAGAGCCACCGAAAGTGAACCTTGTAATTTTGGAAGCAGTAGGCAGAATCTGGATCCCTGATTAATTTTTTTCCGCGGAAAATTCAACACTCAGCTCTGGGAAATAGTGAACTGAGCAAAGATTACAATATATCACTAGCTAATGCTCCAAAAAGAACATTTTCCAACAAACACAGAGGAAAAACTAAATATATAAAAGTCCCTAATAGAACATTTTAAAGGGATAGCAATACTTCATTATTACTTTCAAATTTCCCTCTTTTTGATTTTTCCCTTGACGTCAGCGTTCTAGCTGAGAGCAGGGGAATCCGGTCAGTGAGCAAGCGGCGGCTCTGCAGCAGTGCTGAGATCGCATTATAGAAACAGAAATCCTTCACTGAAATGGTCTTCTACGGGTGCTTGCAAACCAAGAACAAACCAAGCACATGTAGAAAACCATTTTAGTGAAGGATTTCTATTTCTATAACGCGATCTCAGCTCTGCTGCAGAGCCGCCGCTTGCTCACTGACCAGATTCCCCTGTTCTCAGCTAGAACGCCGACGTGAGGGGAAAGGCAAAAAGAGGGAACTTTGAAAGCGGATATCTCTCAAACCATAAAGGTTTGAGAGATGCCGCTGGTATCGTTGAATTCAGAATTTTAAGGGCTACGACATGAGAGATAAAAGCTTATGAAGTCCCCTCCCTCCCCTTTCACAGACGTCAGCGCTCTAGCTGACAGCATGAGATTCGGGTTGTGCGACCTGACAGCGGCTCTTCATCAGAGCCAAAATAGCCCTATCTAAAAAAAAAAAAAGACTTAATTGGAACGGTCTACAAAGTGTGCTTGCAAGCCAATTAAGTACTTCTTTTTAAATATTGCTATTTCGGCTCCGCTGAAGAGCCGCCGGCCGGTCAAATGACCAGGATCTCCTTCTGCCAGCTACAGGGCTGACGTCTGTGAAAGTGGCAGGAAGGGGGGGGGGCTTTAGCAGCTTATATCTCTCAAACTATAAAGGTCTGAGAGATGGGACTGGCATCATTTGAATTACCTTTTAAATATTTACAAGATTACATTTTGTTAAAATGATCCAATACTATCCCTTAACTGAATCAGAGGTCCCTGAATGGCATGCAGCTGCGCAGGGACCCCTGAATTCCATGACATACATATACTTCATGGGTCGTTAACGCACATTCTCACCATGACGTATATATATGTCCTTGGTCCTTAAGGGGTTAAATCAGAACTTTGTACCCAGAAACAGAGACGGGTTAAGGCTCCATGAGGCCCTAGGCATGATATCAATTTGGGGCCCCACAACTCTTGATCTGGGGCATCTGACACAGTGTGCTGCTAGCAGGTCCTGCCATTGTGGCTCTAATGGAAGTTGGAGCAACTGGATGGTGCTTGTCTCCTTCAACAAAAAAGGCGTCTGACACAAGATGTCATTGGCGGCAGAAGCAGGGCCTCTGTCTGTGACCCATCGCTTACAGTGAAGGCCCCTCATAACGCCACAGGGCCTAGGCAGGAACCTAGGTTCCCATAATGGATGATCCATCTCTGTGCAGAACGCGCATAGAGCGGAACTTTCAGCATATGTAAAGTCGTCCTGCAATAATTAAGCAGGTGGTGACTAGCTTAAAGGAGCAGTAAACTTTTTTTTATGAAAACACATATTTTATAGAGCATTTCCTGCTAAATAAAACAAGGGTACTCCAATCGCTGTCAGATGTTTTATTCAAAATTTATAGCAGTTCAAATAATCAGGAAGTGAATTTACTGTGTTTACTTCCTGATAGTTCTAACTGACAGGAAGTGACTCAGCAGTTTCTATCACATTCTATGGAGAACTGTATGTCTCTGACTTTTCTGACTTTCCTCTCCATTAGAATCTAACAGGAAATCCAATTAGAATTTGACCACTAGAGGGCACTGCTACTGTAAAAAAACATGGGTTTAAACTGTAATAACTCTGGAAATATAAATCTCTATGCAGTGGGAGTACCCTTATTTTACTCAATAGGAAAATCCCTACAATATATATTTTTTCATAAAAAAAGTTTACTGCTCCTTTAATAATAGTTATGGAGAGACTATGATAAGGTGTATGTCGGATAACTATTGCCCATTCTGACCTGTAAAGTAGGCCTAAGAGTGGGCCCACATGTATAAAGAAAAATAGTTTAATTGGTAGAGCTGAGAAAAGGGGTATGGGTTGGGTGGGTAACACAGAGCTCTGTCAGAGCTCTGCGCAGTCCCGAGGAAAAGATTGAGGTTGGTATAAATGTCTCCAGCCGGCCCTCCCACAACTACAGGCTAACCAATAGCCTTACATGTATCTTACCTCTTAGAATGACTCCTTTCTAAAGAAATCCTTACTGTTCCGAGGTCGGAGGCCAGGCATCAGCACAGACATCTTGCCTGCACGCCTGCGCTGTCAATACCGGTCTCCAGTGAGACACACTGCAGTGTACCACAAGGTAACTGGAAGGGACTGACAGCGCAGGACGCAGACTGCACTACCCTGACCGTAAGTCTCGGAAGATTAAATATTTCTTTAGAAAGGAGTAATTCTAAGAGGTAAGATAACTATTATTTAGCTAGTTTTCATTGTCTATTTTTTCATTTATTCACTCATCCTATCTTTTATTGGTGTGTTGGCTCCCATATCTGGTGGCCCCTCTGGCCACCCGTACCGGGAGGCGGCGCCATACGTTTTGGGGGTTTTCGGGATTCAATATCCCTAACTCAGGAGGTACCGGCAGTTTCCGTTTGCCGTGTGCCTCTGGACAGACGTGGGGCACGGCGCCGTCGGTGAAGCGCGGGCCGGGTCTGTCTTCCGGCTTGCGGTTCACTGGAGCGTGCGCTTGCATATACGCAGGACGTAGCGTTCCAGGGGTGAGGCGCGGGCCGGGTGGTTTGGCTTCCTGGCTTGCGCTCCACTGGGGCGTGCGTGTCCAGGCGCCATTCTCCTGAGGGAGGGTGGCGGGACCACCTGGGGGAATTGCCAGAACACTATTTAAAGGTGAGTGGGACGTGTATATTACAAATTGCTCCTGATGAAGTGATATACTCACGAAACGCGTTGAGCCGATACTATTATACTATCCATTGAGACTAATTTATACAAGCTAAGTGTTTTATTTATTTTGATGTTATGACTCATTTTTTATAGTTCTTTTAATGGTGATCTCTATTTATATCTGTGTACATCATCATATTGCATTTTTTTCATATATAGCTTTTATTATTGTTTGAGTATTTTTTTGAGTGTTTTTACTTATTATTATTATTAAACATATTATTTTTAATTAGTCCCATAGCCCCCCCTTACTATTTTCTACTCAGCATATCTGGTTCTTGTATCCCCATACCATCTGTGGGGGATATCTATACCCTATTACTCTATCTATGTATGTGGGTGGATATACAGGATCCACATTTGCTTAGGGGAAGCTCCAATTTTGAAGTGTCATCAGCCTGGTGTGACCCCCCAAAAATCCAGTGCGGGCCTATATACTGAGAGGCAGAGGAAGCCTCCCAGTCATGTGAGTAGTTTTCATTTGGGGAATAAGGGACTTGATTTACTCAGTTAACTATAATTACTACACTTAGAAGTGTGTTGTTTGTTGCGCTGTCTTTTATATATTTTGCAGCTAGTTGCCACCTGCCTAATTATTGCAGGACGACTTTAGCTACGATGAAAGATCCGCTTTAATCTTTATTAAGATGTTCTCATTTTATCTTGGACACTCTGATTTCTTCTATACTTTCTAGCTGTTGAAAACTCAATAAAAATATAATGAATAATAAATGAATTAAAAAAATATATGTACAGTTACAAGGGGACCAGCATTTGAGATGTAATTCTTGGGAGATGAACCATTCAGAAGGTTATTACAGCAAAAAAACGCATTATTTTTGCTTTTGAGTTCAAAATAGTTTGTGATTGCTGTTTAAAGTAACATTAAAAGGATAGTAATACTTAATTATTACTAATCCCTATATTAAAGTAATATTAAAAATAAATGTACTGCCCCCAGTGTCATCTCTGAAACCTTTATGGTTTGAGAGATAATCGCTCCTAAACTTGCCCTCTCCCTCCCACTTCCCCCAAGTCAGAGTTGTTGCTGACTGCAGGGAAGCCACTCATACGATCATCAGGTGGCTCTGCAGCAGAGCCAAGATCGTGTTAATAAAAAATAAATCTTTCACTAAAACAGTCTTCTACGTGTGCTTGGTTTGCAAGCACACGTAGAAGACCATTTAGTGAAATATTTTTTTTTATTAACGCGATTGCGGCTCTGCTGCAGAGCCGCCTGATGATCGTAAGGCCAGATTTCCCTTCGGTCAGCTACAACGCTGACTTCGGGGAAGGGGGAGGGAGGGGGAACTTTAGGAGCGATAAAGGTTTGAGAGATGACACTGGGGGCAATACATTTATTTTCAATATTACTTTAATATAGTGATTAGTAATAATTAACTATTACTATCCCTTTAAGTCTGCAACAGTCAACTTTCTGTATACTGCACCAGCACTACCATGCCACAACAAATCCTAATGTGACACAAAAAAATACAAGTTTAACCTGTAATAACATTTGAACGAAGAATCTAAAAGCAATGAAAGCACCCAAGTTTTACTGAGAAGGGCAAGACCTACACACTGCAACATGTATGAAAAGATAGTATAGTACTGTCTGTAAACTCCCAGACAATAATGAAAATAAATGAGAGAAGTATTTCTCTCAGTAAGTTAATAGCTTTAGATCAGTGGTTCTCAACCTGTGGGTTGGGACCCCTTTGGGGGTCGAATGACGATTTGCCAGGGGTCACCTAACACCATCAGATATTTATATTTCGATTCATAACAGTAGCAAAATTACAGCGATGAAGGAGCAACTAAAATAATTTTACTGTTAGGGGTCGTCACAACTTGGGAAATTTTATCAAAGGGTCGCGGCACTAGAAAGGTTGAGAACCACTGATTTAGATAATGTCGCTAATTAAAAGCTCCAGAAAACAAAAGTATTATGTTAGTGGCTGAATCCAACAGGATTACAGTTTCTTATATGTGAACCAGAATAGAGTTTTAAAGGGTCAGTAACGTCCCCTAAAAAATATTTAGAGTAAGGTAGAGGTTAAAAAAAGAAACGAATTGCCACAAATCCTATCTCTCAAACCGCTACAGTTTGAGATATAGGAACTATAAGTCCCCCCTCCCTCCCCTTCTTCCGACGTCAGCGCAGGAGATCCTGGTCTGGTGACCAGCCGGATGCTCTGCAGCAGAGCCGAAATCACCTTATTTGAAAAGAATTGCTTCGTTGGAAAGGTCTACAAAGTGTGCTCTGCTGCAGAGCCTCCTCGAGTCGCACAACTCGAATCTCCTGCTGTCAGCTTTACATCCGACATCAGGAGAAGGGGAGGGAGAGGGAACTTTCACTGCCTATATCTCTCACACCATAGCGGTTTGAGAGATAGGATTTGTGGCAATTTGTTTCTTTTTTTAACCTCTATCTAACTCTAAATATTTTTTTATGGGACATTACTGTCCCGTTAAAGGGATACTGTTTTATCTTTATTTTATTTTGTAGGCATTAAAAAAACATGAAGACCGATATAAGTCTTATCTCTCAAACCTTTATGGTTTGAGAGATATTCACAAGCAAAGTTTCCCCTCCCGCCCCTTTTACCTAGTGTAAGCCATCTCTTCTCAGATGTGGAATCCAGTCCATAGACCAGACAGATAACAGCAGGGGACAATCTTCTTCCTATGAGAACAATGAAAGCCCTGCCCCCCTTGACAGGTTTTTCAGGTTTTTCCCTTATCTTAATTGAAGATTGTCCCTCTCTGCAATCTACCTGGGCACCTCCCTTCTGATCTGGTTGAGCAGTGTTACATCAGTAAAAGGGGCGGGAGGGGGATACTTTGTCATTGAATTACTCTTGAACTACAACTCTGACAGAATTGATATAACACTCTCCAAAGTCCAAATACTATGATGATTAATTGGAGCTGCTTTTATTATGAAACATTACTATCCCTTTAAAGGAACATGAAAAAAAAATAAGCTGGGGTTATACACTTAAATACCCCGTACTTCATATTAGCATCTGCACAAACGTTCTGTTTGTTTTCTGAGGCCAGAAATCTAGTGTCCTGAGGGTGCAGACATTCCTGCTTTTACAAAGGCTCTAGGGCTTCCGTTCACTGTCCAGGATTAACTGTGAATGGGTTGAGATAGGATAACCGTTGTTCTGCATAGGACCAATACAGTTATTGATATTTTCACCATATTCTGAATTTCTCTGGGGCCCTCTAAATTCTGCACGTTTCCTCTACATTCTGCATCTGAAAGCTCAACACAGCGGGTCTATGGACACTGCACTCGCAACCAGTGAAATCTGTTAACTGACAATCACGTTCATTTTAATGTATCTGTAACCCCCTGACAGGAGCCGTCTGCTCCCATATGATCCCATATGAACAGACTCAGTAACACACGATTATTGCCCTTTGAGTCTGACCAGTAGAAGTTTGGCTACAGAGCAGTTTGGCATTTTGTAACAGATATAGAGGTCGGCTTCTATGGATTAGGTTCAGGGCCGGTGCAAGGATTTTTGTATACACAGGCGAAGGTGCATTTTGATCCCCCCCCCCCCCGACCCGGACACAATCCCCTGCCCCCACCCACATATTCACCTCCACACACTCCCCACCTCCACATTGCCCCTTCCACAATGCTCCCTTATCTCCACATTGACCCTTCATCTCCACATTGCCCCTTCATCTCCACAATGCCCCCTTCATCTCCACACTGACCCTTCCATAATGCCCCTTCATCTCCACATTGCCCCTTCATCTCCACAATGCCCCTTCCATAATGCCCCTTCATCTCCACATTGCCCCTTCATCCCCTACCTTGAGTCCCTGGTAGTCTAGCGGCGTGCCATAACTTAGAGCTCTGTGCCTCCTTCGGCACAGAGCTGAAGCTCCCGCGCGCTGCTCTCAGTAATGCAGAGCGCTGGGAGATGATGTCATCTCCCAGCGCTCTATATTACTACAGAGCCTGGGTCTCTCTGTGGTGTGTCACATAGACGCCGCAAAGGAGCGCTTGGTAGTGTAAATCAGCGCTCCCTCGCAGCACATATATATATATTTTTTTTAAAAAACCAGCTTCCCTCTTTTCGGCGCCCCTCCATTGCGGCGCCCTAAGGCAGCTGCCTGTTCTGCCTTAATGGTAGCGCCGGCCCTGATTAGGTTCTTCGTGTGGGATGAAGTGTAATCATTTGCCTCTGTGTTTCTGTGTACACTGTCCCATAAAGAAATTGCAGCAAGTGTGAAGCTCGTACATCATGCTGTCCGACAAGTGGATATTGTATTGTACAAATAACATGCTGCGGTGTTATACAATACTGGCACTAAAAGGGACCTAGAACTTCTCCTACAATCCTATTGTGACTACCAAGCCAATTTGTTTTAGATGTAAGTGATTTATGACATGACCATCTGTCAGTGTCAATCATTAAATAAACATCCACGGGTAGATCTATTCACAGGCTTGCTGTGTGCATAGAGATTTATTTGTTTTTAAAGAAACTGTAACACCAAAAAATGCAAGGAGGTTATTTACTTGTCATTGTCATGTTCTGAAAGCTAGCATTTGTAACATTCCTTATTTAACTCTACAAATGTACATTATGCTTAGCTCAATGTGTACTGAAGAGTCAAGCTTGAGGAAATATGTAATCGTTGCTATCTCTTTAAACAAGAAAGGTGACAGAGATCTCCAACACATTTTAACCCTTTGAGTGCCAGAGGTGTACGCAACGCACTGCAAAGCAATGCAGTGCGTACCCCTCTAGCACTCCATACCTCCCAACATTTCAAATTGCCAAAGAGGGACACTTGTATTTTAGGGGGTGTTGCTGGGGGCGTGGCTGGTGGGTGGGATGTTACCGAGAATTTTTAGGCTATTTCATGACCTATTGATACCTCTTTGTGTAACCAAATAAATGACTTATAACAAGATCTAAGTATTTTATTTACACATAATAATGTATAAACACATATACTAACATTTAAACAAACAATAATGTAAATTTTATTGCTGATATACACACCATGCAATCCAATCTCTTAAAAAGAGGGACATCAGGGTAGGAAAGAGGGACAGAGGGATTTGGGTCCAAAAGAGGGACACTTGGGAGGTATGCACTCAAAGGGTTAAACCAATATGTATAGCTATCTCTAGCATTCAAGGTTAAAAGACCAACTTAAATCAATAATGTTTTTTATTTTTAATTTCCTCCTAATTCCCTCCCTGTAGAGAAGTTGGTTTGTTCCAGAATTGATCCACTTTTCTTAATCCATCGGCCTCAGTGCCGCACTAGGGCTTTATCCGATTTATGGGTGAATGATCAAGCGGATTATCCAAGTGCCATGCGATTGGCAGCGTCACAAAGTGGTTGGGTGACTGAATTGGACGTCTGTTTATGGTCGCATGTTCAGGAGGGACACAATGAAACACGAAGCTTCAATTAACCAAGCTGATCTAGGTAAATAGGGTTACTATGAATACAAAGCCGCCATCAGTACAGAGCTGAATATGAGACTTCTCATCTTAAACAAAAAGCAGATTAGCTGCTCTCACTGATAAGCAATGAAAAGCAGCAGATAGCTTAAGAAGAATAAGCAAACACGTCTGCTGTTCCTTTCTGTATTGATTGATTGCCACGTTTTATAAAGGAACGGAAATCTGGAGCCTCATATTAATCTTGGTCTGTTGATGATAAATAGGTTTGACTTGAAACAAAAATTTGGAACGAAATCCTTGAGTCGTAAATTATGTTGGTTTCAGTAATACAATAAATGCTGTATACAAACGGTGGGAAATGCCTAGATTCCAATGGTGTAATTCAGTAAGGTAAAGGTGCACTAATCCGGGATAAAACCATTTCCATTTATTTAAAAGGGGATTTTAATCCATTGAATGCCAGAGAGATCGAAATTGTACAGAAAAGCAGATAGAGAAGTCCTGTTCATGTGTGTGAGTATAAGTAGTGATATCACTATGCTGTACAGAAAGGCAGAGGGAGAAGTCCTGCTTGTCTGTGTGTGTACAAGTAGTGATCTCTTTAAAGTGATAGTAATGTTTTACAATAAAATCAGCTCCAATTAATCTTCATAGTATTTGGGTCATGGAGAGTGTTATTTCATTACTGTCAGAGTTGTATTACAAGAGTAATTGAATGATAAAGTATCCTCTTCCTGCCCCTCCTGAAGTCTTAAACAGCATGCTTGTAAGTGAAAAGTCTCTCTCTCTCTCTCTCTCTCTCTCTCTATATATATATATATATACTAGCAATGTGGGACGGCGTTGCCCATCATATTATTTACACAGACAGAAATTGTGTGAAACAGAAATATGCAGTGTTACAGACACGCACTTAAAGAGACAGAGCGTGTCACACACTGTGAAATGCATACATACAGACACACACATACATGACTTATGTCACATATGTAGACAGTGTGTGACAGACGCAGTGGTGATGCAGATATGCTGATAAGAGTTGTACAAAATGTTTTAATTGCAGCTCTTCAGCTTGATGAATAAGGCCCTGTATCCTTACAGTTGAAGTGAGTGTGCTATGTTACTTGGTGAATAAGGCCCTGTATCCTTACAGTTGAAGTGAGTGTGCTATGTTACTTGGTGAATAAGGCCCTGTATCCTTACAGTTGAAGTGAGTGTGCTGTGTTACTTGATAATAAGGTCCTGTATCCTTACAGTTGAAGTGAGTGTGCTGTATTACTTCATGAATAAGGCCCTGTATCCTTACAGTTGTAGTGAGTGTGCTGTGTTACTTGATGAATAAGACCCTGTATACTTACAGGTGAAGTGAGTGTGCTGTGTTACATGATAATAAGGCCCTGCATCCTTACAGTTGAAGTGACTGTGATGTATTACTTCATGAATAAGGCCCTGTATCCTTACAGTTGCTGTGTTACTTGATGAAAAAGGCCCTGTATCCTTACAGTTGAAGTGAGTGTGCTGTATTACTTCATGAATAAGGCCCTGTATCCTTACAGTTGAAGTGACTGTGCTGTGTTACTTGATGAATAAGGCCCTGTATCCTTACAGTTGAAGTGAGTGTGCTGTATTACTTCATGAATACGGCCCTGTATCCTTACAGTTGAAGTGAGTGTGCTGTGTTACTTGATGAATAAGGCCCTGTATCCTTACAGTTGAAGTGAGTGTGCTGTGTTACTTGATGAATAAGGTCTTGTATCCTTACAGTTGAAGTAAGTGTGCTATGTACTTGGTGAAGGTCACAGTGAGAAGATGTTTGTGAGTAAAGGAATAATTTAGATTACAGCAGTGGATACTGCAGTACATTTGAAGAAATAGGTTGGCAGACAGAGGGTTAAGTGACAGACGCAGTGATAGATAATGTAATAGTGATGTGGGAGTAAAATGGCGAGATTGGGACTATGGATGAATGGCTAGGGGATAGGTGAGTGGGGATGACAAGGGAGGAGGAGATGAGAGATTGAGAAGAAGAGGGACAGTGTAGTGTTACAGTAAAGTAATGGGTGAGGGGGAGAAATGACTATACATAGACAGTGAAGTAGACATGAAATACAGGGCTGTAGGGTTACTGCATTATACAGACACTAGTTAAAGAGCCTGTTACATGGGCCACAGTGCCATTGCCAGCCGGTCACGGGGTGCAGTAGAGGCTGACCACGCCACAGCTGATACAGAACAGGACGCTCGACTGCAGCATGCGCAGCAATCTCTACTGAGCATGACTTTGTCATTACACACGTTTTAGCGAATTATTATATAGGATAGTGTAGCAGTTGGTTGGAGTGAAGCACTTTAACTCTGAGTGTGAGAGAGGTACGCAACACATTGCTGTGTAATGAGTTGTATAGTCCTCTGGCAGTGAAAGGGTTAAGTGACACATGTTGGGCACTTATACACTATGTGGGACGGCGTTGGCCGTCATGTTATGACCGTTGGGCGCACGTGTGTGTGTGTGTGTGTGTGAAATGTAGACACACTGATAGACACAGATATATGCAACACACAGGCAGACACATACACACAGTGAGCGGCAGAGACATGCAAAAGACATGCACACACACACACACACTGGAGATGCACACAAATATGTAGCAGAGATGTACACACACACGCAACATATATGCGCAGAAACACATGCACGCATGAGTTGTGCACCCCTCTGGCACTCAAATGGTTAAGTTATAGAGAGGCATGTCAGAGTTAAATAGCAGTGGGAAGTGTGTTCATACCTGGGAACTTTGATTTGTGTTGTCTCTGGAGGGGAGTTATGTGGTGCTGATGTGGAGAGACAAATGGGGCAATTTGGGTTAAAAGTGGACGGGGCTTAATCGTGAGTAGGGGCGGGGCTTAAGAGAAATGTGGAAAAGTGCTAGTAATAGGCTGGGGAAGGAGGAGAAGTGGGAGGGAAATGCAAGTTTACAGTGTGAGAGGTTTGAACACACTCCCTGAGGGGTAAAACTTGATACACAACCCTGTGGCAGTCAGTGGGTTAAGTGTGTACCTGATGGCTGTCTGTCCTGTGTCTTGCATGGCAAATGATGACAGTGAAGAAATAATTCAGCAACGAGGACCTATTTTAACCCTTTGAGTGCCATTTTGTTCCCCTGGTGATGTAGCACCCTTCAGTGGCTATACTACAGGTCCTGCTGAGGCCACTGGGAGTCAGGGTGAGTGATTGTGTGTCAGCCATCTTTCTTTCTGGCTTTGTGTGTGTGTATGGGTGTTTGGTGCTGTGTGAGAGAGGCATGAGTGTGTAATACCTGGGAACTTTTACTTGTGGAGTCCCTCATGTGGTGCTGATGTGGAGAGAGCAATGGGGCAATTTGGGTTAAAGGGGGCGGGGCTTAATCACGAGTAGGGGGCGGGGCTTAAGAGAAATGTGGAAAAGTGTTAGTAATAGGCTGGGGAAGGAGGAGAAGTGGGAGGGAAATGCAAGTATACAGTGTGAGGGGTTTGAACACACTCACTGAGGGCTAAAACTTGATACACAACCCTGTGGCAGTGAGTGGGTTAAGTGTGTACCTGATGCCTGCCTGTCCTCTGTGTTGTATGGCAAATGATGACAGTGAAGAAATAATTGAGCAATGAGGACCTACCTTAACCCTTTGAGTGCCATTTTGTTCCTCAGTGGCTGTAGTACAGGTCCTGCTGAGGCCACTGGGAGTCAGGGTGAGTGACTGTGTGTCAGCCATATTCTTTCTGGCTTTTGTGTGTGTGTGTGAGTGGGGCATGTGTGTGTGTGTGTGGTGCTGTGTGAGTGGGGCATGTGTGTGAGTTTGGTGCTGTGTGAGTGGGGCATGTGTGTGTTTGTCTGTGGTGTAGGAGCAAGTGGCGGCCATATTGTTTTTTTCTGACTTTGATAGTGGTGGGCGGGCTGCATAGTGGGGTTGGGCCAACTCCCTTCGGCCAATGCAAATGGTGTGAAAATCACACCCCCATTGAATCACCCAATGGGAACAGTAACCCCTCCTTATTGCCACCCCTGGGTGTGTGTGTCTCCTGAGGAGACATAAATTATGCAATGCGCCTTTCTCTTTTATATATATAAGATATATATATTTATATATATTAAGTTGTAGCATGCTACGGGTTGCTCATGGACTGACTGAAGCACCTCTGGTTTACAGCTAGGGTGAACATATTTCCAATCTACCGCTCAGGAACAATGCAGAGATAAAAGCAGCAGAGCGCTTGTACTCAGCTTTAGGGCAGCAATGCAGAGAGCTCACAGAGCTTCACTGTTCTGTCTCCAGTGCACCACATAGTTCCAACACTAGAGGGAGAACTTCCCATTGACTGCTGTGACAGAAAGTGATGCCCATGGTGGACTACAAGATAATGTACATCGCAACCAAAGTCTTAGACTAACATTACACTACAACACATTTGCACTGCAGCTCCTGTTTGAGGTCAGGATCAAAGCTCAGTGCTTTCTCTAGTGTTTAAACCTTTGTCTGGAAGCCATTTTCTTGTAGCCCAACAGAGGCATCACTTCCTGTCACAGTAGACAATGGGCAGGTCTACTTCTAGTGATTAGAACTCTGTTCTCTGGAGTTTTCTTTCTGGGACTTTATACTGTCCCAGAAGGGGGCTGCCCGGGACAGAGGAAACATGTTTAAAATCCGTGACTGTCTTCGGCAAAGGGTTAAGTGGGTGCAGCCCAATGTCTAAGGAGGCTCTGCAAAGTCCTCCGCACCACACTCTGTTCCTCCCTACTATCCGATGTAACATTGGATTACTCCTGGTCTACTGTCCAATGAAACAGAGTGGGGAAGGGTCTGCCCCAACACGCATCAGACATGGAGAGAAGAGTGCTGGTGATGGGACCCTGAGAATGGTGGTAGCGCAGCTGTAGAATAAACAGGTTCACTTTTAAAATGACTCACTTAAAAGTGCCTGATACGAAAGGGCGCATTCAGCAGGTCGCATTGTTTAAAACGCATATCAGAAGTCAGAGATGCTCAACTAGGAACGAACCTGCAATATAAATTTGCAGGCTCTATAGGAATGGTATCCTACCCAGGGTGCAGTGTCTATAGGAATGGTGTCCTACCCAGGGTGCAATCTCTTTTAGCCCACTATTGCCTTTCACAGAAAGGAAGTATCCTAAAGCACATCATACTGATCCTACCAAAAGGCAGTCCAACCACGAAATACCAGGCAATTCATCTCTGAACACGAGAAGCAGCCAGCCCCAGACGTACATTTCGACCTTGTTGGGCCTCATCAGTGAGGTGTAGCTGATCTCTCTAAGCACTGTGAGCAAGCGGTCCAATGCTGAATTCCCCGTGTTACCCTTGGGGTGAGTAACCCCACGGGTAATTTGCATATGTATATCAAACGTCAGAGACGCTCAAGTAGGAACAAACCTGCAATACCATTCCTATAGAGCCTGAAAATTTGTATTGCAGCTTCGTTCCTAGTTGAGCATCTCTGACTTTTGATATACATATGCAAATTACCCTTGGGATTAGTCACCCCAAGGGTAATAGGGGACCCCTTGCTCACAGTGCTTAGAGAGATCAGCTGCACCTCACCGACAAGGCCCAACAAGGCTGAAACGTACATCAGGGGTTGGCTGTTTCTCTTGTTCAGAGAGGAATTGCCTGGCATTTCGTGGTTGGACTGCTGTAATGGCAGAATCAGTATGATGTACTTTCAGATATTTCCTCTCTGTGAAAGACAATAGTGGGCTAAAAGAGACTGCACCCTGGGTAGGACATCATTCCTATAGAGTCTGCAAATTTATATTGCAGGTTCGTTCCTAGTTGAGCGTCTGTGACTTTTGATATGCATTCTTTAAAATGGCAACATGAGAATCTCGCCATTGATACAAACAGGGCCGGATTTATAATTAGGTAGAGTAGGCGTCTGCCTACAGGCACACCCAACAGAGGGGCGCCTGTCACTGGGATCATGTTGTGTGTGTTTAGTCTCCTCTTCCGCCCGGCGCCATGAAGACAGGTCTGTGCCTTCTTCTGCACAGACCTGTAGCTGCTGAGCTCCTTCATCGGCTCTTTAGTAATACAGAGCGCTGGGAGATGATATCATCTCCCAGCGCTCTGCATTACTAAAGAGAAGACAGCGCGGGAGCTCCAGCATCTACAGTTGGATGCTTCCGCTGGACCACCAGGGAAGAGGTAGGAAACGGACACTGGGGCAATATGAGGGTGCAATGTGAGGGTAATATGGACATGATGGGGCAATGTGAGGGCAATATGGAGCTGATGGGGGGCAATGTGAGGTCAATATGGAGCTGATGGGGGCAATATGGAGCTGATGGGGGGCAATGTGAATGCAATATGGAGCTGTTGGGGGCTATGTGGATATGATAGGGGCAATATGGAGCTGATGGGGGGCAATGTAAGGGCAATATGGTATGTGGAGATGATGGGGGCAATGTGAGTGCAATATGGAGATGATGGGGCAATGTGGTGATGATGGGGCAAGTAGGAGCTGATGGGGGGGCAATGTGGAGATGATGGGGGCAATGTGAGGGCAACATGGAGATGGGGGGTTAATGTGGCGATTCGGAGCATTGTGGAGATGATCATTGGGGGGGGCACTTCAGATTTCTGTGCCTACAGGCTCCTGAGATGTAAATCCGGCCCTGGATACAAAGCGCAAGATTCTTATGTCGCTCTGTATACATCTATGCAGGAACGCCAGGCCGGGTTAAAAGTAAAGGAATAGGGATGCTGGGTTTATGTCGCTGGGATGTCTAATTTTGCCCACAGCCGTCTCTCTCTCTCTCTCTGTTTTCTGGAGCTTCACTATGTCAACAGTAATTAATTTTTTATAACCCTTTCAATGCCGGAGAGGTACTGCATTGAACTCAACACATCCAGTAATGATGGCAAAGTTCAATGCAATACCTCTCCGGCACTGAAAGGGTTAAAAAAGTATTTACTCTGAGAGAATGAAGATACAGAAATCACAAAGAGAGAGACTGCTGTGGGAATTAGACATCCCTTCGACATAAACCCAGCATCCCTATTTCTTTACTTTTAACACAGCCTGGCGTTCCTGCATAGCTGTATACAGAACGACATGAGAATCTCATGCTTTTTATGTATGGCGAGATTCTCATGTCACCATTTTAAACAATGCAACCTGCTGAATGCACCCTTTCGTATCACGTACTTTTAAGTAAGACATTTTAAAAGGATAACGAATAAACAGTGTGGCCGTGCAAGTATTTTATACTAAACCAGCAACAGAACTTTACACTACCAACTTAATACAGGATGAACAATGTGAGGCCCTGCTGCTGCTACCAGACTACAAAACCCATCATTTCCTGTCAGCCAATGGCTATCAGGAAATCAAGGGAGTTGTAGTCTGGTAGCAGCTGGAGGTCCTCACGTTGTCCATGACTGACTTAACAGATGAAGGATCATGTCATGTCAGTTTGAGGTGAACATTTCAGGCTCATTACATAGTAACACAATAAAATAATAAATTAGGTTGAAAAAAGACACAAGTCCATCAAGTTCAACCCTTGCCTCATAACCCAAAGACATGAGAATTACATAAGCTTTCCTGCTGCCGAATAAGTTAGTCTTTATGAGACCTTCCTGATCTGCCTACTAATAAACAGTATAACTCTGTATGTTCCCTTTGGAAAGAAATGAATCTAATCTTCTCTTAAATGTATCCACTGTATCTGCCATAACCACCTCTTTGGGCAAGGAATTCCATAATTTAACAGACCTTACTGTAAAAAACCCCTTCCTCTGCTGACGTCTAAAGCTCTTTTCCTCTAATCTCAAGGGGTGTCCCCTGGTCACCTGATCAGGCCTTGGATTGAATAGCTCACCACAGAGATCCTTGTATTGACCTCTGATATTCCCCTGTACATCACTCTCTGCGCTTGCTATTAAACCATTCCTGGGCCTCTAAGTGTTACTAGATGGGCAGTTTCTAGTATATGATATGTGCTGGGTGATTCATATATATGAGCAGGTAACTTGGCTCCCCCTTCATTTACCAGCTCAGAAGTGAGATTCTTGTAAAGATAAGAGCCTTCCTTTTCCAATGATACCAAGGATGTTGGGGGGGGTTTCACCAGGTGATCACCCAATCACCTGGCGAAAAGAACGAAGGAATTATTCTCAGATTTAATTGTGCCAAAATGCATCTGGTACCCTTGGTAAAGGGGAGAGCCTTCACTGTCCATGGATATCGCTGGTGAGCAGACCGAAGTAGGGGAGGCCTAAGAGACCTACCTGTTCTGAAATCAGATTCTGTACACCTTTTGTGGGCACAAGCAACAGCAGTTAGAGAAAACCATACACTGAAAGCGGAACTATCACCCCAAATAATGCCCCCCCCCCCCAATAATTATTCATATAGCGATTAGCTTAGGAATAGTACTATTATCTAGCATAAGTACAGCGTTATAAAGGAATCCTACATCATCCGAGACTGATGGGCAGGCTTCTTGCTTTAGAGGCATCTGTGCGCCTGCACCGTCAGTCCCTTCCTGTTACCTTAAGGTACAATGCAGCGCCTCCTAGAGGTGACCGGGGCGGACAGACCCAGGGCCGGATTTATAATTAGGTAGAGTAGGCGTCTGCCTACAGGCGCACCCAACAGAGGGGCGCCCATCACTGGGATCATGTTGTGTGTGTTTAGTCACCTCCCCCGCCCGGCGCTGTGAAGACAGGTCTGTGCCTTCTTCTGCACAGACCTGTAGCTGCTGAGCTCCTTCGTCGGCTCTTTAGTAATACAGAGCGATGACATCATGTCCCAGCGCTCTGCATTACTAAAGAGAAGACAGTGCGGGAGCCCCAGCATCTACATTTGGATGCTGCCACTGGACCACCAGGGAAGAGGTAGGAAACGGACACTGGGGCAATATGAGGGTGCAATGTGAGGGTAACATGGAGATGATGGGGCAATGTGAGGGCAATATGGAGCTGATGGGGGCAATGTGGAGATGATGGGGGCAATATGGAGCTGATGGGGGGCAATGTGAATGCAATATGGAGCTGTTGGGGGCTATGTGGATATGATAGGGGCAATATGGAGCTGATGGGGGGCAATGTGAGGGCAATATGGTATGTGGAGATGATTGGGACAATGTGAGGGCAATATGCAGATGATGGGGCAATATGGTGATGATGGGGCAATATGGTGATGATGGGGCAAGTAGAAGCTGATGGGGGGGCAATGTGGAGATGATGGGGGCAATCTGAGGGCAACATGGAGATGGGGGGTTAATGTGGCGATTCGGAGCATTGTGGAGATGACCATTAGGGGGGGCACTTCAGATTTCTGTGCCTACAGGCTCCTGAGATGTAAATCCGGCCCTGGACAGGCGCACAGATGTGTCTAAGCCAAGATGCCTGCGCTGATGCCTGCCCATCAGTCTTAAATGAAGTAGGATTTTTTAATAACACTGGACATATGCTGGATAATATTACTAATTCTAAGCTTATCGCTATATGACTAACTAGTTGAATAGCCTATTTATACAGGCCACAGTGCCACCGCTGCAGTCATGAGCAGTAGATTACCCACGCGTGGCTGATTCGGAGCGGAGCACTCCGAATTCAGACCGGAGTCCTCTCTGCGCACCTTCCTGGGACCGCTTGAACTCGGAGCACCCCACTCCGTATCAGCCGCAGCACAGGCAGTTTCTACTGTGCATGACTGGAGTGCGTGCAGCCGTCTCTACTGCGCATGACGGCTTCTGACAAACATCCTCAGTGAATTATTATATAGGATTATTCGGGGGGGGATTTTATTTGGGGCTGATAGTTCCATTTGAAGTTTGAGGTACGTTTTTCAAATACAGTTTATTCTGTTGGTGTTTTCATATCATATTGATTTAGGCTTTTGCACATAATTTGAGTGATTCTCATGGCACCAAAGGAATTACCACAGTAGGTTACTTACTGTGAAGTGCAAGCTCAGAGGTACCATGAGGGTCACCCATAGGACACCTCAGAGTTTACATTCTGGAACTTGTGACCCTCATAGCACCACAGAGCTTGCACTTGCGACGAACAGTGTGTAATTTGTTTTTAATTGTTAGATCTGTGGGGCCATAAGGTTCAACTACATGATGCCAAAGATCTTTCAGTCTACACCATATTGATGTGATTTTTCTTATTTTTAATCAATATCCATAATTTATGTTAAAGTAGTATTATATACATCTTTATTTGGAAAATTTTGTTTAAGGTGGAAATGGGGGGGGGGACCCAGTCTTAACATTTTGCCCCAGTAGCTTCCAGTTATACCCCACGGTATTTGCTTTGTTTAAAAGTTATTACAATTCAGACATTCAGTCATGAAGTGGTGACGTTGTTACTATCACACTCTACCTAGAAGCATAGCCCGTGGCCCACCTCACCTTAAAAATGCAAAAGTATAACTGCCTGGACATCAGGGAGGTTATGTACTAAGGTGTGATAAAGCGGAGATAACTTCCCCTGTGAACACTAGTTCCTATATTACACTAAGGTGTGCTAAAGAGAATATAACTTCTCCAGTGAGATAAACTCTCCAGTTCCTATGTTATTCTATGGGAGAGATTTAGTTAGAGACTACAGGGGAGATGTACTAAGGTGTGATAAAGAGGAGATAACTTCTCCAGTGAGATAAACTCTCCAGTTCCTATGTTATTCTATGGGAGATCTTTAGTTAGAGACTACAGGGGAGATGTACTAAGGTGTGATAAAGAGGAGATAACTTCTCCAGTGAGATAAACTCTCCAGTTCCTATGTTATTCTATAGGAGATATTTAGTTATAGACTACAGGGGAGATGTACTAAGGTGTGATAAAGAAGAGATAACTTCTCCAGGGTGATAAACTCTCCAGTTCCTATGTTATTATATGGGAGGGATTTAGTTATAGACTACAGGGGAGATGTACTAAGGTGTGATAAAGAGGAGATAACTTCTCCAGTGATATAAACTCTCCAGTTCCTATGTTATTCTATGGGAGAGATTAAGTTATAGACTACAGGAGAGATGTACTAAGGTGTGATAAAGAGGGGATAACTTCTCCAGTGAGATAAACTCTCCAGTTCCTATGTTATTCTATGGGAGGGATTTAGTTATAGACTACAGGAGAGATGTACTAAGGTGTGATAAAGAGGAGATAACTTCTCCAGTGAGATAAACTCTCCAGTTCCTATGTTATTCTATCGGAGATCTTTAGTTATAGACTAAAGGGGAAGATGTACTAAGGTGTGATAAAGAGGAGATGACTTCTCCAGTGAGATAAACTCTCCAGTCCCTATGTTATTCTATGGGAGAGATTTAGTTATAGACTACAGGGGGAGATGTACTAAGGTGTGATAAAGAGGAGATAACTTCTCCAGTGAGATAAACTCTCCAGTTCCTATGTTATTCTATGGGAGAGATTTAGTTATAGACTACAGGGGGAGATGTACTAAGGTGTGATAAAGAGGAGATAACTTCTCCATTGATATAAACTCTCCAGTTCCTATGTTATTCTATCGGATATCTTTAGTTATAGACTACAGGGGAGATGTACTAAGGTGTGATAAAGAGGAGATACCTTCTCCAGTGAGATAAACTCTCCAGTTCCTATGTTATTCAATAGGAGAGATTTAGTTACAGACTACAGGGGAGATGTATTAAGGTGTGATAAAGAGGAGACACCAATATAATGCATTTTTTTCATTTGTTCAAATTGTTGTGATTGAATCTCCAGTGTGAAGAAGGCCTTCATAGAGCATTTGTCTGTAGTAAACTGTTGTTTTGCTGGTGAAAGCAGGTGTGACATTATGAAGAATAATAATCCTTTCCACCTGTACAATACTTTAGTGCAGGACAGATGTCACTGAATACAAATGACCTGGCGGAGTGTGAAGGGAAATCGAAAGGAGGAGTGAAAATGGAGGCCTATTCTCTGCAGGCCACCAGAGTTCATTTAGTGTTACAAGTCAATCAAACCTCAGACAGGGGTAAATGAGTGGAGACCTCACACTGTCTGTGAGTAAAAACACAATTCAGCACCTGTTGATTTCAGAGTGCAACTTGGCAAACAGTTTCCCATAATTAGACCTTGGAAACAAGCTTCATTTATATGATTAACAAAAAATCTGCAAACTACAATCAATGGCAGAATAAAGAAACATAGTAACGTAGTTGATAAGGCTGAAAAGGGACATGCGTCCATCAAGTCCAGCCCGTGCCAAAACACCCATTGATCTAGAGGAAGGGAAAAAAAAAAACCCTGAAGCCATTACCAATTTAGCCCCAAGTGGGTAAAAAACTTCCTTCCTGACTCCAAATGGCAGTCAGACATTTCCCTGGATCAACATCCTATCTGCATTGAAGCCACCTGTCATTATTCTCAATATTGTTCTGTGCTAGATAGGCATCCATTGCTTTTTCAAAGCAATGACATTTTCTGCAAGTATAACATCCTGAGGCAAAGAATTTCATAGCTTTACCACCCTTACTGTAAAAAACCCCTGCCTTTGTTTTAGTCGAAAGTGCCTTTCCTCTAGTCTTAATGGATGACCTCCCAGTATAAGGTTTTATGTACACAAGGAACACCCGTTTGTAGCAGTGAAATTGTTTACATGCAGTTTCACTGCATTTTATATGATATGTATCTCTCTTTATTCCTTCATCTCAATATAAACAGCTGATCAGAAATGCACTCAAGAATGCAGCTACCTTAACCCCTTGAGTGTCAAAGGGGTACGCAAAGCATTGCTTTGCAAAGTGCAACGGCTACTGTAGAAATGTGACAGAGTTCAACGGCTCTCTGTTGTTGATAGATGCTCTGAAACATGAAATGCATCAGACTCGTGTGATTTTCTCATGTATTCAACATGCCCAGGACAGGATTTACATCCCAGGCAAGCAAGGTGCTCTTAGCTCCGCCCATGGCCACAACCCCACTCCTCACATGACCAGGGCCGGATTTACATCTCAGTAGGGTGACCACGGGTCCCGGAACGTCCGGGACTGTCCCTTATTTCAGGGCTATGTCCCGCGTCCCGGGTCCCCTTCAACCGGGACAATGAAGTGTCCCGGAATGAAGCCAAGCCGCCCTGGATGTCAGCCTGCAAGCGGTGTGTCACATCATGGACGCCGCTCGCGGCGTCCATGATGTGACACACCGCTTGCAGGCTGACATCCAGGGCGGCAATGCAGCTTACCTGGAGGCAAGCGCTCTAGTAATACAGAGTGCTGGGAGATGACATCATCTCCCAGCGCTCTGCATTACTGAGCACAGCGCGCGGGAGCTTCAGCTCTGTGCCGGAGGAGGCACAGAGCACTTTCCACGCCGCTAGACCACCAGGGACTTAAGGTATGACGGGGCAACTAGGGTGACCACGTCCCGGAATGGCAGAAGGGAAATGTGGTCACCCTACATCTCAGGAGCCTGTAGGCATAGAAATTTGAAGTGCCCCCCCCATTGGCCATTTCCACAATGCTCCAAATCTCCACATTACCCCCCCCATCAGCTCCACATCCACACTGCCCCATCAGCTCCACATCCACACTGCCCCATCAGCTCCACATCCACACTGCCCCATCAGCTCCACATCCACACTGCCCCATCACATCCACACTGCCCCATCAGCTCCACATCCACACTGCCCCATCACATCCACACTGCCCCATCAGCTCCACATCCACACTGCCCCATCACATCCACACTGCCCCATCAGCTCCACATCCACACTGCCCCATCACATCCACACTGCCCCATCAGCTCCACATCCACACTGCCCCATCACATCCACACTGCCCCATCAGCTCCACATCCACACTGCCCCATCACATCCACACTGCCCCATCAGCTCCACATCCACACTGCCCCATCAGCTCCACATCCACACTGCCCCATCAGCTCCACATTGCCCCCATCATCTCCACATTAAGCCTCACATTTCCTACCTCCCTGGTGGTCCAGCGGCAGGAGAGATCTGTGCTTCTGCACAGACCTGTAGCTGCTGTAGCACCTGCACGGTCTTCTCTTTAGTAATGCAGAGCGCTCAGAGATGATGTCATCTCCCAGCGCTCTGTATTACTAAAGAGCCGGGGGAGCTCAGCAGCTACAGATACACAGACCTTACATGCGGCAGGCGGCGTGGAGCAGCGCAGCACGGCACGCCACTTAAAAGAAAAATGTTTGATTTCTATGGCAGGCGCCCCTCTGTAGGGTGCGCCTGTAGGCAGATGCCTACTCTGCCTTATGGAAAATCCGGCCCTGCACATGACCCCGCCACCCATCCCATCCTCTGTTTCCAGGCACAGAAAATACCCTTGGCCTGTAACAAGCAAGAACAATAAAAAAATAAGAAGCGTAGATTTCACCCAGACACAGGAATGAAGCGTCTCAGTCACATGGCCGCACGTGTAGGTCACATTCCAGTGTGTTTGCTCTGAACGTGTCTGTCCCTAAGGAAACATTTCTGTGTACACACGATGACCATCGCTGCAGGAGCTATTGTTACACGTATAATAAGTCAGCTATTTTCTGATGAATTTCAAAGTGTTGATGAGAAATTTGAGCAGCAAGAAGACCAGAGAGTGAACGGATCAGGACAAGGGGATGAACCAATACGATTCCAGGCTAACACTGGAGCTGGGACCGAGTTTTGTGTGCTGCATCTGCCAAAAAATCTTATTTATTAACCCCCTGAGGTCCAGTGAGGAGATTATGCACGAAGGCGTGATAAAGAGGTGATAAAGTGGAGATAACTTCTCCAGTGATATCACTTCTCCAGTTCCTATGTTATTCTATGGAGTCAATGCAGTAAGATTTTCCACGTAGGCGAGATCTTAGTGCATTGGCTCCATACAATAACATAAGAATTGGAGAAGTGATATCACTGGAGAAGTTATCTCTACATTATCACCACTCTATCGCACCTGAGTCCATCCCCCCTTTTGGTACACACCCCTATGGCCTTCATGAGGATACACTATCTACACAAGGGTTGGACAGAAACATATACACTGGAGCAAGGCAGAACTTTTAAGAGCAAGCAGAGGCCTTAACCCTGTGAGTGCCAGAGAGATAAAAAAAGCATTGCTTTGAAATGGGTTGCGTACCCCTCGGGTGCTCAAAGGGTTAATCAATAAGCTAAAGACCTCTCTAGTATTCATGGGGTTAAAACCTTTGCTTTGCAATGAGCTGAATATCATCTGGCACTCCAAAGGTTAAATTATTGGTACATTTTATTTTTCCCCTGTGATGCAGTTGGTTTGATCCAGAACTACGTCTCTAATTTATATTGCACCTAAGAATGTATAGGCGTACCTGGGGGGATCCATATTTGTCCCAGAGACTCTGTTTTTCAGACTTAATTACCAGTCACTGGGGGACAGAGGTCAAGTCATTGGATTGGTGAGTTCCCTGGTAACTCCACCCACTCACATCTAGTTTTGCGCACCCCTGTACCACCCACTGCACCCACTCCCGGCCCATTTCCCTTTCTCATAATCCTGCTCTCCCCAATTAAGCCCCGCCCACATTATAATGCTGTCAGTTGGACACGTCTGCCCCAGGCCCTTCTTGATACTCCGGGAGCTGGGGACCAGAATTTTCCCAGGTACAGCTATAGGTTATAGGTGTTTGGGGCTTGCTCGCATTCATGCTCTAACAATGGTGGAGTGTGTGCATCAGTATGCACTAAAGCAAGCACATATACCCCAAAGCAAAAGCCTATTATTTTTAGGTTGATATATAAGGTTAGAAAATATGCCAAGCTGATGGATTCGTACACCCCCTCCCTACTGTCTGAATAGTCTGATAGCATTGCATAATATGGAATAAATCATTTGTTGAAGAGTTTATCCCGATGATTTAAACAAGAAACTTCATGCTGCTGAGAGATGTTTTATTAAAAAATGATTGCAGCTCAAACATGCATGTTTGGGTGCAGTGCCATCATGGCCAGAAATGTTACAGTGGAACAGGCTATAAAGTGTTACTGTCACTGATAATAGCTGTCTATAGAGTGCTATAATACACCAGTACCATATCATTCCAGCCCATGGACGTAATGTACCAAACAAATGTAAGTTTGAGCAGGACAGATGTATATGTTTATGTTTGCAAATCAAGCTCACGCAGACCATTTCAGTGAAGGATTTCTGTTTCTATAACTCAATCTCACCACTGCTGCAGAGCCGCCGCCGTTCCCGGGACCGGATTCCCCTGCTCTCAGCTAGAACGCGGACGTCAGGGGAGAGAGAAGGAGAGGGAACTTTGAATGCGGATATCTCTCACACCATAAAGATTTGAGAGATGACGCTGGTCTCGTTTAATTCCGATTTTTAAGGGCTACAACATGGGGGACAGTAATAATGAAGTATTACTATCCCTTTAAGTGCCGGCCATGTGCGTGTGAGCCAGTCCTTAAGGGGTTAAGTATTACTATCCCTTTAACATATGTACTAAGGGAAATCCTTTAGACACATCTATACCTGGGAACACTCTGTATCTGCCCCTGGAGACTCCGGTTTTGAGAGTGCATTACTGGGTCCCCGGGGCAGATGCTGATTCTCCAGGGGGTGGAATTCACTAAGAGGTGATAAGGAGGTGATAACGTGGAGATAACTTCTCCAGTTCCTGTATTATTCTATGGAGCCTATGCACTAAGATCTCCAAAATTGAAGAAATCTTAGTGAATAGACTCCATAGAATAACATAGGAATTGGAGAAGTGATATCACTGGAGAAGTAATTTCCACTTTATCACCTTTTTATCACCTCTTTTTCACTGGGGAGTTTTCTTTAAAACTCTGCCCACATCTGCTCCTTCCCACCCAGTTCCTCCCACTTCCCTCCTTCCCACCCTGTTCCTCCCACTTTTCTTCCTTCCCCACCCAGTTCCTTCCACTTTCCCTCCTTCCCCACCCAGTTCCTCTCACTTTTCCTCCTTCCCCACCCAGTTCCTCCCACTTTTCCTCCTTCCCCACCCAGTTCCTCCCACTTTTCCTCCTTCTCACCCAGTTCCTCCCACTTTCCCTCCTTCCCCACCCAGTTCCTCCCACTTTTCTTCCTTCCCCACCCAGTTCCTCTCACTTTTCCTCCTTCCCCACCCAGTTCCTCCCACTTTCCCTCCTTCCCCACCCAGTTCCTCCCACTTTTCTTCCTTCCCCACCCAGTTCCTCCCACTTTTCCTCCTTCCCCACCCAGTTCCTCCCACTTTTCCTCCTTCCCACCCAGTTCCTCCCACTTTCCCTCCTTCCCCACCCAGTTCCTCTCACTTTTCCTCCTTCCCCACCCAGTTCCTCCCACTTTTCCTCCTTCCCACCCAGTTCCTCCCACTTTCCCTCCTTCCCCACCCAGTTCCTCCCACTTTTCTTCCTTCCCCACCCAGTTCCTCTCACTTTTCCTCCTTCCCCACCCAGTTCCTCCCACTTTCCCTCCTTCCCACCCAGTTCCTCCCACTTTTCTTCCTTCCCCACCCAGTTCCTTCCACTTTCCCTCCTTCCCCACCCAGTTCCTTCCACTTTCCCTCCTTCTCCACCCAGTTCCTTCCACTTTCCCTCCTTCCCCACCCAGTTCCTCCCACTTTTCTTCCTTCCCCACCCAGTTCCTCCCACTTTTCTTCCTTCCCCACCCAGTTCCTCTCAATTTTCCTCCTTCCCACCCAGTTCCTCCCACTTTTCTTCCTTCCCCACCCAGTTCCTTCCACTTTCCCTCCTTCCCCACCCAGTTCCTCCCACTTTCCCTCCTTCCCACCCAGTTCCTCCCACTTTTCTTCCTTCCCACCCAGTTCCACCCACTTTTCTTCCTTCCCCGCCCAGTTCCTCTCACTTTTCTTCCTACCCAGTTCCTCTCACTTTTCTTCCTTCCCCACCCAGTTCCTCTCACTTTTCCTCCTTCCCCACCCAGTTCCTCCCACTTTTCTTCCTTCCCCACCCAGTTCCTCTCACTTTTCTTCCTACCCAGTTCCTCTCACTTTTCTTCCTTCCCCACCCAGTTCCTCCCACTTTTCCTCCTTCCCCACCCAGTTCCTCCCACTTTTCTTCCTTCCCACCCAGTTCCTCCCACTTTCCCTCCTTCCCCACCCAGTTCCTCTCACTTTTCCTCCTTCCCCACCCAGTTCCTCCCACTTTTCCTCCTTCCCCACCCAGTTCCTCCCACTTTTCCTCCTTCCCCACCCAGTTCCTCTCACTTTTCCTCCTTCCCCACCCAGTTCCTCCTACTTTTCCTCCTTCCCCTCCCAGTTCCTCCCACTTTTCCTCCTTCCCCACCCAGTTCCTCCCACTTTCCCTCCTTCCCCACCCAGTTCCTCTCACTTTTCCTCCTTCCCCACCCAGTTCCTCCCACTTTTCCTCCTTCCCACCCAGTTCCTCCCACTTTCCCTCCTTCCCCACCCAGTTCCTCTCACTTTTCCTCCTTCCCCACCCAGTTCCTCCCACTTTCCCTCCTTCCCCACCCAGTTCCTCCCACTTTTCTTCCTTCCCCACCCAGTTCCTTCCACTTTCCCTCCTTCCCCACCCAGTTCCTCTCACTTTTCCTCCTTCCCCACCCAGTTCCTCCCACTTTTCCTCCTTCCCACCCAGTTCCTCCCACTTTCCCTCCTTCCCCACCCAGTTCCTCCCACTTTTCTTCCTTCCCCACCCAGTTCCTCTCACTTTTCCTCCTTCCCCACCCAGTTCCTCCCACTTTCCCTCCTTCCCACCCAGTTCCTCCCACTTTTCTTCCTTCCCCACCCAGTTCCTTCCACTTTCCCTCCTTCCCCACCCAGTTCCTTCCACTTTCCCTCCTTCTCCACCCAGTTCCTTCCACTTTCCCTCCTTCCCCACCCAGTTCCCCCCACTTTTCTTCCTTCCCACCCAGTTCCTCCCACTTTCCCTCCTTCCCCACCCAGTTCCTCCCACTTTCCCTCCTTCCCCACCCAGTTCCTCCCACTTTTCTTCCTTCCCCACCCAGTTCCTCCCACTTTCCCTCCTTCCCCACCCAGTTCCTCCCACTTTTCCTCCTTCCCCACCCAGTTCCTCTCACTTTTCCTCCTTCCCCACCCAGTTCCTCCTACTTTTCTTCCTTCCCACCCAGTTCCTCCCACTTTCCCTCCTTCCCCACCCAGTTCCTCTCACTTTTCTTCCTTCCCACCCAGTTCCTCCCACTTTCCCTCCTTCCCCACCCAGTTCCTCTCACTTTCCCTCCTTCCCTACCCAGTTCCTCTCACTTTTCTTCCTTCCCCACCCAGTTCCTCCCACTTTTCCTCCTTCCCCACCCAGTTCCTCCCACTTTTCTTCCTTCCCACCCAGTTCCTCCCACTTTCCCTCCTTCCCCACCCAGTTCCTCCCACTTTCCCTCCTTCCCCACCCAGTTCCTCTCACTTTTCCTCCTTCCCCACCCAGTTCCTCCCACTTTTCCTCCTTCCCCACCCAGTTCCTCTCACTTTTCCTCCTTCCCCACCCAGTTCCTCTCACTTTTCCTCCTTCCCCACCCAGTTCCTCCTACTTTTCCTCCTTCCCCTCCCAGTTCCTCCCACTTTTCCTCCTTCCCCACCCAGTTCCTCCCACTTTTCTTCCTTCCCACCCAGTTCCTCCCACTTTCCCTCCTTCCCCACCCAGTTCCCCCCACTTTTCTTCCTTCCCACCCAGTTCCTCCCACTTTCCCTCCTTCCCCACCCAGTTCCTCTCACTTTTCTTCCTTCCCCTCCCAGTTCCTCCCACTTTTCTTCTTTTCCTACCTAGTTCCTCCCACTTTCCCTCCTTCCCCACCCAGTTCCTCCCACTTTTCTTCCTTCCCCACCCAGTTCCTCCCACTTTCCCTCCTTCCCCACCCAGTTCCTCCCACTTCCTGCCCACTTGTGAGATGCCCCAGAAAGCCCCGCCCCCAATTACAGGTAAACCCCTCCCTCTATACTCCCCAGTGGCATCAGAGGAGTTCCCTCCAGGGACACCACAAATGAAAGTTTCCAGGTATGGACATGGCCTGTTAGGCGCCCATGAGGAGAGGGTTGAGAACCACTGGTTTGGAGATATGGATACTTGTATCTCTGATAGTCATATAAGTGCGTCTCTCAGTGCAGAACCACATGCTAATTAAGGTGTGTGCTTCACCGAGAGCCTCATTATCATATGATGCTGCACTCAGACCTTCCCTTGTCTGAAATAAAATTATAATTATCTCCAAAATCAGTGATTCTCAACCCATGCCCTCAGGACCCACTCACACCACAATGGCTGGTTGGGGCTGATCGGAGCTAGCTTCCAACAGCTGGAGAGCCCAAGGTTGGCAACCCCTGCTCTTCGCAGAGGCAACAAAACTGAACAAGTACATTGACACAGAGCTATAATCTGGAGAGACAATTTAATGTAATAATCACATCTACAGTAACTGCCTGGCACAGCGAAAATCCTAATCAAAGCATGGAGAGGCTGTGGGCAGAGAAGTGGCTTTCTTAAAGTGCAAAGGGTGGGGTTAAGTTCAGTAAATACATCTACTAAACCTCTGAAGTACCTTTCCAAGAACGCAGCCCATTCTTAGCATAGTACCGTAGCTGGAAACCAGGGGAGTTCCGATCTTGTTTTGTTCACAGCTTTTATGCAATATGTCTAAAAATGTGAGATGGATTGCTGTTCCTATGCAACCGAAGATTTAAGTGCTTAACGCTTGAAGCACAAGGCTTGCCTTCCCTCTGACTAAAGAGAGAGAATGCACACAGAGGAATGAGGCAGTGGAATGATTCATTTAACATAAAGACAGATGTCTACAACAATGGCAAATCATGAGTGATATGGATTGATTAAACCATTGAATGTTAGACAGGAGACGTCTAGAATTCTGAGTGCCAGAGGGGTTAAAGGGATAGTAATACTTCATTTTATCTTTATTTTATTTTGTAGGCATTAAAAAAACATGAAGAACGATATAAGTCTTATCTCTCAAACCTTTATGGTTTATGAGATATTCACAAGCAAAGTTTCCCCTCTCGCCCCTTTTACCTAGTGTAAGCCATCTCTTCTCAGATGTGGAATCCAGTCCATAGACCAGACAGATAACAGAAGGGGACAATCTTCTTCCTATGAGAACAATGAAAGCCCCGCCCCTTTTACCTAGTGTAAGCCATCTCTTCTCAGATGTGGAATGCAGTCCATAGACCAGACAGATAACAGCAGGGGATAATCTTCTTCCTATGAGAACAATGAAAGCCCTGCCCCCCTTGACAAGTTTTTCAGGTTTTTCCCTTATCTTAATTGAAGATTGTCCCTCTCTGCAGTCTACCTGGGCACCTCCCTTCTGATCTGGCTGAACAGGGGGGGGGATACTTTGTCATTGAATTACTCTTGAACTACAACTCTGACAGAATTGATATAACACTCTCCAAAGTCCAAATACTATGATGATTAATTAGAGCTGCTTTTATTACGAAACACTACTATCCCTTTAACTCCTCTTTCTGCCTACAGGCTTGCTTCTGTGGTTCTATACATGTGTTTGTTATATAATGTGCATCACGTCAGCTACAGTCATTAGCAGAGTATTAGCCAAGCTTTGTACTGCTGTTCAGCCAGGTAGTAGTGTAAGCCTTCCCGGTGCAGTCACAGAATGAATCAACGTCCTTACATGGAGCGTACCATCCAGAGCATTTCACAAATTAAAAATTGGTGCTAGACCCTCTGTATTGGGCATGACGGAGTGACATAGCAAGTCCAGGGAGGCTGGGAACGCAACCTTCAAAGTTTGTGGCTGAGTGGTATATCCCTTTGAGTGCCAGAGGGGTACGCAACGCATTGCAAAGCAATGCGTTGCGTACCCCTCTGGCACTCAAAGGGATATACTTCTGAGTTGTGTTCCAGCCAAAGGTGTAAGTTTTCTGATCCCCAAACAGCTGATTAGAGCCCCTTTTGGAGCTGCCTATTTGAGCTCTGTATTTTTTACTATAATAGAAGATCCCACAGGCTCAGATTTTGACAAACATGATAATAGCCCTTTAAAGGGATAAAACACAAAATACTGTAAATCTATATTGTAGTATTGAACCTGATGATTAAAACAAGGAAACTCCCATTTCTGAGAGATGTTTTATTCAAAGTTTATGGCAGGTCAAAGGTCCATCAAGTTCAACCTTTGCCTCATACCCCAGTAACAAGAGAATTGTATAGCTTTCCTGCTACCAAATAAGTTCATCTTTATCAGACCTGCCTGATTCGCCTACTAATATACAGTATAACTCTGTATGTTCCCTTTTGAAAGATCTGTACCTAATCTTCTCTTAAATATCCATTGTATCTGCCATAACCACATCTTTGGGCAAGGAATTCCACAATGTAACAGACCTTACTGTAAAAAAAACCCTTCCTCTGCTGAAGTCTAAACCTCCTTCCCACTAATAATATGAGTGTCCCCTTGTCACCTGATCAGGTCTTGGAATGAATAGCTCACCGCAGAGATCCTTGTATTGACCTCCCATATACTTGTACAATGTGATAAGATCTCCTCTCAGTCATCTTTCCTCTGGAGTAAATAAACCAAGTTTGTCTAGTCGTTCCACCTACATCAAGTCTTCCATTCCCTTAATTAATTTTGTTGCTCTTCACTGTCCCCTCTCCAGTTCTAGTATACCCTTTTTAGAACTGATGCCCAAAACTGTACTGATTATTTGAGGTGAGGTCTTACCAATGATTTGTACAATGGCAAAATAATGTTATCCACTCTTGCTTCAATACCTCTTTTTATACAAGACAGGATTTTGTTTGCTTTAAATTGATAAGTAGCCTTGGGATTATTTCCTCCCAAATGTATGACTTTACACTTTCCCACATTAAACTTCATATTCCATTTGTTTGCCCAATCTGACATTTTGTGTAAATCCCTCTGTAGAGAGCAATTATCCTGTTCTGAATTAATTACCCTGCATAATTTAATGTCATCTGCAAATATTGATATTTTGCTTTCTATATCTATTTCCAAGTCATTTATAAACATGTTAAAAAGCAGCGGACCTAATACTGAACCCTGAGGTTCTCCACTCTCCACCTTAACTGTGTTGGACAATTGTCCATTTACAACCACACACTGCTCCCTATCCTACAACCAGTTTTGTATCCAATTGCAAAGGTTATCTCCTAGCCCCAATTTCCTTAATTTTATACCCCAGCCTTCTGTGTGGCACTGTATCAAATGCCTTTGCAAAATCTAGATATACTACATCAACTGCCTTATCCTTATCTAAGATGCTACTTAGTTCCTCATAGAAGATGAAGAGATTAGTTTGGCATGATCTATTCCAAATAAAACCATGTTGATTCCTGCAAATGATCTTATTTTTTGTGTTGTAATCTTGAATATAGCCCCTTATTATCTCTTCTAGCAGTTTTCCCACTACAGAGGTCAAACTCACAGGTCTATAATTCCCAGGTTCTGTTTTAGTTCCCTTCTTAAAGGGATAGTAATACTTGCAGATTACTAATCCCCATATTGTAGCTTTGTTAAAAAGAATCTTATTGCCCCCAGTGTCATCTCTCAAACCCTTATGGTTTGAAAGATGATAGCGCTCAACGTTCCCCCCTCCCTCCCCCTTCCCTGACAGAACGCTGACTGCAGGGATATCCGGTATTACTTGCATCAGGTGGCTCTGCAGCATTGCCGAGATCACGTTTATAAAAAAGAAATCTTTCATTAAAACAGTCTTCTACGTGTGCTTGCAAACCAAGCACAAACCAAACACACGTAGAAAACCATTTTAGTGAAAGATTTCTTTTTTCTAAACGCAATCTCGGCTCAGCAGCAGAGCCGCCTGATGCACATAAGACTGTCAAATGACAGCTTCCGCTGCAGTCAGCATTCAGTCAGGGAAGGGGGAATGAGCGCTATCATCTTTCAAACCATAAGGGTTTGAGAGATGACAATGGGGGCAATAAGTTTCTTTTTAACAAAGCTATAATATGGGGATTAGTAATTTGCAAGTATTACTATCCCTTTAAATAGAGGCAATACACTGGCTCTTCGCCAAATTTGTGGCACTGTGGTGAGAAAATCTTTAAAGAGTAAATACGGTCAACAGGCCATATCTGTCCATAGACACCTGTACTAAAAGCGCCACAATAACATTTCACACATGAAACCTGAACCTGAAAAATACAGGTTTGACCTGCAATAATGTTTGAATAAAACATCTCAGCAGTGTCAGTGCCCTTGTTTTACTAAGGATACACCCTCAATCTATATTCTTCCACATTAAAAAGATACTATCGAATTAAGAGATGACAACTTGAGAGACCTCAGTGCAGAGACACTGTCACGTGGTGACTGTGGAACAACGACACTGACAAGTACAGATACAGTAAAATCAGTCTCTTTATTAAAATAAGAACAGAATAAATACGAATAGCACTTCCCCAATCCTCACAGGACCAGGTGTGAAGACAGTGCTAAGCACTTCCCGACCCTCACTAGCCAGGTATGGAGACAGCACAGGATCCACTGACTGCACAGAGGCTAATACCACTCTTACTATAGATGAAATAGTAGCAAGGATAGCAGTAGCTACTAGTGCAGGAGCAGATGAAATGCCAAGCAAAACGGAAGGAAATCCCCTAGAACGCTAGGGTAGTACAAGGCAACAGAAAGGACTCCCTAGAAAGCTAGGGTAGTACAATGCAACAGAAAGGACTCCCTAGAATGCTAGGGTAGTACAAGGCAACAGACAGGACTCCCTAGAACGCTAGGGTAGTACAAGGCAAAAGACAGGACTCCCTAGAACGCTAGGGTAGTACAAAGGCAACAGACAGAACTCCCTAGAACGCTAGGGTAGTACAAGGCAACAGACAGGACTCCCTAGAATGCTAGGGTAGTACAAGGCAACAGACAGAACTCCCTAGAATGCTAGGGTAGTACAAGGCAACAGACAGGACTCCCTAGAATGCTAGGGTAGTACAAGGCAACAGAAAGGACTCCCTAGAAAGCTAGGGTAGTACAATGCAACAGAAAGGACTCCCTAGAATGCTAGGGTAGTACAAGGCAACAGACAGAACTCCCTAGAATGCTAGGGTAGTACAAGGCAACAGACAGGACTCCTAGAACACTAGGGTAGTACAAGGCAACAGACAGAACTCCCTAGAATGCTAGGGTAGTACAAGCAACAGACAGGACTCCCTAGAACACTAGGGTAGTACAAGGCAACAGAAAGGACTCCCTAGAACACAAGGGAAGTACAAGGCAACAGACAGAACTCCCTAGAACACAAGGGAAGTACAAGGCAACAGACAGGACTA